>OZ020481.1:59233431-59606201 GCA_963971345.1 Andrena flavipes
TTGTTTATCATTACGCCAGGTTAAATGATCGTACGCGGGTTTGACTAAAATAGCGCGTAACTCACTTTGATCGTGGGGCACAGGGCACATCGGCGGAACTTTGTCGCAACAAGGCATATGGCACGCAAAGCCACAGACCTCGCATACCACTCCTTGCCTCGTTAAACCCACCATCAATGAAGTGCAATGGTTACATTTCGTAGGCGCTGAGAATGTTCGTACTAGGAATTGATGAGATTTCGGTTTTGGTTGGAGATTGGATTGCCCGTGAGGGGCGGATGATTTGTTCAACAGCTCGTGAGACAACGGCGACGTTGGATCCTGCGTTTTGAAATAAAGATTAGTGTTTCTAATCTAAACGTTGGATTAGAAAGATGATATACTTACAATGCTAAGTTCGGACAAGTTACTTTTACTGCTGGAAATACTTGGCGCACGATTATCCTCAATATCCGCTTCCACGCTATCTGCGCTTCCATGACGCGTACTGCTCGCGGTTTCTTTCAAAAAATGCTCCAGATATGACATTTGAGATGTAGGACGTTCTAAAACTGAAATAGAGAATACAAGCGTTAGAAGCATAATACAATGATCGTTTAAAATCGTAAAAGATTGCAAACAATTTTAACTTTTAATATTTCTATCGTTATCCATTAACATAAAGGTAAAGTGAATTTATAGAAAGTAAGTAATTGTGCTTTTTTTTTTACAAAAGAATATGTTTTAATTATTACGGACTTCACGACGCCCTTTCCCAAACATTTTTAATGCAATCACTCCACTGCAATTCTCACCACGCAAAAACTCGGTTAAAAATAGTGATCGTTATTGCTTACATAGGAATCGATACTTGTTCGTTCATCAGCAGAAGTAGCAAGCGTATAATAAAAGGTAACAAAAAATCAATCAAAACAATCTAAAGCTGAAAAACATTCAGGCACAACATACCTGTTAATCACTTAATTACAAAACTGAGTGATTATCAGCTATCTAAGATTAACAAAGGACAACCATCACCTAAAAACGATGAGAGGCTACTAACAACTATCCTTAATTGGGGTACGATTACTTTCACATACAAGGAAACACATTATAGATTCTGATGATAATTTACATTAAACTCAACACAGAGCTATGCTTTAAATAACAATGCTCCGGCGGGTCCGATGGTTTTTTTTTTTAAATCCATGGAACGTAGCCATTCTTTCTGGTATTATATCGCGGGCTCACGTGTCAGTAAGTGAAAAATAAAGAAAAACATAGCGCTATGCTCTGTAATTAGCAATCCAGCTGACCAGTCAATCAAAACCGCGTTCTTGCCGCCACTTCATTTACCGGGTGGCGATACGATGGCGACGGCATTCTGACTGATGAATGTGTTGACGGGAACGAATCTAGTTAATAAGCGACATGTCGTGACGCGGGGAGCACGCATTACTGGTAGGGGTGACGACGGCTGATGTACGATGATGCGTTGGGGTTTGGTGCTAACGATGTTTGGAGATTTGCTTGACGTTTTGCTGGATAGGACAGCTGTCACAAATACAGTTTGAAGATGAGCAACAAGAGGCCCCAGACACAGCTCGTTACGCCAATAAACAGAGGCACTTTGTAGTCTAGAAATCAGAATCGCATACCGTGCCGGAGAACCGAATTACTATGCTGGATAGATATCCCAGTAGCAACGATCTCTATTAATGGTAATTTACATATCGAACAATATGAATATCTTATGCTGTACGTGATTCTACTTGGAATGTGCTACGCCATATACCGTGAAGAAAATATACTGTACTTTCTCGTGATATTAAAGCCAATAAAACAATCTCGAATAGCGGTCACATCCTAAAATTCAAGTGCCTTATGTTTTACACAAACAGTGATTGAATTATTCTGATGTAGATATATGTATACATATTCCACGGGAGTACATAGATTCTCATTGAGCGATATTAATAAAATTCTCACAAGATTGCTTTCAAAGCCTACATATTGCATGTTACACCTACTATCATATTTGTAATTATGCTTTAATGCTACATTTGAATGTAAATAGTAACACATTTCACAGTCCATTAATATAATTTAATACTGGTACCATAAACCAAATCTAACTGTTTATATTTACGGAAAAAATTGAAAAAGGAGAAACTATTAAGAGATGTACTCACGCATTGATTCATACCAATTTAATCTAAATTCATAGTTACTCTAATGGAGAATACAAAGAAGTAAACAGTAACTAATTATACCTCTCAGCAGCACTACTTTCTATGTAGTTAGAATTAAGGAAAGTGTTAAGTCAGAAGTCTGTAATTACTCGATTTGAAAAAGGAAATTTACGTAGCAATAAATATTTTTATTAATGTGCATATGTAGAACATCGTGTACGTTCTCCATGCATTTCTAAGGAGTGTGAAATAGTTTTAAGTAACATCCCAACTACTGTGATTAAAGAGGCACAAACCGCTATACACGATTCCTAATATCAAATGAACATAACAATTCCTTGACTCTACTAGATTTTTACTGTAGTCGTGCAAATTTGTTTGCTGAGAATATCTTGCGACAAGTTTTAAATTAAACAATTAAACAATATACCTAAAACACTGTAATTATATATATATATATATAAATATATATATATATATAAATCATATATATTAAACCGTGTTTAAAAAAATCTCAAAACAAATGAACATTATTCATCGCTTGAACACTGCGCGAAAGAGATCGAAAGATTTACAAAGTACATACATAGCATGTATCGCAGCGATCTGTGTGATAATAGTTGATACAAAATATTTGTATAAACGGAACAGCGATATTTTTCTACGACTTTTACTTCTATCATTGTCAATTGAAATGTACTTACAGCCGTCGCCCGTGTCAAGCCTTGCTTGCAACTCTTTTATTTGCATTTCTTTGCGTTTTATCTCGTGTGTGAGCGTATCGAATCGCTGTCTGAAGTCTCTCAACTCCCTGCAATCATGTATTCGGATAAATAAAAATTCTTCCCATTCATAACATTTCCTAGAGCATTAGAATAATTACTTTTGAGCAGCAATCAAATCCGATCGCGTCTTCGTGAGTTCTTCCGATATCGCTTGCTTGGCCTGTATTTCGCTTTGCAAAGAGCTCTGTAAATTCAAAAGCTCCATCTTGTCGAGCTTCTGCGATCTACGATTTCGCCAGTTCTTATCCGCCATCGTAGAACCACTTCCTACGCCTCCCACGCCACCGGAGTGTTTTAAGAATTCCAATTCTTCTGTCATTTTGGTAGCTAGTGCCTGAAATTTACAAGTGTCTGGCGTGATTTCATAAACTTGGAGGAGATATTATATTTTGAAGAATGGTGGCGTTTATAAGGACAAACCTGCAAATATCCTCTGGCGTCCTTCTCATCAGACACCCACTGAATAATTTCAGTGATCTGAGCTTCCCATTGTGCAATAGCTTCTTTCTTATTCCTTAATTCTTCGTACTCCTCTTCCAACTGTCGCCTTTCGCCTTGTATTCTATTAACACTATCGGTAAGAGTGTTCAGTTCTAACATAAGCTTTTTGTTCTCTTCGACTAGCATAATCTTTTCCCTTTCGTGGCGTCTGTTCAATTCATTTATAGTCTCCTCGCTATCCGTAATATTTTCCAACCTCGCGGCATCTAATTTGTCCTTCGTCAGTTGAACCTCCCTTTCCACTAAATCTCTCCTGGTCTCGGTCTCGTGTAATTGTTCCTGAAGGCTACGAATATCGAGATTGAACCTGCTCTGCTGCTGGTTCAAGTTCTCATTGTACTGAACTTCAAGCTTCTCTACTTCAGCCTTTAACCTATTGATCTCCTGCGTCGCCAGCGCGTGATTCGCGCTTGCATCGTTCCCTATAGATCGCTGTCTAATCTTCTCGGTCTCCTCCTGCATCTGTTTACAATACTCCTCGCTTCGCTCCCGTAACTTTCTTTCCTTACTCGTCTCGGCCATAGCCTCTTCCACTCGATTCTCTAGCTCCCTGCATAATTTCTCGGCCTTCCGAATATCGTGCCGCAGACTGTCAACCTTCTGCATTACAACCTCTAATTCTTCTTCTTTATCCCGGACTTGCCTGGACAGCTTTTGCTTCTGTTGCCTCAGCTCTGATAGCTTGTCGGTGACCTCGGTATACTCGGCCATTGCCAGTTTACGCTGCGTTAACGCGTCCTTCAGCTCCTTGTCCTGAAGTTTAAGCTTTTCTTGTACATCCAGCTTATCCTTAATAGCTTCTTCCTTTTCTAAACGAAGGCAGCGCACCAATTTCTCCAGTTCCCTTAGTTTCGTCATGTCGCCGTTATCCAGATTGCGTAATTCGCGTGGACCTTCCATAGACTTCAATTGTGACTCTAGTTCTAATGATACACGTAAAATGTCAGTATTAAATGCAAACAAAGTTAAGAGGAGTCATATGTAAGACAAATATTACTTACCACAGTTGCGTTTGGTAAGAGTGTTTATTTCGTCCTGAAGCTTTCTCGTTGCATTATTAGACTCTGACGATATCCCAGGCACAGGATGGCTCGCGTTAACTTGTTTCTTTAATTCCTCCAGCGCTCGCGTTAACTGTGCATTCTCGTCCTCAAGTATCTGCACGCGTTTGTCTTTTTGAGTTATATCAGACAGACATCCCAGGTCTGATATGCAACTGTAATTTGTGAATTAGACGTGTACTCGTATTAACGATCCTCCGCATCGGTATAAATGAACGGAGAACCTCGTTTACCTTCCTTGCGTGAAGCTGAAACCGACAAATGGCAGATGTAGCGCAGAGAATGCAGAATTCGCTGCTGGTGGGACAGCATCGGAACTGCGAACATCTGTATCGTCGACATCGAAGTTTGATGTATCAGTCGGCGAGGAAACTTCGGGAATGTAAGGCGCAGTACTGTCTCTAAGAGTGTCCCAGTTTACTCCATCGAACCATGGGTGCTTCTTAAAATCGTCAATTCCGTTCTGACCTAATCTAAATTCTGAGCTGCATATTAATTTTCTTATTAAATCTTTAGCTTCTTCAGAGACCTCGTACATATCATCTGCTGGGAAGTCGAAGCAATTCTGAAATTGCATAAAAGACACGTTGATACGATAATTCGTTACGAATACTACCATTGTCACGAGGAAAATTACCTTATGATTCATAATTTTTCCGTAAGTTTCGACTAGAGATTCTGCGTAAAAAGGTGTCTCCCCGTACAGCATTTCATACATGCACACTCCTAAAGACCACCAATCACATTCAGGCCCGTATTGTCCTTGTCCATCCTCCATTGCCTATAACAAGTGATCCAATATATTAGTTATAGAAGTATGTAATATGTAATATTTGTCGTTACATAGAAATACGAATGTACCCTCAATATCTCTGGTGAAATATAGTCTGGTGTACCAACAGCAACATTACTTTGTACGGTGCCGTCTTCGAACAATCGTAAACAGGATCCGAAGTCAGCTAATCTAATGTGACCATTTGCGTCTAACAAAACATTATCAGGTTTAATATCACGGTGTACATAACGCAGGTCATGTATGGACACAATGGCCAGAACCATCTCGGCTATGTAGAAACGAGCCATATCTTCGGGAAGGCGATCCTCGAATTTGCTCAATAGTGTTAACAGATCCCCGCCACAGTAATAATCCATGACCAAATACTGTGAATGGTTATTTAAAAGAAATAAAACATTTTCTTTATACGTAACAGTAAGTTCTGCTAATGTTATTCATAAACATTACCAAATTATTGTCATCTTGAAAGGCATAATGAAGATTTGTGATCCATCTACGATCACCATACACCAGTACATCCCGCTCCTCTCTAAAGCAAGCAGTCTCTGCACGCTTTAGCATCTCCCATTTGTTTAGAATTTTCATCGCGAATACTTTGTCCGAGCCACGCATTCGTACAACACATACTTCTCCAAACGCACCTCTGCCAATAACTTTTACTATCTCGAAATCCTCGCGTGCCAGTTGCAAGCTCTTTATGCAAGTAGCAACTGGTTTCACTATAACAATGCGTATTAATTAATTTAAAAGAGCGGTCGATAACGACCGATGCCTAAAGTTTTTCGAAACAGATGAACATGCATACCAAATTCAATAAAATCTGAGACAGTCTTTTCGCGTCGTAAGGAAGAATTGCAGCATTCATCGTATAAGACAAGTAGAATATCGATAAGCGTTTCAATGGAAAACGTGTGGCCCACTCTTCCTTCCCCTTGTATAGGACCACCAATAAAAAGGGCTTCTAATTGGCGTAACCTTCCTCCTATGCCTATTAAAAGATACTTTTCTTTACTTTCTCCAATGATTTATATAAGTAGCGCTATATAACTTGCGCTACTGATGAATATTCTTATTATCTCATGACTTAATACATACCATTGATCGCGAGTCCCTTTGGCATAATATCAGGAGGAGGTTGGTTATATTGGTGTTGCGACGTATCTGACATGTCTCTTTTTCGATAAGGTTGCCCCTTACCAAAATCTTTGGATATTACTTCTGTCATTCTTAACAATATTATTCAATAGTATTTCAGACCACCACATTATGATGTGATGAGAATCCTAAAATATTTCATTAGCACTTTGATTAAAAGTGATGACATCGGTAGAACAGAGACAATAAGAAATACAGTTACATGCTTCCCTATACGTTAACATTTTAACAAGTGTCACAACGTATGTAATTCAGAGTTAAAAATACCTGCACCAAAATAGCCACGTAATTATACGAAATTAGACTCAAATTTTGAATAAAACGAATTTTTCATCGGAGATCGAAGAAAATTATTTTCCGAAATACGTCTCCGTATTTGTAAATATTCGAGGTAATTTGAAAACACGCGAGGATAAAAGTTATACGGCGTAATCGGAAGTGGTATAGTAATTATTTACCTTAAGAAGATAATTTCCAATAGACATATCTAAATAGGATCACTTTCACTGTTTAAACATTAATTCTGTTTACAAGCGTGCGATAACCGTCTCTCGATCATGTTACCGTCGAATTACTGGCCACCCTTCCACTTCCTTCCGTTCTCACCCTCGCGCGAAGAATGTCAAAAATCAATTCCCTTTAACTTTCCGTAGTATATATGCCCCGCACGCCACTACGTGTAAAACAATCGAGTTTCGTTTAATTCATCATCGGCCATCGTGCCGGAATTACTCACGTCGGAAATTACGTAACTGCTACAAAGATAGCCAAAATATTTGGCGAAGAAAGCACGCAACAAGAGAAATACGTGTAAATAAAACGTACAGACAAAAATAGTGCGACGGGGTAGGGCACCGCATTCGCGATCAGCGTATTCAACGGAATCACCAAGACAACTCCGTGTCGCGGGCGGGATCGGGGTTATCGCGCAGCGAAAACAGTAGTACGGTACTGATTTGAATGCGAATGATCAGAATACGGGAACGTTGGGCGATCCTCGGAGGCCCATTGTCCCAATTCCTGCTGTATAAGTTATAACCTCGACGCGGCACTACACTCTCGCCTCCGTATCAAATTCTGTGACGTAAAATTCCTATCGCATGTGAGAAGGATGTTTTGAGTGAAAGGCTTTTTTCTCTGCCGATCCGGACCGTTCGCTCGAACGATTCAAGCATATCTGCCGAGACGACGCGCCCCGCTCTTATATTGGTTTAATTGTTTATTATGCGCACCATTCGATTATCACAAAACATCTTGCATGGCCACCTCCAAACCCCCAACAATTTGGCTGACCCCCTGGCAGGCCCCATATAGAAAAAAATATGGCAGTCCTACGTCATTGAAAGTACCCATGACAGTTTAGTATGTAGATAGGGCTTCTGCGCGTTACACGGAACATGGTAACGACAAAGCTAGTCCACACGGTCCACACCCATTCTCTTTTCTTCTTATGTCGGTTCACCTCAAGTGTGTTCGTGTATGGTTCGAATTCAAACAGCATATGCAGCTTTTTTATCTGTGCAAAGATAGAGGAGAAAATAAGCTTGAAAGCTGAAAATGGAGACTTGATTAATTTCCTGGAAAGGATACAATGTTTAATATTATAAAATATAGAGCTGTATTATAATAATTTCAACTGTTTGATTTTCAAACTTTCTCATCACGAATTTGAGCTACTTGATAAAGTACTTATAATTTCCAGAAATATCTTTTAATAATGTCACAATTGGATAACAAGTCTTTGTTTGAATGTAAGTTGTACGAAATTTTGAAAACCCTAGGTACGTGTCGCTCTACAGTAAATACGATTAATCAAGCAAAAGACGTTTGTGTAGTTTCCATTTCATTATATTAATAGATTATACTAACGGTTATACTAGCTCCTTGTTTAGAAATGTATTTCATACGAATCATTAAAACGTAATTTACAGACGTAGGAATACGTAGAAACTGCTGAGCGCTGCAGTCGATGCAGAGTTGCCGATCATCTTCTGTATTTATTATACGACTTTTTCATTTCGATCACTTTTATTACGAAAAACCGTACGAATGACGTTCGAGGAATATTTAATGAGCTCCTGCTGTAATTTCGGTGTAATTATTCAAGTAATTCGAATAATTGGCACTCAGTACATTGTGGAATGTGCGAGGAGGAGCTACTGTGTTACGCAGCTCTGCATGATGCCATCCGCAAAATACGTAATAAACACGAGAAATTCGTGTCTTATGCGCTATCGGGTTAACAATTTGCCGCTTGACATACGATATGAACTATTCTGCGGGTATACATTCATGGTTAAATGATATAAAACTGTATTTCTTATTTTTACTCGGTAGCAGGTATACGTGGCAACAGAGCAAAGTTGTCGAGTGCTCTGTCACTTCCTAGTCAAAAGAAATTCTTCCAGCACAAACAATAATATATTTACACTGTTAAAATAGTGAGAAACACAGTGTAACTTTAAAACAGTGCTATCAGATGTACTAACAATAACGTTCAACTATCTGCCAAGGCATCGGCGGAAGAAATCTTTTCGTGTGTACATTAACGTATCATCGAGCGTCGGTTTATAATATATTTACATGTGCGTAAACCTGTGTTAAAAAAAACTCCTCAACGGTTAGCAGCATTTTACGAAAGTATTCTGAGGAACAACAAATGAAACTCAGTTCGCCGTTCGAGGGGTCTAAGGGTCGGAAAGGTTAGAAGGTAGGACGGAAGGTGGAAAAGGATAAGAAGAAGAGAAGAGAGAGTGTGTGTTTGTTTCTCCGTCCTGGGCCTGTGCTAGTGGGACTCATCAAAAATAAGGCTTATCTAGGCTTACCTAGCAGACCCTGCATTAAACGCGGGGATGTTAGGACGCAGGACGAAACAAGTATATATACGAATTAGTAGTTGAAGGAGAACTTGTGAGAGAGAGAGAGCGGGATCGGGTCGAAATGCCCTCTTGTGGCGTAGTCGGAGGTACCGCTACACTTACAATCTATTAAAAGGATAACGTGCATTAATTAATTGATTAATTGCCGCGAGAAATGCGTACGCACGCTAACTTCTATGAATGAATATGTAAACATATGCACAAACTTATTTACATACATCCAGAAGGCGCTGCAACCTATAAATATTTCAGAAACCTTAGAGTAAGTTTCAATACCATTCTCTATTTTCTATTATACTTCTATTAGTGCGGGGACTTGGTTGTATGCGGTGTGAGAATGAGCGTCGGACGAAGCGTGGTGGGTGAATAATTTGCGAAAAAGTTCGGTTTTAGGAAAGTATTATATAAAAGTTAGGTGGAAGTAGAGAATAGAAGGAGGGTGGAAAGGGGGAAGAGAAGAAGAAAACAGGGCGAAAATACGGATAAGAGTGAAAAGACTTGTAGAAAAGATTTGAGGTTAGGATATAACTGTGATAGGTATAGAAGAGGTTAAGGGAATAGGAAATTAATAGGACAAATCAGAAAGGGATAAATGCATAAAAACAGGGAAAACGTTGAGAAGAAGGAGGTGCTCTTCTGGAATATTGCAGGGATAACAGGGAAAGACAAAGAGGTATGGAAGTATGTGGAGGGGTTTGATTTTATAGGACTAGTGAAGACATGAATAGATTAAAAGTAGGATGCCCACTCAGTTTAAATGGAGGTGTCTACCGGCAAAAGAAATGAAGGAGAGAAGAAAAGCAAGTGGAGGGATAATAACAGGAGTGAGGAAAGGATGTGAGATGCAGGGAGAAGAAGCAGAAATGGAGAGAATGGTACAAAGGAGAGTAAAGTTAGGGAAGAAGGTGTGGAAGGTGTGGACAGTTTATGCCAAAGATGGCAAACAGATTTAGATAGTGAAATAGAGCAGGAAGGTAGCAGGTTGACAATGATCGGAGGAGACATGAATGCAAGAATGACAGAAAAAGGTGAGGAGAGATAGGGAAGTACAGGCACAAGTGCAAGTTAATAGTATTAAAGAGTCCAGGTATAATAAGTATTATAAGTCAATTAGATGTATAAGTATGCCGGAGTATTTAAGTAAGAGAGGGGAAGAGAATAGTGACGTGAATAACAGGTATTGGATGAAGGGAGAAGAGAGAAGATGTGGACTGTGCGAGAGAGGACCGGGGACTTTGAAGCATCTCATCGAAGACTTCACGGAAACAGAGAGATTAGGATACAATATAGAAAGGCTTTTAGAGGGTACAGTAAATGGGAGCATAGTAGAATGGATGAGAGAGATAGAAAGGAAGTTTAAAAGAAAGAAAAGATGAGTTAGATTGTAGTTTGTAAGATAGAAGGAATGTCAGAGTGGATGAATGAATGGAAAATTGTAAAACCAAGTTCCTTTTCAAGGCCGTTGAGGCTGAAAATAAATATTTATATATATATATATATATACTCCTATTAGTGCTATCCTCAACAGCACGATTTATCTTCTTTTGTTTTGTTGATACAGGCGCAATATATCAGGCGAAATATTTATGGCTTCTGTAAACACAATAAGCTGATGTTGGTTGTGTTTTATCCCTGGGAGTATCGTGCGTACTATGAAGATAACCTGACGAAAGAGCACTGCAGATCTGAGGGGACAAGTGGCAAGAATAGTGCCGCTAATGGTGCTTTGGCAATGTTATTATCGTCCTCCTAACAACACAATGGAGGAACCGGCGAAGAAGAAACAACGTATCGAAAACAATGAAGTCGAAAGGGACACGTTATCAGATATCGAGCAGTTGCAGAACAGCCTGCTGGCGCAATGCCTGTGCAACATACCCGAGAGTAGTCTGCGCAAACCGTTTACTAGCACGGCGGTGGAAGCTGCCGATGGCACCTTTCGATCTACGCAATTGTCGGAGTGGGAGCCCGATCAAACTTTAGAGTTTTTAAGCGCTTTACAGCTTCTGTTCGATTTGGCTATCAAGCAGAACACCAGAGGCGTAATGTGCAGAAGAGTGGCGGATGTTTGTGATGCGCTGGCGCGAAACGAGCATGGCATTATAGATCAGATGATTGACCTGTCGTGTACAACAAACAAATTCGTATCATACGCCGCCAGCAGAGTTCTCGCGTCATTTTTTATTGTAACAAAGGAAAGTATCGAGGCGGCGTGGCTAGAAAGACTTACGCAATCGTTAGTTAATACTCATTCTCCGAGTCAAATGCTGTTTACTTTGGACGTTGTAAAAAGAGTTGTAGAACATAAGGACTGTAGTGCTCATCCTCTCGAGGATACAGAGAGCTTAGTACCACCGTCGAATTGTAATACGTTAACGATATCGGACGCGGAAAGTTTTGATAGTACGCCTGTGAAAGCGATGTGCGTTAAAGCATTAGAGTCTAAATGGACTATACTGGTATCGAAGTTCGATACCATCCTTAGTTCGTATACGCCTCAGCACGAATCGGTTGTCATCACATTCCTCGATCTATGGGAGTCGATTATTTCGGTGAAAGCCAACTTGTCTGTCATCGACACCAAACTTTTCTATTCTCAGTTGGATAATCTCGTCCTTCTTTTGAACGCCAATGTTCCCGGCGTGATTTGGAGACACCTTCTCGGTCTATTTAACGAAGTATTATGTTATGGAAGCACTCTAGCTTTGCAAGATGTACTTCCAGACGAGCCCTGCTCTCTTGCCCACTTAATCGTACGCGCTGTAAAAGATTGGAGGTTGCTAGACGCTCTACCGTATAGGCACGGTTCAGGAAGATTTGGAGGAGGTTCGGGGGACGGTGATCGTCCCCTTCTACAAAAGATCGTGCTGCTAGTTTTAAAAAGTGTCGCTGTGACTGTCAAAGAGACACGCAGCGATTCTAGTGACTCCTCCTTGGGCTCCGAGGCCGAAGACCTTGATGCTGATATGGCAGTTATCGAGAGAAGTATAAGGGAGGTTTTGAGACAGTTAGATCAGTGCGTAAAAACACTAATGCCGTTCCATCCGGAAATGCCTCTGTCGCAGTGGGTGGTGCAAATGTTTCACGATCAAGATGATTTCCTGATCGAAGGCATGGTATGTTGTTTGGACGTAGCAGTCGGCCTATTTTATAGGGGACCACCGCAAAATGATCTTGGTCATATGCTCAGTCCGACCTTAACTTTCGTACAATTTATACACGCCGTATCGCACGATCCGGATGTTTTGCTAGATTTACTTGTCAGCAATGAAACCTGCTTCTTATTGTACTTGTTGAGATTCTTAAAGTACGTGAAACGAAATTGGACAGAGTTTATCTCTTGTTGTGGCAGGGAGCTAGATGATACCATGACAATATTGATAAGACTTCGCTTAGCAATTGATAGATTAGTGTCTAAAGCTCTGTTCCCTTATAACATAAATCCAGTTCTACGTTTGTTAGAAAAATGCGAGTCCTTCTATGAAGGCAATATAGAGAATTAAATTGTTTGTATGATAAACGTGAGGTTCAAAATTCAAAGTGGCTGGATTGATATGTACAAACTGTAAGAATGGAAGAAAAGTTTGTTGACTGGCTTGTTTTATCAGCCAGAAAATATTACGAAATTGTACAGTCTCATTAACTTGATTTTGAAAAACGACTGAATTAAGATACTGACTCATGTAGTATTAACTACTTAGATTAATGGTAGAAGAATGCGAGGAGAAGGTTTTTTTTTTATTTATTATATGTAGTAAAATTCTATTCGTTCAGGGATCCTATCAAATTTCTACCGAAAAATAATATCTCGCGTTTCATGGTCGAAGTATAAATGGGTTGAAGTAGTACAAACGTTAGCTAAAATTATATGCTTCACGATGAAATTGCACTTTTATGGTGCTATGAAACTATATTTGCCAAAGCACCATTGGGAATAAATTAAAATTGTATACTATTAGAATAATATTTATGTGTATACATAAAACTAAATGTACAATTTGCCAGTCGAATAGAATTCTGTAAGTTGAATTCTAATGCGCACAATTATATATATATATATATACATATATATATATTAAATAGGTATTTCTGTACATTATCTCGTTAAATTTACAGAAGAAAGATATTGGATCTTAAAAGCAGTCTTTTATCTTTTAGAAGTGCACGGTATTAAAGCATTCGTACACATCTGTGTATTAAATTTATAAATTGTTCTTTCAGTTCCATGGCAGAGGCATTAGTAAAATATTTAACTTTACTATTTGTTAATCGAAAGTATGAGAACAAATTCGACTGAGTTTGTTACTTAATTGACATTGTAAGAACATCTTTAAGTCTTTTTTTTTATTTATCTTGTATGCGTATACAGATGTACAATTGAATAATGTCTGTCGAGGTAGTACATTATTATATTATATTGCCATGATTTATTAATATTGTATAAATAACGATAGTGTATAATACCGAAAGCATATACATAAATGCAAAATTACTGGCAAATATTCGAAGTCGACGCTGAAATTTATGCCAGTATTAATAAATTATTTGATCCACATGGCAATCATTGCTCCTAAGTTAATGTTAAGAGCAATATTTGCCATGGATATTTTGGTATACCCGACGAATTAAAATATTTGTATATAACAATTGTAATGTTAATAATCTGTTACTTTAAGATTAACTCTGTAAGTATCATACATGTAATACACTAAAAATATACATATTTTTACTTTTATAATCATGGTGTAATTTTATTTCACATTTCCCATCGTGGATTCACGTAATAACTTACTAAATTTCCCATGGAATACAACAAATGTAAACTACGACGAATGGATTATATACGAAAATATAAAATTTATTATATCCGGTCGGTATTTATTTCTTTTTCTTTTTTTTTAATAAATTGTAATGGCAAAATGTGTACTTTTAAATTTAAAACAAATCGGTCGGCACTGTAGGCTTCATGCAATGCGACATCTATTGCCATTTACCATACATTACTATTTCCGTAGATTGCGTAGATGAAAAAATCATATGGAATTGTATTGTGACAGTGTATGCGTATGTGGTAACCGGAGATATATGTAGCTTGCTCCTGTTTCCTGTGTAAGTACATTATATTTTTACTTCACCATTCGTTTCATTAATTAATAACAATTAAATTTGTCTGTTAATCGAAGGTTTCGTCAAAATGGAGCTCCAATTGTTGGAAAATATAAAGAAATTTGGGTAAGTGATTAGAGGTTATAACTATCAGCATGTACATGTTTTAAAGGAACTTATTTTCTACGCGAGTTCATTTAAGTTTAATAAAATGTAATTCTGATACTTAATGCCAATTTTAGTATTCTTTATATCCAGCGAAATTTATTATTATGCAGGTATAATGGGGAGCTAACGGAAGCTAGTAAATTTATGGAGTCCTTGAAACAGGGCCCAAAATCACCAGAATTTACAAAACTTGTAGCCTGGATCGCGGATGAACTAGCGATACTGAATAACATGGATGAAACTATCCATTCGATAGCGTCGCCAGACGATTCTAGCTCTTTCCTATTAGAATTAAGTTGCTTTCTTAAAGAATTAGGATGCATGAATGAACGATTAATGGCTGGCAATGTGAACGAGCGATTGGGGACTGAACAGGATAGGTTTGCCTTATTAGATTTTTTAGCAGCTGAATTAGCAGCTTGCAGATTAATAGAAGCTAGAAACCAAAAGGCTTCGACTTCCATGGATATTGAAGTTGTAAGTTGTAAAAGTAACACTAGAATAATTATTCTACATTACAGTGTTCTTCTAAAATTGTATGCGCTCCTTGCAGGAAGAAAGTGATACAGCTAAAGACCTGAAAGATATGTTAATAGCGTTGAATTTTGAGAAACCGCCAAGCGATATCACTGCCGAGAAACTTTTCTCAAGACTGGAAGCCAAATTGTCTGAAGTATTAAAAACAGCTCCTAAAGAGCTCGTAGGTGAACCACTAATTACAAATGAATTCACGGAAAGAGAATGGAAAGATCTTGAACTCGTACAACAAGAGTTACACGATGAATATAGAATGCGTCGTGATATGTTGCTTAAGCGACTCGATGTAACAGTACAGTCCTTTTTGGTAAGTAAGAGTGTATTACTTTCGACTAAAAATGATAGAACTACATGAATTGAAAAATGCATTACTCGTGCTTTTGTTTACAGTGGTCGGACAGAGTGAAATCTCGAGAAGCTGAATTAACTAAACAGTACGAGGAGACTAGGAAATTTTTAAGTGCAGAACCCGACATTGCATTTGCTGATCTATTAGCAGCGAGAGATGATATCGCGATAATGGAGAAAACGAGCAATGCGAGTGTAAGGAAAAATACTCGAAGTGAAATCAACTCGGTTATTATAGGAGAGGTACCAGACAGAGGTGGAAGGCCGTACGAACAAGAGCCGCCGCCACCAGAAATGCCACCATGGCAGAAGGATAGAGTACCCGGACCTTCGGCTGCTGGGTCAGTAAGGATTAACAGAAATAGTTCTATTTAGACACAGAATTTTAGGACAGATAAATATAATCTTTCGATGTTGTTAATATAGCGGAGGTCGTGGAGGTGGCAGAGGAGGTGGTGGCTATAGAGGAGGAGGTGGGGGAGGAGGAGGTGGTGGTTATAGAGGTCGTGGAGGAGGTACCTCCAATATCTCTTCCAGTGATAGTAGAGGAAGCTTCGGCGGTGGCAATTCTAATAGGGGAGGAGGATATGGAGGTGGCTTCGGAGATAATAAAGTTCAGGGTTCTAACAGTTCCTCCAATAGTGGTGGATATGGTGGACAAGGAGGAGGTTACGGAGGGAAACAAGGAGGGGGATATAGTGGAGGGCAAGGAGGTGGACAGGGTGGCGGATATGGAGGAGGACAAGGTAGCGGATACGGAGGGCAAGGTGGCGGGTACGGAGGAGGACAGGGTGGCGGATATGGAGGAGGGAAAGGTGGCGGATATGGAGGAGGAAAAGTTGGGGGATATGGTGGAGGACAAGGAGGCGGACAGGGAGGTGGACAAGGAGGTGGGTATGGAGGACAAGGAGGCGGATATGGAGGACAAGGAGGCGGATATGGGGGACAAGGAGGCGGATATGGGGGGCAGGGAGCTGAATATAGCGGGAGCCAAAGTGGAGGATATAGCGGAGGGCAGGGTGGTGGATATGGAGGAGTACAAGGAGGTGGATATGGAGGAGGACAAGGGGGCGGATATAGCGGAGATCAAGGAACTGGATATAGCGGAGGACAGGGAGGAGGATATGGAGGCGGAAACAGCAGTTACAATACAGAAAACAGAGATGGAGGTAAGGAACTAGAGAATTTCATCGGTGAAAAGATGCTCTAGGCAATGCTACTTAAATCATTGATTATCACTAATTTGAATTCTCAGGATATGGTCAACAAAGATACTCTGCACCGCAATCTGAGGCTAAAGGTGGACAACAGTATCAAAGAGGTGGTGGCAGTGGCAGAGGACGAGAAGGAGGCCGAGTTCAAGGAGGATGGAATCAAGGAAACACTTCCGATAATTATCAACGTGGTGGATATAATCGTGGTGGAGGCAGGCGACAGTACTGAAATGGCATATGTAAAATATTATTATTTCGTCATAATGATGATCCTAAAAAAGATTGCATTACAAAGCGTAATATCGATGAACTTCTGCATAAAAAACTAACACTTAATTATTCAAGTAGTTGGTGTTATATTCTCGAGTGCTATATAGCATATAAGACAAATAAGAACCTCATCTCTAGATAAAAAAAATTTATAAAGTTCTATATTACTTTCGAAACATACAAATTATTTGTTGTATTTGTGACAATGATTATTTATATACTACTTTGTAATGTTTTACACTGTCCGAAGTGTTGTTTCCGTCTACGTAATTGTATTTGACTCTTGTAAATACGAATTTCTTTTGTACAATGGAGCACTGAATTCACTAAAATTAACAGTGTATAATAAGGTGGAACGAAATATAGGCGTAAAATATTTTTTTACTATTCATGACTTCTAATAGTGGGCAAAAGTTGCCTTTAATAATGGTATTTAAGCTGCCAAAGTTTGAACGTGAGCAACAAATTTTTTGAGGTGCCATAAGCTTTTCAAAAATTATAAAAGACAACTTTTGCCCACTATTAGAAGTCGTGAATAGTAAAAAAATATTTTACCCCTATATTTCGTTCCACCCTAGTGTATAATTAAGGTAATACGCGTAGCGGTTAGAAAACGATTAATTGAATTATTTAATTGTATGAAATACGTATACATCACTTAATATAGATTGCGTTTATACATTGCCAGCGGTTGCGCGTGTTGATTTATATTACGTATGAGACTACTTATATGGGATGCATATACAAACACGAGCTTGGTAATTAACGAACTGAATTGAACTTTGAAAGTTCGCAATACAATGAAAATTGCAGGAAACTTGGCGTTTTCATTTACCGTCAGCTGTAACTGATACAGCACCACCCTCTCTACACTACCCCTGGTCCATGGCCGCTCAGTGTCCTTTTAACAGCCGTCTGCAGACTACACGAATTCGATACATATACGAGAAAACAAAATGCCGACGAGTGCTTTCCGGATGAATCGTTGCGTTTACTTTGTTTTATTCGCATTCGAATGCCAGAAGTTTCGCGGCATGAGAATATTAAACTTAACATTAATGTGATTTGATATATCGCTTATACATTTCGCGCAACCACGTCACAGTTTACAAAACTGTGCAGCCTATGTGTCACCTCAGTTCTAAACGTCGGTGTTTTGTCAGTTAAAGTGTTATTTTTTTTACAAGTGCCGTTATCGATCAGTATAAAACGAAGGATAGGTGTTATCGAGCAATGACACATTCCCAAGATACTTGATCGACTAGCATATCTCAGGTGTGTATGTACAGGCCAATACGCGCATTTAATTTGTTGCTAACGTTGTTTCGTAGAGACAGATCGTGCGAGTTCAAATTTATTTACAGACGCGTGTCGTTTGTACACGTATCAGGCAGTAAATAGTCATAGGAATAAATCTCATAAATATTCAATCGTCTGTGCAGTAAATTATTTAAATATGAGATTGTTTAAGATTACTGCTCGTTGGAGAGCAATATTTAATCAGATTTCAAATGCAAGGTACTTAAAGGAAGTTACATACGTGAATCGCAATCATTGATAAAAGAGAAGGATGTCTGGCGGAGAAAGGAAGAAGCGTGCCTGCGACAAAGGGCAAGGCTGGGAAGAAGCAGGAGCTGAATTTTATCAGGAAAGTTATCCCGCAGCCATCGAGGCAGATTTACAGCAAGCATTGCAAAGGGATCCTTCTCATATAGCCACTTTACTTCCGAGCAAAAAGTCACGCGTCGGTAAGTCTTCGCTGCAAACGAGAGCTGCAAATAGACGTGGTTACTACATACGTACGATATCTCGATAACAGCTACAGCCAAACGAATTCGTAATGACACAAAGACGACGCTGAGGAGGCGCACTAGTACGAGGTCTCGGGGTACGACTACTTCGAGGCGCATGTCGGCGAACATCCATGACACAGCAGTGTCTATGTTACCAGATTTATCTGAAAATTTGTCTAACGAAGAACGCACATGGGAGGAGATAATGCAAATCAAGGCGATGCCCATATGTATGGCGCAGAAGATACAATTAAAAAATCAGCTACAAGTATGTTATACAATCGTAATTGGTGATGTACAATTGTGTTAATATGTATAGGTAATAAACTACTGTATGCCTGTTTTAGAGTGCTACAAAATTAAGGTTGCAAGGCTTCGAACAATTCAAATGGCAGCGGAGGAAAGCTTGGCAACAATTTCGTATCAGAATGAAGGAAACGTATTCAAAAATGGAGCTGTGGAACGATAGCCTTAAAACAATTGGAGGAAACTTCGGAATGGGGATAGTAGCTTACTTTTTATTCATCAAATGGTTGATGTATCTGAATATTCTTATATTCGCGATTATATTCTTATTCATCGTATTGCCCGCGATATTATTGAATGTGCCGGAAGAAGAGTTGTGCATAAATTCTAACAGCACTCATAGCATATCTTGCTGTTCCGAGTTATACTGGAACGTAACTCAAGGGAGTAGTAGTATAACTGATATTGTACAGGACCTTGGTATTTTAGAATACACTTTATTGTTCTACGGCGCATACACTCGTATGACTTATGACAATTCTGGCATATTTTATAATATACCGTTATCTTACATTTGCGCCACTATCGGTGTCTTCATCTTTAGTTTGATGGCAATTGTTAAGTCGGCTGCCAGAGGCTTCAAGCAAAGAGTGGTCGAAAATGAGGGCCAATTTTACCAGTATTGTAACTTAGTTTTCGGCGGTTGGGATTATTGTATACACAATGAAAAGGCCGCGTCTGTGAAGCATAAAGCATTATATAACGAGATGAAAGCATTTTTGGAGGCTGAAAGATTGGAGGAGGAAAGACAAAATCGAACGAGAGAGGAGAAGACAAAATTTTTTTGTATGCGCTTGTTTATCAATTTAATCGTTTTAGCAGTGTTATGCGGTTGCGGCGCATTCATTTACTACATATTTAGATTCGCGTTCGATCAAGTGACACCGCAAACAGTTCGAGCTCATAATGCAGGATACTTATCGTTACAAGGGATCGTTCAATTGTTTTTTGAATTTCTCCCGTATATATGCATTGTCTGTTTGAATTTGGCAGTACCATTCCTATTCAGATATCTGGTAACCCTGGAAAATTACAGTCCACCGTTTGTTGTACGCATCACTTTATTCAGGACTGTGTTTCTACGCCTTTCTTCTCTCATCGTTCTACTCGCGTCATTTTATAGACTAATTGCGAATGAAATCATGGATAATGAATGTACCGATAATGCCAGTAGACGACCACTGTGCTGGGAAACATTTGTAGGACAGCAATTTTTTAAACTTTACATCACTGATATCTTTCTTCAGTTCTTCATGACATTCTTCGTGAATTTCCCGAGATCATTAATAGCAAGGCATACGGAAAACAAGGTCCTGCGTTTCTTTGGGGAGCAGGAGTTTGATTTACCAAAGAATGTGTTAGATGTTGTCTACTTGCAAGCCATTTGTTGGCTTGGCTGCTTTTTCGCGCCTCTATTGCCTCTGGTTACAATAATCGGTACATTCTTCTTATTTTATATTAAGAAGTTTGCTTGCTTAGTGAACAGTACCCCGTCGAGTAAAATTTACAGAGCGAGCAAATCGAATTCATTCTTCATGTTCATTTTACTAATTTCTTTCATTTTATCCACGATCCCAGTCGGCTATTCTATAGCAGAAATAATGCCATCCAAGTCCTGCGGTCCGTTCAGAGGTTTGCGAACAGTATGGGCGTTATTGTTTCTAACGTTCTCACAGTTTCCTAACTGGCTTCAATCGATTTTATATTTCGTCGGCACCGCTGGATTCGGGGTGCCTGCATTTATCATTCTTATTCTACTTTTATATTATTATTACGCCGTATCAGTAGCGAACAAACACATGGTTACAGTTCTGAAGAATCAGTTAGTGCTGGAGGGTCACGACAAGCAATTCTTACTGAACCGATTGAGCGCTTTTATTAAGCAGCAACAAGATCAGAACAAGTACCACCAAGATCAGACAAATGAATTAGGCACATTTTCATAAGCAAAATTACAAAGTTTAAAGTAACTCTTATGCAGCTGCTTTGGAAAAGCACAAATTAGCCAATGTATGATACGATTTATCCATAAGATATATACAAATCATTTAAATTAATCTAATTTATCTTTGCCTTTTGTGCAACGACAAGACTGTCCAATTTGTTTTATTCTTTTTTTTACATATTCAAAGAGTGGTATTGAAAGTACCTCCGTTGATATAATTATATAGTATTTAATTAAAACTATAATTCCGGTACAGGGTTTTACAAAAATTGCCAATATGGACAATATTTGCATCGTAACGTTTGCATTTAAAAGTACCATTCCACTGCCAAAGAATTTTGATAAAATTTTTGCAATTAGTTCGAGTTTAAGTTTAAAAGGATATAAATCTTTTATTACTTTGCTGGTGCGCATAATCCCAAATATGTTAAATAAAGAAACACCTAAAAATCAGGGTACAAAACGAAAACCGTGCAATAGTAGGAAAAGTTGCAGATTATTTACTATGTATGCGTAGCTTTAGTAACTATAAAGGATGTAAGATACATTCGAACGAAGTAGTAGTAGTAGAAATGTAAGGAAATTCTTTTTAAAATGATCTTTGTAAGACGGTAGACAGAATAGTATGATCGGCTTTGTTTCGGTAGCGATACAGAATATTACAAACTCACCTTTTAATTTTATAAATGAATATTAGGGTGCTTTCGCTAAAATGAAGTGAAGTGATATATGGTGGACCTATTTTTAGATTAGTCGAGTATTAAAATTGTAATGCAGTTGTAAATAGGTTTTGTAGGTTGATTACAGGATCTTTAGAAATAAGAACATATTTTATGGTGGGGTGTTAAATGTGTACGTATAAGTACCCGTTAACCGAATGGATTATTAATTCGTACCAGATATTTATATTTTTAAAATAGACCGTTTCTTTATAGTAATGATTTTTATTTTAAATTTTATAACTCTGAAAGTGATTGTATAACATTTATTATATATAGAAAGTATACTTAACATCTCCCGAAAGAGATATTAAGGGGAGGTTCCGGTCTAAGTCTTTTTTTTTATTTCATTTTTTGGATGTTTGATTTTTTAGAAATACGATGTTTAAAAGGATACTTTTACCGGCCACTCGGTACTCACGTAAAACTTTAAACCCTTTTTCTCGAAACAGTGTTCCCAAAATCGATGGGACTTGTATCTCCGAAAATTATTGTCCGATTTGACTGAAACTTTTTTTATTTTGAAGAATATACTTCTGGCAAGGGGAAAAACCAGAAAAAATTACAAAAAATTAAAAATTTATAATTTTTGAAGGCGTTGAAAGGACGAAAGATATAGGGAAAGTGATTTCAAACTTCGTGATTAATTTATTCGTATAAATTTATTCGATGATCTTAATTTCCGAGTATATCGATCATTTTGTAGCCTAAAAAGTGGAGAACTTCTTTCATCATTTGACACTGCCCTGCCATTGTACATGAAAACAGAATTACCTTAACTTTTCTATTCGTATACGTACATGCATGTATAAAACGTCTTCGTAGGAATTACATATGTATGCAATACTTCTTACAAACAACCATTATCAATTTATAGGACTGCCAATGTACTTTACATAGTTTCAAAGAAAATGCATTTTATATGACTTTTATACAAACATGACCGCAAGCAGGTGCATGTTTAATATCGCATGAATACAACTTTAACTAAGAGCCATAACCATCGACTATTAATTTATGATTATTATTCTATTTCTCTCGTACTATTAAGAACAGTATTAAAAAAATATATATACCTAGTATACTTAGCGACGTAAAGCGTAACAAGAGAAATATCTTCTGTACCAAACCGATGGATGCTCACGTCTTTATCGCGACTTTTGTATATTTACAAAAGTAAGGAAACAAAGTAAGAGCTATAATATTTATCCTATAAAAGACTGCACACCTTTGAAACAGCTTTCCTAATTAAACCAAAGATCATTTGCGACGTTTACGTATTTCATAAGGAATTATAAGATGTCTGTTATGTACGACAAAAATATATGCTCATCATACGAAATATGGTTAATAAACTATAATATGTATATAAAATATTTCTTTTTATTTATCTTTATATCAAAATACAAAAATCATTATAATTTAATTATGTAATTGGATTTTGTATGTCTTGCGTTGAAATTTATCGTTTTAACTATGGATCTGTAGAATGTAGCTGGAAAAATGTATCACGGATTGAATCTTAACTGTAAGCGGATATAATAATATAGCAAAGGGGGTTTTATTTAATCAGAATCTGTTGACTTACTGCCTCAGCAATATCTATCCAGTCGAGTGCTGCTGCTAAAGCATCATTTTTAGATGGCAATTTGTCATAATTCCAGTAGGTGAAGGATGAAAATGTTCCTGTAGAATACAAATTGCGTTCTACATTCTCCACCTCTGGTTTTTTGCGCTCGAGGAACGTGATGCCCTTGTATCCAGATGGTATTGTTATCTTCTTCCCTTGCAGCGGATATCCGCGAAATGAAGAATTGTAATCTGCATACAAGTAATTCTCATTTTAACCTTAAACTCGTCTACAATAATATTGCAAGTCTCTCGAAGGGAAGTTATACAGACTATATAACTATCGATTTAAATAATACGCCATGATTTAAATGAATTAAAACTACTACACCCGCGCGAGAAATTATCCTTTACATACTTCATACGATAAAGATAAAACCGAAATTTAAGAAACTTACTTTCATCGTCAATTTTCTGTACATAAGGCGTGAAGTAAGAAGAAACGTTGGCAGACTCGTTGCCATGAATTTTGCACGGCATTAAATGCATCACGTTCTCTTTTTCCTCGGATAAATCATGTTTCATATGCAAACGAATAGCCATGTTTAAACGGAAATGGCGCTACACTTATTTGGCGGGAATACGTTTAACGTTTAGGGATATTGTTTATAGTAATCATGACAGAAATACAGTTCAATAATTTATCAAGCTTATTCGTTGCAAATTCGGACACAATTTAAACGTAATAGCATCGAGCAATCACTTTCTTCCATGATTCTTAATTCTTGTAAGGTATATATTTTCCAACTTGGAGATAATTAATCAATGAACCAAAAGTGTGCATTAAACCAAGCTAAAATGAAAATGTTCAACACTTTCGGACCGTTGTTGCTTTAAATTAGCGAACATTTCGAAATACCATAATTATTAGCGAATTAAATGTGTCGAGCAATCTTTAGTGGGGATTATCCCCACTCTCGTGCAAACGAATGAAGTGGGGGAAAATCTACCACCGTTGCGCGACGCGCACACGTAGCGTCAGTTGCAGTCGATCGTTTGTTTCGAGTGGGTCTCGTGATCTTTGATTTTCACCAGGAGAAAAAGTTCGGTGCGAGCGAAGCGTTTTTTTTCGCGAGCTAAAATAGTGTTCGCGTATACCTCGGTGGAAGGTACACGCCGTGAAGAGTAACGCTATTGCGACTCGATCCTACTTTTTCCCTGCCTACGGACAGCTTTAATCCTCTACATTTCGACGAAGATGAGTACGCCGGTGAAGAAAGTGCCCATACACCTGCAGGTCAGTCGCAGCCGATCATCTTTTATCTTTGCACGCTGATTTTACTTTGGCGAGATCTCGTTTGCCACCGATCCAGCGTCGCTATCGTAAATAAATGGCGTAGAACAAATCGTTCGGACGTAGATGTAGGTGGAGCGAATTGAAGATGACCGGCATATTTACTGTTACATGTAGCACTGATCAAACGAATCTCATTATATATTCCCGCTTTCGTCGCGATAATTTATGTTCCGAGAGTTCCAGTCTCGCACCTTTTTAAACTTCTATTATATTACCAATGGTCTCTATATTGCTACTTTACGCTCGCTGCCTCCGGTTGTGTTACATAGTATACTTTATCTTGACAAGGCAGATTGCATTTTCACCTCCTCTACTGCATGGAATTGTATTTGTTCAGTAATATCATTAAATCTTCGCCGGTAAATATTGCCGGGGCAACATGTTACATAAAAATATATCCGGTTTGACGTATCATTTTATCCGCATTACGAGGTATCAGTTGCTGGCGACTCAGAGAATGTGTCCAGCCGGGAAGTAATCGCCCGATAATTAATATCGCCGGAGAGCAAATCGTATCCCATGTAACTGTAAAGTAATCAGACGGCAGTGTACGCCCGTGGATGAAACCGCGATTATTACAGTAAACGCGAGTGGTATAATCTTTCGTGCCGTATCAACGTTCATTGGACTCTGTGCTACATCGATTTTTCACTCTCGTGCAGAACGATCTACACGGCATTCCCATAAAATGCCACTACCCTGCGATATTGTTCCGCGGTTTAAATAACTCGACCCGCGCCATCGATAATTTCGAGTTGCGTGTAATGCGTAGAGTCGTTGAACTTGCGATCGATAACCCACGACGGGGGTTAATTTCATTTTTATTACTAAAAAGCGAAATATCTGCAAATAGGATTATCTGTTTATTTATCCAATTTATAATCTTCGGTATTAGTGGATATATATGTATATATATATGTACACACACACACACGGTATCATCTCTGTCGTATGCTATCGTTGACTATCGCTTAGATAAGTACACTGTTAATGTACAATTATGCGGAGAATCTTCCATTCAGAGTGAATACAGTGGCAGGGGTGTATCACCGTTAAAACCGAAAGTTTCGCCGCACCATCGGCAGCGATCGCAAGGTTGCTGCCTTATTGATCCAAAGCGTCTTGACGCCCAGCACCGGTCTATCTCGTAGAAGGAGCCAAGTATACACCTGCATCAAAATATAGTTGTAGACACGAGGCGACGCGACGTGTCCATTCAACTTTGACACGTGAAATATTTTCGCGGTGTCTTCTTTCGGTCGACAGAAACGACCGATGGACACTCGATTCGTTGTACGAATATTCTCTAATAAATTATATGAAACTTCTACCCTAAAAACACTATTGCACCGTTAATAATCCTTACTTGAGGCAGACCTCAATCTTTCATAGAAATTTAAAAGCATCAGCAGCGAAATGTTGCGCATTAATTGATAGTCTATTTTACACCACCAATGTGTTACATTACTCCACGAATCTACACACTTCTAACTTTACTACTCGATTTCGCCCGAAATTTAAATTCCGATTTTATAAGAAAAATTGTTTTTTTACTTTTTTTTCGTGAAAATAGTCACCCTCATCCGGTTTAGTCAGGCATAATGAACTTAGGCACCTTTTGTGCCCCCAGAGTTTATCGATCGAAACTTTTCTGATTTATACATTAAGATTCTTCCCATTCTTAATATTTAGTACCCTCTTCTCAATCGCTCAGAAGCTCTTAAAGCACCGAATACCTGAATATCCGATAGTCATTTAAACAGCAGCCTTTCCGATTACTGTTCAGTCTGTACTCAAGCTTCGCATCAAGTTCTACTAAACCATAGGTAGCTAGGGGACGATTAATTACTCGACTGCGTGACCATTCAATTATTTCCAGCAGTGCGCTCAATGTCCTCGCGCGATTCGAGTCAACACCGTGCTACCAAAGGATCCGCCGGTTTATTCGCCCAGCCAACCCCTAATTATTTCGAGCTGCGGTTACCCATCTAACCAGGAGTTAACAAACAAAGTCAACAACGAGGAACTTTTTTTTTACTGAATATTGCTTTCGACGATAAACCGCGCCGAGAAAATCATACGCTACTGGGACGGGTCTGGCTAGGCAAGGGAACCGCGGGCAGCGCAGACGAATCAATAGTTCGTCGACACGACGCGACCTAAAGTCGGAAAAACCACGCGGGTCTCTGGATTTTACGAGCACGCGCTCGTCGTAGGCCTACCAGGCGAGGCTGGCTCGGGATCGCCGATCTCTCCTCGGTTTCGCATCGAGTGTCTCTGGGGCCAGGCTCACGAGGGCATGTACGCTTTCCGCGAGTAAAAATAAACCGTGAATGTTGACTGACATTTTTGCCGCCGGCTTTCATCTCGATTGGAAGGAGCTCGGGAGCTTGATTTAGGGTGGAAACAAGCTGCTTCGCGCGAACATACATTGAAAAGGTTCGAGCCGCATGCGGCGGCTCTATGGCGTTGATTGGTAGGTGCGGTGGGTTTAGGAATCGATTCGCAGTCATGTTTCCTCGGGTTTCAAAGGCTCGCTTAGTTCACTTGGGCTTACTTACGCACACTTACAATTAAATTCATTATTCCCGCAACTTAATCTGGTTTGTTACCGGCGCTCTATATAACAAGTGGCTACAAGGGGGCACCCATAGTCGTTTCTTTGTCTCACCGAGAACTTGACGGCAAATTTAGTTGGATGAAAGTCGGTCAGCCGAAATGCAGATTACTGGCATTATTCGTGGAGCATAAATAGACGCGACGGAGGAAGCCAGGTGCGACCTGCTGCTGTCGTTTCCGCGGCACTTGGCGTACGAATGGAAATTGGGGCGTGCGAGCTTTTCCATCGGCATTTTTATTCGATTGCGCACCTGCGATCTGAGGACGGAATTGCACCTGACCGGGCTCTCTCGTTATTAAGTTTAAGCAGGATCACTTAGAACCGTCTACTCGCCACGCAGTGGATTAATTGGGGCATTGAGAACAAAAAGGGGCTAACCCACATTTCTTTGCGAAATTGAATTAGGAGCAATAGGCTGTACTAATCATATAAAATAGGATTTTTTGTTTTAAACATGTCTCGATTGTACCGATGCTTTAAAGGGTAAATTGTAGAGCATGTAACGTGGAATGGACGTTATATAAACTTGGTTTCCAAGTTACCACGAGTTAAAGGGAAGTGCATGCAGCACGCTATACTCCACTCAGGTTTTATCTAATCAGATATTTCCCAATATTAGAAACACTCGTCTACTATCAATGAATTAAAGTCTCGGGCCCTATACAACCGATCGTCCCGATGTTTCTTCCATCTGAGGTGACGAAGTGGCGAAATAGGTACATATACTTGTCCTAAAACAATGGCCACGTGCCTGACAAGCATCTTCGATTCTTCGGGACTGGAAAAATAAAGCCTGGCGAACGATGTTTATGTAACATTTTTTTCCTCCTTTCGCGGCACACATTCTCTCTCGAAACTTTGCATACACGGGCACAGGCTCGCCGAGCGGCGAACTATGCTCGTCTACCGTGAGCTCTGTTCCTCGTATATACGCAGGGATTGTCGCTTAAAGAAAGCGTTAAGAAAATGCGTCGTTATATAATGCTATGCGATCCTCTTGCGTTGCACGTATTAAATAGCCGAAATGTTATGCGCCGTTGGAGCCTGCTTACCCGCCTCTCGTGCCTATTCCACGCAAGAGGAACTAACGTTCGATGGCGATTCGTGTTAAAGCTCTCGGTTCGCACAGGTCATCGACGCAGCGCTAGAAACTTGAGGTTTCGCTCCATAACGGCTCGGCCGAGGAAAATCCCTTTTCCTCCGTGAAAGTGGTTAATTATCCGCGTTTTAGCGGGGGTACCTAGACCAAAGAAGAAATCTGGTTTTAATTAGACCGCGTGCGAAGTGGAGCGCCAGAAGGAGCGACGAGGTTTCGGCGCACGCGACCACGTTCGACGAGAACGCTTCAACAAATTTCCTATAGAGCCCCGAGGGTCGGTGGACAGACAGATGGGCGATGGTTCGCGGCTCGAATCCACGCGATAAGAATAGAGCCGGTGATCCGATCGAGCCGCACGCCGATAGCATCTTCTATTTCGCCTATGCTCGCGTGCAGACGAATTCGAGGCGTACAGCCGGGAAATGCCCGGCGGAGGTATCGATTTTGCCGGGAGCGTATTTTCCCCGGGGGAGTGGAGGATCCGCTGGCGCCGTGGTATTCTTCGCCTTGCCCCGTCCCTTATTCGGTAATCCCGAAATACTCGAGGGTGGAATTGAACTCGCATTGATAATAAACATTGCATCCCGCGTCAATCGGTATTCGTCTCTAATATAGACACTACGAGGGTAACGCGGAAGAGATACCAAGCGGAAAATAAAAATACTTGAAACACGCGTGGATTAATGGAACGCGCGTAGTTGACGGACAGTGGGAAATATTGTCATCGCCGCGGCAAGCTGAAAAGAACCAAGAGAAAGGAGCTCAAAGACCGCGGACCAAAGGACTTTCGACAAACCACCCCTAGGCGTTCCCCATCCGGGCGAAGATAAAAGGCTGCAAGGGAGGAAGCTTGCCAGGGGGAGAGCAAAAGGACAATCCATCGCTGCCACCCACGTTCCGCAAGCGAGCGCAGGGTCCGCGCCCTTTGCGACGCGTGGCGCAACAAACCCTCCCCGGGTCTCCGCCCTGTGAAATTGCTTCGACCTCGGCGCACTGGATCAGAACCACCGTGCACTCCCGACGCTCTCGTGAAATCGATCCCTCCAATCTGCCCCTCTAAAGCGTCGCAAGGTGTAGTTCGTTAAATCGGATTTGCAGGCGCCGCGTAGGGAAAGGTCGCGCGATGAGCGTTCTCTGCCGGCGCGCAGCGCGCTCATCCCGTGCTAGAAACGGGTATCGAGGCTACGACCTTCGAGGCAACGAGGATGGAATCCAATATCGAGGCCCGCGATTCACGTGGGCGGGGACCTTGCCATCATCCCCGCGGCACTCGTTATTAGACGCGGGCGGACATGTGCGTTTCATGTGTCGGTGAGACATCTCTGGTCGGGTATTTTCAGCGAGCAGTCCGCTGAAAATACGCTCCCCGTACGCCGCTCTGATTTTTAGGAAATGAAATCCACTTGCGGGCCACTCGGCTCGCGGCGCTCCTTGCCTCCACTTTAATGTTCACGAAGTAAGGACGCCTGGATGTTGGAATACCTAGGTACGTCGTGCTACGGTGGAAAGCGGACCGAACAGATCTGCGCATCACTTGCGTTACGCAACCGAATTAGTTAATTAACTCAGGTAATCTCAAGGGGAGTTGCAACGACGTTGGCGAGAGGTTTACGTATTCGCGATCCAGGTATAAACTGACCTAATAATTCCGAGAGAACCGCGACGGTTTGTTTGCCGAATTTGGGGATGTGTAACGGGGAACGTGATTTTCTTAGGCGATTGTATGGTAATTGCCCGGTCGATGGAAAACACAGCGTTTTTTTTTTTATTTAAAGAACACGAGCTGGAGGAGAAATCTCCGTATTCTTTCGAATGGAAAGATGCATCGCGGAGCACCTTTACCGAGTGTTTATCAGTCGGAGCACATCGCGCACTGCTCTAAATCCAGCATTGGCGGAAGTGCGTGAAGCGTAGCTTCTATTATATACTGATTGGTATACCATAGCGTGGAGAGCAATACACGCACGTTAATCGTCTGCGCCGGATGTCGGATCCGACGCACGTTGCAAACGAATATCGAGGACAGTGTCCGGTGGCAGGTTCGGCCACCCTCGGCGACAACCGATTAGCTTCCAAGGGGCAAAAGCTTCGTCGGCTGAGACGCTTGGAAGAGTTTTTTTCTTTCAAGAAAGTAAGAATCTCGTGAAATCGGCCACCGATGAAAGTTGCGCGAACAATCCAGGCATATCCATTACATTTTCTAGCTACTAAATAGATAAGAATATGTATACCGTTTAAACCTCAGCGCTTTCGAGCTCATAAATCATTCGTAACATCTGTTTCCCCACTCCTCTGCTCCTTCTTACGAACTCCATTAACTTCTCTGGCAATCATGAATACTAGCTGCATTGTATACAGTGTACACACTTGTGTTTCCATTTCTTTGATCGTTGGGTGTTGTTTTCAGAGTGCGCAGAACAGGCTGCTGATCAAGAACGGGAAGGTCGTGAACGACGATGGGATCACGGACAGCGACGTTTACATCGAAGACGGTGTGATCAAGTGAGTCTCGTCGCATTTCGCGCGACCCCCCGCGAGCCGTAATTACAGGACGTGCTTACGCAATGGGAATGAAAACAAGTCACCACGGCCCGCTATTGCGTTTCGGCTCCACGAGCCAGTTCATTGAGCGTCGCGCTCCTCTGCTCACTCATCGCCCGTTACCAAAGCCCCTCCCTCCTGATCATCCCGGGACACTTGGAGGCGCCGATGAAAGCAAACAGACTTTCAGATTTACGCCCGAACGATTAACATTCCCATTGAGCATTCCGCTCGCGTGTTTGCCCGCCACTTTACGCAAGGCGAAGCGCGATACACGCGGCCCGTTTTATCAATGAGCGGCCGGTGTGCCCGTCCGCGACAGATAACACGCTGCCGGTTAGTGTAACATGTCAAACAGCTGTGACATGCAACTGTCTAATAGTAGACGATCGAAAATCACCGATGCGCGTTCGTGACGCCTGGTTTTCTATCATTTAACGGGCGTTAACAGCTGCCCGATCGCCCTTGCCGATCATTCGCGGCTTGTTTAATGCTTGCTCGATCGTAACCACGGGCTGTCTGCGCGTCGCGGCGCTAAGGAGGCGGCGGGTCCCTTGGCTTTTGTCCCTTTGGCCGCGTGGTTCTTTTGCGGGGAGAAAAAGAAAGAGGGTCTGGATTGCTCGGTTTGGGACCGAATCCTTTCTTTTTCCTTGGGCGCCCCCTTGCGGTGCTCCAACTAGCCGAGCTGTTGGCGAATTCTTCTCTTACGAAAGATAGCGTAATCGGTATGATTGTCTCTGTACTCCTGCACTTAAGGGGTTATACCTAGTCAGGCGACCGAAAACGGGCAAATGTTTGTGATTTTTTTTGGGAAAGCGGAAACATATATTTTTACAGAACTTTTTACAGTTAAAAGAGCAACATTTAAAGAACATTTGGTCATTTTTTCGTAGATAAATACTTGCGTTTATAATAAAGTAACGACGCACGTACAAGAAGCCTTTTTAAAAATTTGGTTTTGCGGTGAGCACTGCCATTCGGAACCAGATTATCTAATCAGAAGATGAAAAAGATTTTGTTAGTATATTAATGTATCCTCTGACTAACGGGGGGAAGTTTCAAAATATTAATTTAAAACAATTTGGCTTTTTAACGCTTTTTCGTGCAAAAATCACCGCAACACCAAATTTTTAAAAAGGTTTCATGGGTGTGGGTTGTTACTTTATTATAAACGTAAATATTTTTCTACCAAAAAATTGCCAAATGTTCTTTAAATGTTGCTCTTTTAAGTGCAACAAGTTCTGCAAAAATATATGCTTTCGCTTTTTCAAAAAAAAAATCACAAACATTCGCTTTTTTTTCGGTCGCCTGACTAGGTATAATCCTTTAAATAGTATATTATATATCAACGTGCGTTACGAAAAGTAGTATGTTTCAGTTTTACACGTAAAGAAGCACGTTCCATCGTTTGTGACGAATATTAGCACGTTTGATTTTCCGCCACGAAGACTGACACATTTGACTGCATGGCCACGAAGAATAGTACATTTCGTACTGTTGCGGCGAAAACTAGCACGTTATACTGTTTCACCAAGGAAAACAGCACATTTAGGAATTTACGGAGAATACTAACATAGCTATTATCCTGTTTGGCCATGAACCATTCAAATTTACTTCTTTTCATCGCTACAAATGGTAAGTACACACTACTTTTTGTGACAAATCACTCAAACGTGCTAGTTTTCGCAACGAAAACCGAAACCTGATAGTTTTCGTGACAACGAAGACAAACATGCTAGTTTTCGTAAGAAAATTGAAACTCGAAAATTGATTTCGTAACGCACGCCGATACCTAAGTATAGGTACAATAATGGGCAACCCGCGGGCTGCATTTGGCCCTCCAGCAAATAACCCGCGATCCGCGATTGTTTCTATGTCAATTGTAAATCTATGTCGGAAAACAAAATTCACCCTACTTATAAATTAAAATTCTTTGATTAGTATATTTAAATATTTAGTATTACTTAGGTTTCCGCTTTTGGCGCACTAGGCAGCAAAGAATGAACTGAAACCTAAGCAACAGGTGTCTATCGAGTATTAATATCTCGCCGCGCGATAATGTCTACAGTCTTGAATAATTTTTCGACCGCTTTAATTTTTAGAAAATGAAAGGCATCGCGACGATTCGCGAGCACCGTTACTTGTGCACCTGAGACGAGTGAAAGGGACCGATCCCCCTCGATGGACGTGCGATCTAATCGCGTTCGATCCTCCGCCGCTTTCGCGATTGCGAGTTCGATTAGTGGAGTGATGGGAATGTTGTTGTTCACAGACAAATGGGACGGAATCTGATAATACCGGGCGGCACGAGGATCATCGACGCCCGCGGGAAGTACGTGATGCCTGGTGGCATAGATCCGCACACCCATTTCGAATTGGAGATGATGGGTGTCAAGTCGGTGGACGACTTCTACCAGGGTACCAAGGCAGCGGTCGCTGGTGGTACGACCATGATCATCGATTTAGTCATCCCCATGAAGGACGAGACCCTTCTGGAGGCATACGACAGGTACAGGGAGTCTGCCGATCAAAAAGTCTGCTGCGACTACTCCCTCCACGTGGCCATCATATCCTGGAGCCCTAAAGTGAGTTCTGGAAACACCAACCCCGTACGCTTCGATCAACGTTCATCGGATCGACTGAATATACTCGAGCCACATCCGCTGGAAGACTTTCTCAGTGGCGCAAGGTTTTGAAAAGCACTCCTCGAAATTGATCATTCCTTTCCGAGCGAAAGTTTTCCTCAAACAACACCTTGATACTTTCCAGAGCACAGAAACGCGAAAGCACGGCAAAGCTGCGCGTAGGATGCAAGCGCCTCGGCGTATAAACACGCCGGCGCCGCTGGAAGTGTTAATAAAGTCCTACGGTGTCGCTGAAACTACTGCGACGCGAGGTCATCGTGCCTCGCACGGTTCACACGCGCTCTCCACTCTATTTAGCCAGCCAGAATGAGATAATTACCGTAACACGAGTCCTTCCTAGAAAAGAAAGCATGTCTAGGCACGTGACCCCTTTGCTCGCTGTACCCGAGTTCAGCAGCATGGCTCCGTGGTCGCTGAGCACGGTCTATATTTCAAATTTCCATCGCCGACCAGCCGAACCCAGCAACGTGGCTCCATTATCGCTGATTGTAAATAGAATTCGCGTAATTCGTTATTGCCGGTCAGGAAATTACCGGATAGCCGCGCGCGTAGTTGAGTTAGTCCGTTTTGTGGCGCGTCCATGGTCACAGGCGCGATTGAAATCCGCGAGGAAATTAACAGGGATGTTACGATCGACGATCGATTATCTCTGCTAGCAGAGCGTCGGTTAATCGGCGACGGTCGAATGGAGCGTCGGACTCGGAGCGAGCGGGGAGCCGACGGCCTAGATGTCGATAGATCCCGCGGCTCGTTGGGCGCCTCTAAATATGGGAAAAGCGACAGGCCCCCTCGGGGGTGAATTGGCAAATCGTACGAATCTGGGCGGCTGCAGGTTGCGTCGGGTGACCACCGTCGCCTAACTGTAATCGGGATCGTGAATGGAATATCGAACGGTCGATGAGGAAATCGCTGCTGGCCGCGTACGGATGCATGTAAATCGGCGGGCTCCTTATTTGCCGCCGCTCGTCCGACTCCTCGTCCGTTCGCGCGCGGCGTGATTCTACTGGTTTAACGTTGCGGATGCTCCTTGCGCAGGTGAAGGAGGAGATGTCCATGCTGTCCAAGATGCACGGGATCAGTAGCTTCAAGATGTTCATGGCTTATCGCGACATGTTCATGCTGAGGGATCCTGAGCTGATCGAGGCGTTTAAGGAGTGCAAGGAGCTGGGCGCTGTCGCCATGGTTCACGCGGAAAACGGCGATATCATCGCAGAGGTACGATGCATGGCTGTTATGGTTTACAGAGGGTCGTGGGAGAGAGATCGAAGAAGGGTTTGTTAGATCTGCGAGGTGATGTTTAGTAAATTCAGATAGGAGACATGAATTTGATCAATTATTCGACTCGCCTAGTGTAATGCTTGTTAGTATGCTTATCAGAGTGAGTTGTCAGAGTGGGAAGAGTTGTCTTTGTACAAGTAGAATTAGCAATCTCGCGATATTTCTATGGATCCGGTGACACTGTTTCAGAACACGAGACGGTTACTGGATGCCGGAGTGACCGGACCGGAAGGTCACGAGATGTCTCGCCCCGAGGAAGTGGAAGCGGAGGCTGTGAATAGAGCGTGCGTTATAGCCAGCCAGGTAAGTCAAGGCCATCGAAATTATTCAATGCCACGGCGGAAGTGAAGATTTTTTTTTTAGAAATCAGCTTTAGATTCGTCAGGTGTGCTTGTCTGCTATTTCTGGCACGCTAGTTTAACGTAAAATCGATGCGTCGTAGTTTCTCGCGTGATTGAATGCCGATGAACGTACTATACTTTCTTTCTATGGCTTCAATCGTACCTACTGTGTTTACGACGTACTCCACCAAGACACAGACCGCCTAATTGGTACGTGTAAACTATTTGGGGCGAAGCTTAGCCCAGCAACCGTTCAAGCCTCCGTACCATCCGGAGACTATTAGGCACTCTCTGTCGGGGTGGACCCATGATACTCGCATTTTATACTTGTTAGACACACATTCTCGTCGCCCTTGCACAAGGACAGGCGAGCCTGTCCTCTGAGCCCAAATGTCGTCTATGTTGTATCGATCGTGATTCTGCATGCTTAGGTGAATTGTCCACTGTATGTAGTGCATGTGATGAGTCGTAGCGCCGCGGAGGCAGTGGAAGCCGCGCGTAAGCGTGGCGTTTGCGTCTTTGGTGAGGCCTTGGCGGCTGCAGTTGGCACAGATGGCACAAACTACACGCACGAATGCTGGAAGCACGCCGCGGCGCACGTTCTGAGTCCACCTCTCAGGCCAGACCCAGATACACCTCTTGTGCTCCTGAACATGCTGGCCAAGTGAGTTAACCGACTTAACGGCCACCGTTCTCTCCCCTTTAGGGGTCACTTTGACATCCGGAGCATAAAGCACCCGGTGACCTTGGAGGCCTCGCCACCTCTGGGTTCACGCAGTCGGCGCTGTTTAAGGCTTCTAAGCACTCTTTTCTAAGCATGCCCCGACGTTTCATCGGCATTGCAGCTCTATGGGTTGATACCGGTATCGATGGATCCTCGGATACTTCGATCAAGTTGACACACGCGTCAGCAGGATTTTGATTGCCGACGCGGGTAGCTACAATGCCGACGAATCGTTGAAATGCCAGTCTAAAGAGATCGCTTATACTCCAGAAGCTTTAGACGGCTACATAACGCGTCTTATTAGATCTTACGCAATAAACAATTGATCGATTGAAAGATACCTACATTGCAAGCTACCTTTCTCTACTTTCGTGCTCGATTCGATACTTTCTTCTACCGCCGGACAAAGTAAGTACCTTGCGCTTGATGCGAAAAGAGTTTCTCCGGAAGTGTCCGGCGATTAGCTCCTCGCTGTTTACCGAGACCTACGCGGAACACGTTTCCTATTCGTGTTTAAGACCGAGAAACGCGGCTCGTTTTCCAGTAAGACCAGTCTCGCGCTGTGTTCCATTGATCGCGAATCGCTCGAGCATCGATCGAGAGAAAAGGCTGTCCATCAAGCTCGAGTTACACGCGAAATATAGGTCGCGGCTCTAAAGTGTAACAGTGACTCGGGTTGTCCGTGCTCACGCGACAGGCACCGAACATCCCCGATATTGCATGCGCCGGAAATTATATTTAGATGTTCCGCCGAGATTCTCGTGCATGCACGCCGATCGTAGCCGCAGCTAATGCCACGTTCCCTTTGCCCCGATTTCTTTTCTGCTCCGCGGATCGCTGTTGTACAGCTGGCACGATTCTCTGTACTCGACGTGTAGACGTAGTTGAACGTGTAGTCGATAGGATAGCTGAACGTTCTATCTCTGCACGCGGCTGGGGGCACCCCGCGAACACGGCTGAAAAGTCACGATCGATCGTCCGAAAGGGGCAACAGATTGCGATCGAAATTCATCGGCGAGATTCATTCGCAACGTTTCGATCACCTCTGCACGATCTAGGTCGTTTAAATGAAATTTCAATTTCAATTCCCAGTGGATCGAGCTCCGATCCCCATTCTGGCGATAGTAAGAGAGCTAAGAGTGAACGCCGATTTCAGCCGTGGTCGCGTCTCCAAGTCCGGCTAAAGTGATGGACCAGTGAGAGGATTAAACTATCGCGTTTAGGTGAATTGCCCGCTGTACGTAACGGCGGTGTCGAGCAAGTCCGCCGCCGACGTAGTGTCGTCGAAAAGGTCCGAGGGTGTTGTCCTGTACGGGGAGACTCTCGCAAGTACCGTGGGTATCGACGGTAGCGAGCAATACGGGAAAGATATCGCAAAGGCGAGGCGTTACGTTACGAGCCCGCCGTTGAGACCCGATTCCACCACACCTGCTTACCTAATCGAACACCTAGCTCAGTAAGTAGTTCAACACCACGATTCTTCATACGTTGTTCTTAAAGAGGCCCTCAAGGGTCGGGCAGGGGCCGCGGTATTATACAGAACGCCTTCGTAACGTTTTAACCGAAGAACGTTACACGTTTAATCTTCTGTTGATCCTCGAGGTGCCGAACACCCGCCACTCGAGCGATCAACGGATCACGAGGCTTGAAGAGGCGACTGTCGGGGCGAAAGCTAACGCACAGCCGACCTGCCCGAACGTTTCCAACGTTCGTCCTCTCTTGAGTGCTTCTTCGGGTGTTTCGAGTAGTTCGCACCGCGAAAGAGTTAACGCGTCCGCGGCACGGAGATGGAGGAGCTCGGTCCGGTAAACCGACAGACAGATCGATGATGGAATAAGTTATACTTACTTGGTTGCGACACGTCCGTGCGTCCACGTCGCACGAGTATTCAAACGATGGTGATAAATTACGGTAATAAATTGGCACGCACGGTGCAAGCGTAGCTGTACGTAATTTTAATAGACACCGCGTGGGAAGTCGCTTTCATCTCTGACGGGGGAGGGTAGAGGGGCGATTGGACTTAATTAAACGGGCCGAGGAAAAGTCGTTCAGAGGATCATTCAAACGGTCAGCATTCGATGTTATTACGTTTCTCGCGCGATAGCGTATCATTTCTCTGGAAATTGCCTTAGCTTAAGAGATGTCAAGGTAGCCTTTCAGCGCCCCGTATTTCTGCTGCCCCTCGAGCACTTGTTTGTCGAAACGTTGATCCAACGGGTGGGTTTCCGGTAGGGACGGCCTCCAGGTCACAGGCAGCGACAACTGCACGTTCAACGCGGACCAGAAGGCCCTCGGCAAGGACGACTTCTCGAAGATCCCGAACGGCGTGAACGGCGTGGAGGACAGGATGTCGGTGGTCTGGGAGAAGGGTGTCCACGCAGGGATAATGGATCCGACCAGGTTCGTCGCCGTGACCAGCACGAACGCGGCCAAGATCTTCAACCTGTACCCGAGGAAGGGGGTGATAGCAGTCGGCTCAGACGCTGATATTGTCGTGTGGGACCCCAACAGGAAGCGTACGATTTCCGCCGAGACTCACGTCCAGGCCGTTGACTTCAACATCTTCGAGGTGAGCTCCACGGGCTCGTATTAAAAGCCGCTCGTAAACTCTTTGTTGTCCCCCGATGCTCGGATAAAACCGACCTGCCGCGGGCAGGAAATTCAATCAGGCCACTTTCGCGGCGAGCCGCTAGGAAAATGATCGATGAACGAACGGTGGATACGATCTGCTTTCAGGGCATGGAGGTGCACGGTGTGCCGGAGTACGTGATCGTGGAAGGTCGCGTCTGCGTGGACGAGTGCGAGCTGAAGGCTGTCCACGGGTTCGGCAAGTTCGTGGAGACGCTGAGCCACGGGGACTACGTGTACAGCATGATCGAGGACAGGGAACAGGTGCGTCCACTCTGGCTAAGTAAACCGTCGAGCGCGATAGAGTGCAAGAGCAAACAGTCGGTTACGCCTACGAACGCGATGCTGATATTGGTTGTTTGTTCAGAGACCCCGCGGCGTGGCGCGAACGGAAGCCGAGGCGAAGAGATTCGCCGAGGAGGACGTGGCTATCGCCAGGGCCAAAGAGGAAGCCAGGGCAACTGCAGCGGCCCTGGGTAAGGCTCACCAGACGAACGGCACTTACGAGAGCCCGAAACCGAAGGTGAAGCTGCCCGACTGCATGCCTACGTTGCCCGATTCAGCTGTGGTCACTCCATCGTCCAAGGGCCCTCGGCTGGAGGGACAGAGGAACTTGCAAGACTCCACTTTCTCCATCAGTGGTGAGTAGCAAGAACCCACTATTATCTTAGAATCTAAGTAGGAGTCTATCGTGAGGGATTCTTTAGTATATTCGTCCTACCGAACGGAATTTTACGATTTCACCTGCTCTCCCCTCTTCAATCTTCGCTCCACCAGAAGCACTCCCATCCCGATGTGTTTTCGTTTTCCATCGCACCTCGAGCATGAAGCCTCGCCTTGTCGCACCCGCACAGACTACAGAGATCATAGGTATTATTGGAAGCGTGTTATCTGTTTCCAGAGGACGTCGAGGAAGGGAGGAGAGCCTGCATCCGCGTGAACAATCCGCCCGGTGGACACAGTGCGGGAGGCTTTTGGTAATTTATGAAAGAAAGTGTCAAGGTCCGCTTTGCGTATAGGGATTTTGTTACGAAAATGAATCAGTGGAGATCCCGTCTCCTACCATACTTCTCACCTTTCGCGTCTAATCCGCGTGTTCACCTCTGTTCCGTAATTCCGCGCGCGATCCGTCAGCCAGCTTTTCAGGTTTCGCTACTCACCAAACCGCTAACGAACATGTTGAGCCGTTTCTCATTTTTCAATCTGTTCCCCCCTCATCGATCAAGGTCTGTTCCATCAAAGGAGGATTCGGCAGCCACTGGTCAGTAGAGTGTGTGTACGTTCTCTCGCAAATCTTGCTGTCATCGCTCCATTTTCTCGCTTCATTATCGCTTCATCGCCGCACTGTGTACCCGTACGCTTCATCCATTGACCTTGGACCGTTTGCGCGCCCCCCTTGGGGCCTCGCGGTTGCTCCCCATTCCGACGGAAGTCCACGTTCGTGCAATAAAGACCCGGTGAGGCACTCATCGTCGCGATAACACACTTTTATCGCGTGTCGCAATCTTATGTTTGATTTGTAGAATTTATTTTTATGTTATATTATACGGAGCATCTGAGTGATGCGTAGGGGGGGGGGGAGGGGGACATTTCTACGTTGTAGATGGTGACCGGTGCATGCTATTTTAAATTTACGTAAGTTTTACACGGTGGAAGTAGTTTTTGTTCCATTTTCTTCTTCTTTTTCTTTCGGAGGGAATTTTAGGAGGATCGACGATTTGTTAATTTACAAGATACGTTTGACACGACTTGTAACGAGGATACTCCAAGGTCAAGCTTATGAGCAAGTTATTTATTGCATATACCTGTATACATTACTTCACGAGCAGTGATTGCGACCCTAAACACTTGGGCACGAGTGTTTAAGGCGCGACCATTGACGGACGTTATCGTTCACGAATCCATCAGTTGTACATTACAGAAAAACCTGGTTGTTAGTTGGTTAATTGTTATAGCTTCGGTTCGTATGGTAATTTATCCCAGCACCGATCGTCGGGCAAGCCATCGGTGTGGCGAATCGCGTACACCGATGGTAACGTCAGATGAGCCGGTGTAAATGTTACACGAGGAGACTGCCTCGTTCCCATCCAATCATGGTTTCTGCGGCCTGCAGCCGTCTCGCGGGGCATAACATGCAACCCAGTTTTATACGCTATTCGATACTTTTAGTCTTAGAATCGACGTACTGTAAGTTTAATTGAACGTTAATTGTTCGGTTTCTCAGCGAGTTCCAGCGTCGCAGCATCACTGTATCGTTACGTTTTACCGCGCGACAATAGGAGTACCTATCCGTTGATTTGTATTGTTAATTGTAATTGAGTGTATATAATATTAAAAGTGTCCTCGGTTTACGAACGATTGGAGGAACCCGAACGGTTGCTTGGCAAATGATTGTAAACGATCATCGCTTGGCGAATCTAACCTGGACTTGCATCGAACGTAACGTCGAATTGTTCTGACCGATGGTGGATCACAGCTCAATTACCTTAAAAATTAATCCGTAAACCACTAAGTCGAAGCGAAGCGTCACGAAATTAAAATTAGTCGATCACTGGGATCTTTTCCACTGTGTTTTTGTATCGCTCGTAGAGCCTGCGAGTCTAGAAGATAGTTCTACAGGATCTTTGAGACTCGTGGCAACGCGTGTATTCTAAAAATCATGGACAGAGGCTCGCCTTTCCTCGAGCGTTTAAAGGAAATTCGACGAGGTTCAAACATGAAAGTCTGCAAGAGTCGAACTGACAAGCGCTAGTTCTAGCTGATAGTAATGTTAACCGAATTACGCACAAATTTTTAAATAGAGAGACGTAAGACCGCTAAGATCCTAGATCAACAACTTTCTGTGCCGAAAGGAAGAACCAACGCGACGCATTCGATAAGAACGCACACCTGCTCGCTCGCAGTCCCTTGCCGCAGAGGAATTTCCCAGCCGAGACTGATGATACCGAGCCGAATCAGCCTGACGCCACTTGATTCGATTCAATTCTGTTCCGATTCCTTATTAGCGTGATTCCTACATTCCGGGGTTTTGTAACGTGCTGCAAAAGGATCGCTGGTTCCCCCCATCTTCGATTTCATCATGGGCGGGGTATACGTTTGTTATTATTCTGTTGAGCCTTCGGTAGTGTTGGCGTGCTCGTCCGAGAAAGTAACTTTAACGGTAATAAACGATAAGAGTAACGATATTAACGATAATAATCACCTCATAATAGATATCCATTACGTACGTAATCGCTATCGTGTAAGACGAGCGAACCGGAGGTCTTACGAATATAGGCGGGTAAGGCTTATCTGAGCTACACGTGAACGACCAAAAAAAAAAAAAACAACACTTTGGTTACCATTGTAATAACTTGTAATACGGAGTTTACGCGCCGCCGCCGCCGCCGTGGCATCGTGGGCGACAGTTTTCTGCGGCGGCGAATCTTTTAGGACGCATTTAGACAAACGAGCCTTGAGAGTGTGTTTTACCCGAGTAGATTTTGTATGGAAATTTTCGGCAAAACGTATTTCTAAGAGTTTCTATAAGTGCAGAGAGCCTGGAATAAGTTATTAAAGGGGCACGGGGCACGATGATTTGTTATCCTTTCGAGTGATTTATCGTTAGACGATATACCCACTGAACGCAGTTACTTTGTCCCGACGTTTCTCAAGATCGCATCGCTGTCTTTCTAATAATAATTAACAATAGCTGGATGTGTGTGTTGGTATAAGACTGCTCGACGCCCGAGAAGGGATGCTTTATTAATTATTTCAATGGTGTCTACAGTTTAATGGGAAACTATGGACAAATGTTACCGACCTTCGTTTTTTACAGTTCGTAGACTATGACGTTTATTGAGTCTTACACTTTTATCGTGCATGTTACATTGGTTTAATCGTAATTATCGCCTTTCGTAAAAAGTACCATTGGTGTGTTTAACGACGAGGATCACTGTATCTGTTTATCATCACACGGAGATCCGGAGCTTTTCGAGGAAAGCTCGGGTCCGAGGGCTTGGCAAACAGATTTACCTTTATACATATATATATTTAAAAAAAAAACAACAACTATAATTATCAATGTGTTCACGTTGCGTGACCTCGAGTCGAGTATTCAGAAGAAATATCTATAGTTTATCTCGATATAATAAGTGATACAGCTAGAGTACCTATTTACGTCTGTTAACAATGTATGTGATCGCTTGAAATAAAAACCTGACATCAATATTAACACGATGGTTAAGGTTTCTCTGGCTTTGCAACAGAAATACCACTCTGTTATTTATATATATATATATATTTATATATACTTCCTAGTGAAATTTAGAGTTTTCATTTCACACGATTTGGACGATATATGCAAGCAGAATCTCATTTAAATGCTCAGTTGTAAAACCGCTCCGGTGATAATATTGTTCGCTTTCCACGAAATCATCACAGAACTTCGTAAAAACAGAAAGGATAATACTACTATATCTTAATTCTGTAATGTAATATACGTTATTACATTTCTCTACGTAGTCTACAATTCTCTACATACACTCTGCCGATATGTATCCATCTCATTCTCCTTTCTCCCACTGTTTAAGAGTATTTCCAGAGTGAACGCGCTACTGCTCCTCGGCCCTGTGCCGAGCCTTATCCAACACTTGCTTCAGTTCTGACGAGCGCGGGCTCTTCTTCTGTAGACGTTTAAAAATGTCAGTCCTCCCTGTGTCTATCGATTCACCGCGATCCCTTACCTCGGTTTCCGTTCTCGCCAGCGTGATTTGACTGTAAAGCTTGCTACCCTCTGTCATTCCGCAATAATGGTCCAGCTGTCGTTTGGTCAGGTCGAATAGATCCGCACCAGTCATGTCTCGCAACTGTTTGCACGCCCTGCAGATCAGTAAACAAATTAAGAACATCCTTATACACTTCCACACACTGTCGCTGTTCTACAGTGTCCCCGTACTTTTCTGAAAATCCCTTGTCGATCAACCAGCTGTGCACTTCGCTCGGACTAGAATATTGGTCCAAGACAGCCTCGCGTTTACCAGGATTTTTAGCATTCTGCTTCTTCTCACGATATATCGTTAGGACGTGCTTGAGCTCCTCCTGCATCTGTTCCTGAGTCCTCACCCCTTAAGAAAGACATAGCATTCGGTATCTATTTATTGGGGTGGTTGTATTATGGTGAAGCATGAATTTTACCACTGATAGATTTGGTGCTTTTGTAAGTGCTCGTCCTGCTGGAAGAAGTGGAGGAAACCGAAATTTGGCTTTGCAGAGGCGGTGGCGGTGGTGGTGGTGGAGGTGGTGGCGTTGATTTTTCAGAAGGGACGTCCACGTTGAAGTTGGAGGGCGGTGGATGAACCTCGGCTATCTGCGTCGACTCGTTGGGCTTGGGTTTTGGGAGCTCATTGGCGGCTGGTGCGCTTTCACTCCTGGCAGTGCTATTCACGATTGTCTCCTTGTCGCTACTGATGGGGGTTGCTTTGGTGGATTCATCTGTGATAGCCGACGGTCGTTACTCAGAATGTGTTACAGTACGGTCGATTTCGTGACGAATACACCTGCGAAACGATACTGGACAGCTACGTATGTACTACAGAGAGTAGGAGGTTTAAACGGACTTACCCCAATGCTTTTGGAGAACACAAGACACTTTCCCAACAGACGAGCACACTGACGATGAGGAAGCACACGATCACGCTTTAAGCAACGGCACGATAATGATATTACTAAAGGATCGACAATAAATAAACGCAACGATGCAACGTGCAAGCCTCTCGGACTCTCTGTGCCGCGATGCAGGTACTTGGCAATTTAGTATCACACAGATGGTTCAGAGAGACTTTAGATTCGCAGTGGATGGGTTCTACGTGTTCTACGCGCGGATAGGACGAATTATACTCACACAGGGAACAAGTACAATCTGTAACCGAGTATATTTATTCAATAAGTGATGTACATAAATTACAGTGCAACGAAATACTGGACGGATCGTACCCCCATCCCGTGGACAGAATAACGAGCAAAGAGTTGAAGAGCGTTTCACTCGACGGAGGATAGAGTACAATGGATTAACGTGATATCGTGCATACTTTTATATTATGCTGCCGAGTGTCCTCGTGGAAGATCTGCTCGCGAGACAATTATTACAGCACAATTGAGAATAATAAAAAGAGGGGGAGGAATAAAGGCGATTCGAAGGAGGAGTCGAGGGATCTGAGAGCATTAAACGAGACGAGCAAATCTCCATTCGTCTCCAGAGAAAAAGCTTCACGGCACCGAGATGGAGGCCATTGATAGATCGAAGGGATGAGTCATGATCGTACTTTTTTTTTTATCGCCGATATCACGCGTAAAGATTCCTTTCCGTTATTGCACAAGCTGGACGCATGAGTATTATCAACATCATCGACTCGACTCGTGAAGCTTTCTCTTCATACGAAACTAAACGAACGGGGGATAATGGACGGACACAGTGAGCTTGTATTCGCAAGTTCGATGCTAATCCATAAGCTTGATCAGCCCGCGGCTGGACGCTATACGTTACAACAATCTGTTTTAATAGAAAACTATACATATATCGTTCTCTTCTGTTAAGCGTACAATATACTAAGATTTGGTTAGTCGATAAATATAAAAGAAGAATATGGTGATCGTCCCTGTGGTCACTAAACAAGAAGGTACGATATTAAGATCGGCTCGGAGCTTGGTCCCGAGCATGGTACAGCATCTATCGATCCGTAAGCTTGTTCGTTGTTTCGATTTTATTGGCTGTTTACCTTGGCTGCAATCCCATTCGCGATTGCGAAGCCGTGCTCGATAAAGACATTGCCTTATCGCTAGTACCTCTAAGCTGCGTGGAAGGAGCAAGTGTAGCCGATTTATCCGCGACGAAATAAATTAGGTTGAAGCGTTAGGTGATAAGAATCTTCAGAGTTCTCCTCCTTTATCCGCGGAATTGCGCGCTCGAGCGGGGTGGCCCTGCTGCGAGTGTGCGAAACATTGGATAAGACCAAAGAGCTTGAAGAATGGAGCCGCGATAATTGTATAATTCATCCGGTTTACCATTGGTCCCTATTTGCGATAACGACGTTAACGATTCGACCTATTACTCGTATATACCTCTTTATATATTTATATTTATATATATATACAGGTAGAAAAACACGGTGTTAACGTAAGAAAGAAAGATCAGAAATCGTGGAATGAATCAGCAGGCTGAGACACTACATGGACACTGATTATAAATATTAATATCAATTACGTCGAGATACTTAGGCTCAACGTGATATACTTCAAGTTGAAACAGTCAGAGACTTCTGGGTGTAAATTGTATCGTTACAGAAAGTAAGTTTCAGTAATAATGATCGGTGTTCTTCAGACAGAAATTACTTTTCCCAAGGATGCAATTTAGATTCTGCAGGCTAAGAATGTTTCAACAGCACGAATGCCTGAGGGGTCCAATTTATCTCGTTGGGTGGCGTATTTCGTTGAATATATCGATATCGACGACCACAACTCAAAAATAGATCTATCGTTTAAGTGTTTCGATTCCTCCAAAGTGTGTGAGGCGAAGGGAAGGACTACGCGCGAGCCTGAGACACTAGATGGCTTAAAAGTAACGGAATTCACCTTTTTTCCCGAGCCTCTCTTTCCTCACCCAGTCTGCAGGAGCTGGCGGAGGAATCGCGTGCGTCCGATGGGTGGCTTCCGGTCCTGGACTAGTGCTGGTTCTCTCGATCTCTGAATCCTGGAATTTAACGAAACGCCGATAAACCGCAACGTTCTATCAAAAATAACAAATTGCAAAGCTATACTCGACAGCAATATTCCAACTGCTCTATCCACCCAATCGCTGTGCACGCTATTTATTCAAATCCCAGCACACTCCCTTGCCCATTCGTTTTCAATAGAAGAATAAGAGCAGGCATAGTTCTCCTTCGATTACTTCTCGCTCACCTCGTAATTATAGCCGTGCCCCTGTCGCGGGTATCGGCTCGTGTACAGCGGATTGTTAAAGACGTCGTTGTCGTTGGAATGGGAGGGATTGTGGGGTGTGACGATTGTGTGGGGCACGTGCGCGACCTGGCCCCTGGAGTTCCTCGCCTTCCACCATTTCCTGCTGTCGTCCAGGATCTCCAGGTACTCGCCCCTGGCCACCGTCAGCTCCTTGTCGTTGTTGGCCGTCCTGGGATACGTGACCTGCACGATCTTGGCGTGTCTGGCCACCAGATCGTCCAGCCAGGCCTCCTGCGCCCTCTCCATGCCGGCAGCCCTTGGCGTTCTCTCGATCGAGTCTACGGATATGTCGCTGTGGGCTCTCGTCTGGTCCACCACCCTCTCTTCCCTGGCGTACAATTCCGAGCCGGGCACGTAATTCCTCTCGAAGTACTCGTTACCGTGGCGCTCCTCCCTACTCTCGTACTCCAGGTAGTCGCTGCTGTAATGCGACTCGTCCACCTCCCTGTGATTATAGTACGGGTCGTTCTGCTGCTCCGGCAGCTCGTCCCTCTTCTGCTTGTCGGCGTTTAGCAGCGAGGCGAGGTGATCGTGGTCCCTGTCCTCTGGTATCGGATACTCCGGCGACCAGCCGTCCATGAAGATCGGATGATACGGCGGCACGTTGCCCTTCGGTATCATCCAAGTGTCTCCCAGAGAGTGCCACAGCTCTGTCTCCTTGCTGGTCACGCAGTTGATCAGCAGGTTCACCGCTTCTCTGGTCAGCAACGGCGAGACCACCTTGTTCGGCAGATTGGGATCGTAGTTGGTGTTGTGGGAAGCTTCCACGATCAACGCCAGCGGGGTGAACAGGAAGTGGACCAGCTCGGGGGCGTTCGGGTCGTGGATGTGCCCCTTGAGCTTAGCCAGCAGATTGAACGAGAGCTTGAACTTCTGGAAGATGTCGATGAACTCCGACTCGGGAGGCGGTTTCGCCCTCATCGTCAGCATACCGTCGCCGAGGTTCCTCTTCTTCGACTTCCGGTTGCACCTGCGACGCTCCAGCTCCTTGGACGCGGCCACCGCGTGCTGCAGCCGCGCGATGAACTTCTCTATGTCGTCGAAATAGTGGTTCAGGATCGTCACGTCGCGCTCGTACTTCTCGGAGGATGTCGAGGACACCTCGTCGTTGTTCTCCTCGCGGGATATGTCGTTCTGTCCGTCCGCTGCGGTTACAGAAATCGGGCGGATTAGATGAATTAATCGTATGGAAGATGAAATAGGGGGGAAACAGGGAAGAGCGTACCATTGTTGGCGTTGAAGGCGGACACTTGCTCGCGCACGTTTACACCGTTCAACGGCGGCTCGGGTGGCGGCAGGGTGGGTGGCGGAGGGATACGACCCCTAGGGCCACGCGGCGATCCACCGGGTACCAATTTGCCCATCTGCAACATTTTCAAGTCCTCGACGAGGTCCTGGGCGGAGACGCTTTGACACTGGAATATATGCATCTCCGCGCGCTGACCGGAACCGCTGTCATCGGCCACTGTGAAGACGAGAATGTTGTTATACATCTCCATAGGGTCCCTCGACGTGAACGCGGTCGGTTCCTGTATCAACGAGGCTGGGAATCGCTCCATGACGGCCTGCATACGAATTTATCAACGATGCATTAAGTGAAAACTGCTGTGCGCCTCGAAAACTGCCGGCTAAGTGTAATTTCACAAATGTTCCACTTCGTATTTCATATCGCTCGCTACTACGTTCTCTCTGAGCGCGCCTTTTCACTGGCTAATCCGGCAATTTTTCATTTATATTTCTTTTGTTCTGATTCTCTCTCTCTCATTCAGTGTGAAACGGTAGGAGAAATCCCTCTTACCCCGGTCTCGTTGTCCATGATCAGCACCCAGTTCCGCTCCAGACGGAGCTGCATCTTTTGACTCCAAATGCCGTTACTCTTCTCCAGCTGCAGTAGCCGTCGCATACCGTCCGCCGGATAAACAATACCGGTTTCCTTCGTGACCGTGAACGTGGCCAAATGCTCCATCATGTACGTCGGCTCCGAGCTGCTCACACGGCCGCCCGATGTGCTTGATGGCCCACTCGAACCTCCATCTGATGCGTCGTTAATTACATTAATTTCATCGTCTCGCAAGAATGATATATTAATATAATCCTTCCTCGAAATTCTGGAATATGTAAATTGTAGAGGAGGTAGTAGAACGGTTGAAGAACGCGCAGGATTGTCCACTCTATATTCATTAGAATTCTATAAGCAGATAAATCTTCGAGATGGAGTAATTTCTTTGAGAATAGTGGCATTTCTAGGACAAGAACAGTGGTAAAGGTATTTGCATGCTGTTACTCAAGGCCCCTCTTTTTCCTAACACACCCGTTTACGCTCAACTGACCTATCCCGGACCTCTTCTTCAAATACATATGTATATTCATTCTGAATAACCATACGCGGAGACACGTGCTTACATAAAGCTGTAAAGAAGGCTGTGAGTACGTCGGGTTCTAAAAACAGCACACTTAACACCGCTAAGGTCCTCGATTTCACCTATGCATCGAGGAAATGAGCCACGCGCGTGCAAATATTAGCTTGGAATTGCTCCGCAAGGCAGAGCCAAGGATTCAAGGATCTTAGCGGAGCTGAAGTTCTACAGCTGAAACCCGGATGGCTCTACTGTTATTACCTTTGTTGTAAGTGGAGGGACTGTGTCCACTGTTGTAGTACGGCATTGCGGCCAGGCTAGCGTTTAAATTTTATCTGAAACAGACAATGGATGCGCAGCTTGAGCGATTTAACATAGCACGGTCGGATACTCGGCGATACCTAGCAGATTTCGATCCACATTGGACACGGCCGCTCACCGAACGGTTAATAAAACGTGCTCGCAGACGCGGAGGTTCGCCGGGCGTACTGCTTAATCACTTAATGAAGGGAGACGGTCGACAGTTGCACGTCGCGTATCGTATCCGGCTACCGGGTCATGGGGACCATACTTGGCGGCACGAAAGCCAGCTCGTAACCAAAGTGAAATTCCAATGAGCCTAATTCGCTCGCCAGACATGTCGAGAATTCCACTCGCGCGCCTTCCACTTCTCGAACTTCGCTGTACGAAGGTGTGATCCCGCGGACAATGGGACGATAAATATCGTTTATTGACTAGCCCTTCGCAGGGGCCAGGTCCTCGAGCCGTGGGACTCATGCTGGGCATTACACTGGAGCATTAAAAAGAGGGGGTCCCAAAAATTTTAGACAGGGCCGCATTTATGTTTCCGCAGGCCCTAGCCTCACAATTGTCTCAGCTGCATCTGGTTTGATATTATAAATTTAATATTTTATATCGCTGTTTGTGAAGAGTAAGGTTTTAAAATGTGGCCCCATCGAGAGTGAGGCCTCATAGTAAATTGCGGCTCTGATTTTGGGAGACATGCCAGAAGATATACCTACACTAAAATCGTGAATTTATTCGTAGATAAATTCTGCCCAGCGCATTCTTTGAATTAAAATTCGTCTTTGAAATAAATATCACTGGAAGTACCTGGTACCCGAAATGTTCCAGCGTACTATCTAAGCCACGAGTGCGGCCGAACTGTTGCTCTATTAATTCCACGCCCATTCCTTCTGTTTGTTCCTTCTCTTCTGAATTATACAAGAGTCCGACGCTCTGATTGTCCCGAGCGGCGCGTATTAAGTATCAAACGGAGGATTTCTTTTTCATTGAGCTCCCTTCGGCAACAGATCCGCCTTCCCCGCGGCAATGAGAGAAACTACTGTTTTTGCATAGTTATGCGCGCGGAATGTGAAATTCTGAATTTGCTCCAAGAGAAACCTATTTGACACGACGGCTCGCTACGTACGGGGGGCATTCCATACGGGCGGCAGCCGGCCTTCCTTCAGGTGTTAAATAAAAACTCGCGCTCGTCCCCCGATGCGGGCTTAGCGGGATATTTCGTCCATAAAGGCGATAAATTTCGTGGACGGGACGTCAGGTTCAGCGATGCGGAGGAATTCTACACGACCCGACGCGTACACCTTGGCCGACGTAATTATTGAACGATCTCCCGCGGACGATAATTAACCATACCATGCCACTTCGTTACCGCGCGAGCTCTCTTGCAAAATTAAACCCATCGGCGCCTCTCAGCTGCTCTTTCATCCTCGGGTTCTGCGACCTCCCACGCGCGAATGGCGAACGTGATTGTTCCCAGGTTCCACGCTTCATCGAAGGCATAATTCTAGCACAGCAGTGGGAACGACAGAAGCGGTTCGACTTCACCCAACTGCGGATAGTTATCACCTGTCTCCGAATTTCCAGAGCAGAGTACTCGATCGCGGAAAAAGCGATCGGTATTCAGCATCGGAACAGAGAAGCAACGTCTATTGGCGGGTGGGTAGACGCCAGTCTCCGCGAATGCTTTCGCCTTGCCCAGGGATTAGGTGCTGTGGGAATTCGCATAACGGAGGAGGCATTGTTACACGTTCTATCGAGTGTCATTTCGTGCGTTAAAATCAGCCACTGGAGCCAGAAGTAGCTTCTACACAAACCAGTGGCGCACTTAGAATTTAATCTTGGTTTAAGGGAGGACACCACTATAGTAGCCGCAAAAGTAAAGGTGTCTTTGGAAATTTATTAACAGCAAACTACGTAATGAATCTTTTTTAAAGTTTCAGGATTTTTTATTGGATATTTAAATTATAAGAATTATTTTTCAAAATTTATTTAAAGCAGATTTATAAGATATAGGACCAGTAACTTAGGGCTGCAAAAAGTTTCCGCTGGAAAAAAACCAAAAAGTTTTAGAAACTATACGCGCATGGCTATGCCACGATGGGTTCGATTTGGAAACCTTTGAAAAATGACAAGATGGCGAACTTCTGAAAAAAATTGTGCAGTCTGATTCTAGTAAATTAACCTCTTTCGTTCAAAAAGAAATAGAAGGAAACGAGTAATCAAAGGAATCTTGCATATAGTTTTTAAAACATTCTGGTTTGTTGATTTTAGAAGCATCGTTTTGTTAGAAAACTGTCAATCAGATTTTTTGCAGCGCAAACTTACTGGTCCTGTACAGCTTATAAATCTGCTTTAAATGAATATATCCAATAAATAAATATCCAGTGAAAAGTCCTAAAAGTTTAAAAAAGATTCAATCTACAGGTTACTGTTAATAAATTCCCAAACACCCCTTTACTTTTGTCCCTCTTTAACCGAGTTGAACGGAAAAAAATATTTGAATTACAAATTCAATAAAAATGGATTTAAATAATAAAATCCAATTTTCTTTTCTTTTTAGAAAGCCCCTTCCTTGGGAAGTCCCAATGCCCCATGCCCTCTCACCCTCTGGGCGCGCCAATGTACACAACTACACTCTCCTTCCTCTCATAGTTCCGTGGAACTCAATCAGCCCCCTGTGCGCCAGAAATAAATTTTCAAAATCGAAGCAGGTAGAAACCGCTGCTTGGAGAACCAGACCAATTCATCTGGAGTGTAGATGATTTTACGGTGTAGACGGATTTGGGTCGTGGAACCATATCGCGATCGGTTAATAGCATTGCGTAAGTGGAGATACGTGACTCGTTAAAACTTCTTGTATCATCGACGGCGGGAATGCCGTTTCCATCGTATCTGTTGTTACTCTTTCCCTTTCCTACCGCGTGCCCGAGCCAACACTCCCATCGAAGGTAGAGCACTTTCCTCGGGGTAGCTGGACGTAGCCGCATCGACGATTGTTTTCGCGCGGCGCACGCGTCCGCGGCGTGCAGCGCGGCTGGATATCGACGATTCGGCTGGATCGCGGCGCTGGTAAACGCGGAGGATAGGCGATGGAGCAATTCGTTCGCCGCCGTGGCCGTATCCGCGGACTCGTAATGTCGTAACGGCGACCTAATAGTAGCCACAGCGAAAAGGGAAGGGAAAAGGAAGGAAGGTGAGTGGGCTTCGTTTATACGCCTCGAGATTCAAGTAACCAATGCGTTCCGAGAGCTGCGAGCCTGGCATTCCTAGGCGACGCTCTGGATTCCACATACCCGTGCGTTTTCGTACAGGTAGACTCTGCTTCCGATATAAAAAGAATATAAAAATATAAAAAAACGAGCTGACAGAGACACGACACATACATCCGTTCGATTAGAAGCTTAGGGACAGCGCTTTTCCCCGAACAAGTGTCTGAAAGTAGAAAGTGAATCACTGATCCACGATTTACGTCCCGTTAACGTTCCTCCGTCGCACGATCGGAAGATCCCCAGGCACGGTTTCACCGTGAATCGTGTCCCCGAGGGAAATGGAAATTCTTATCGCGAGGCGGCGAGACGTTGCCGCCGGGCGAAGGCCGAATTATGCAAATTCCCGGCAGCTCCGGGCTCCGATTGTACGCGGAACAACGTCGGATCGTTACGGACGGTCCCCGTGGAATCCGATCTGCGTGACCCAGCTGCGGTCCGGGGTCGAGAGCGCGGTTGGGAAGAGCGCGGACGCGAGCTGGATAAAGTATCCACGACTCCGCGACAACCGCGAGAGGATAATTGCTTATGTATGCGGGCACGCCCTCGGAGAAAAATTCATCCCGAGAATGCGCTGAAGTAACCACGTCCTTGACCGTACTTGACGGAAACGGCGCTCGATCCTCCGACACCTTCTCCTGCTGCGCCCAAGATGGACGTCCACAGCCGAGATTCCCTCCGCCTAGAATCGCCTTTTGCGGCCTCGGCTACGTGCCGTACTGCCGCGGACAAAAGAGCAGTGCAGAGGAACATCCTCTGAGATGAATCGAGGAAGCTCTACTCGCAGAGCTAGATGCAGTCGTTCCAGTAAATGATCCTCTACTTATTTCGAGCGATGTCGCGGATGAGGTCAGAGCTACGCAGTTTCCTTAGAAAGTTTCATTAACGTTTCATTACTCGCGCCTTGTTCTTTTCGCATCTTATCTTTGGACATTTTTACCTTCTCTTTGTTTCATCTGGTATTCTGAATTTGTTAAGTTAAGTACTTTCCTTTAAAACTAATTCTACGTACTCGTTACAAAAGCGCGGTTAAGGAAAGGCTAAACACTTCAAGCGCGACTCTCTACAGTCTACTCCCTCGCTATTCCACACACTGGATTTAATCTGCGGTACTTGAACGTCCCAGTAGGAACGATTCCGTGGCCCAGATCGGGGCCCGCGGAGTGCGAAACGTTTCCACGTCTCGTAGGAGAAGCAGAACGTAATCACGCCCACGTAATGAGCGCGGATTAGCCCGGAGTGTGTATCGCGGCTGTATAGGAAGGCGCGCGATGGAAAACAGATTCGCGGCGGTGTCGGAGAGCGACACGGGGAAGGGACGGAAAACCTCGCATTCTTGGGGATCGCGTTTTCTCGACTGCGCGGCTCTGCGGGCGTTGAATCGCATCTCGCATACCTGGGATCGGGGTTTCTCGAAGGTGTAGCTGAGTCGATAGCCCAGCGATTCCATAAAGGCTGCGCGGCGGAATTAATTGCTCGACGCGAATTTACGACGATCGTAACAGCGCGACGGCCAACGAACAGGGGCTGGAAAATTCATCTGCCCGGTGATTCGTGACCGATTCGTGCGCACGATTTTCTGCCCGTCCGCTGTCCAGCTTCAATTGCCCCCGATGATCAGCGCGCACCACGTGCTAGCGAAAAAGGGCCGGAATTTATGCCGTCGTTAACGTAACGTCCCTCCGCGCAAGGTGGTTACAAGCTGAGCCGTAAAAGCCACGTATTCCCGATTTATTATTGCACGAGCAACAAACGCTTGCTCGCATTCCTTCGCTGTACTAGCGCGGCGAGTATCCTGCGGAGGTTGTTCAACCTCCTCCAGCAACTAAAACTCATCGATCTGATCGCGAGATGATGATTACGGTACTTCCAGGACAGTTTCAGGAGTTTGTGTAGTGCTTGATCGTTTAGAAGGGGAGTTCTGAAAACGCAAATTGAAGAGTACTTGTAGAAAACACTGTAGGTAAGTGAAAAATCAAATTCTGTAATATAGTATTACGATTGGCACGTAGAATATTTTCCGATAAGAAATTTTTATTTCATTTTGCCAGTTACAGTGTTTTCTGTAAGGACTCTTCAATTTTGCTGGCCATATATATTTTTTTTTAATATGTGGAAGCTAAGTTATCGCACCCTGTAGTTTGCTTAAAATTCGATGAAAGGTGGAGGGACGGGAACTACGAAGTTCCAGGTAGATGTTACGATCGATTCTAATAGAACAGCCTGGGGGACCAGTCTGCGGTGATTTTGGCCCCACCCCAGTGGTCGAGGGCTAACAAGTGAACCGAACGAGTATCAGACAGGCTTTTCCAGAAAATACCTGGCTGCGGGGGGAGGGCGACCGGTAAACGCCTGTTGAAAGTAAACATATCGTGCGGGGGCATTGAAAAAGTGGAAAGAAAGTTGCCAATGCGCCTCAGATGCCTGATCCGCCGTTCGTGAACAAGTTCTGTAGTGAATGGACCGAGCGAATGAACTTTCCACTCGCCTCTATCCACCTGCCGGCCAAATTAATCGCGATTAATCGAGCCATCCTAACGTTTCGAATCGAGTTAACTGCGTCAGCGTTGCCTACTCGCTTCTAACAAATACATCTTGGATTATGATCACTTTCGATAGATGCAATTACACGTCTTATCGGACGAAAAGCCTGGCGATAATAAATGTTTAATCGCCCTCGCCGTATCTCGTCGAAATCACGATCGCCTCCTATCGACTTCACAACGAACGAGCACACGCATTATTTTCATAACAAGCCTCCGTTCCGATTTCATTATTCCACTCAACTGGCGCGGAAAACCGCGCACGTGGACTGGCGGCAGGAAAATTCCTGCGAAGACGCCCGCCGAACGAGATTCTTTTCCAACAGGTCCGATTAGCGGGACAGAGAGAAACGAAAGGGACCATAACGTTGCATCGCAGGCGGTTTTACGGTGTTTTGATCGCGCCTCGCCTCGAGATCCACAGGGTCGTAAAAAGTGAAATTTTGTTCGAGTGGACCGAGAAGTAGGCTCAGTCAAGATGGAGTATTTTTTAAGAGGCATTATACCTGGTGTCTTTGTAAACCTAGATCGATCCATTTCGTGTAAATAATTCCGTGATTAAGAGAAGAAAAAGTGATCTATTGCATATCGTTATAGTGGCGTGAGTTGTAGAAGTTAGACGCCGCGGGCTATAATCCTTTTTTTATTTTCTGTAGAGATATCGAAGGCCAGCCAATGCAATATCGATGTACGCGGAGTTCTGTAAATATTTACAATTTATGTCACGCTGGCGATAATAGGTGGGGAGGACATGTAGGTGCCTCGTAGGCGTGAATTACAGGTGGTTGCCGTATGGTCGCAATGCTATTGGCATCTTCGTTTTCGTATGCCCCTAACGTGTGGTTGAATGATTAGAATGAACGTACCATACAATCGCACGCTGTATGATTGTCACTCGTATTTGTGCTCACTTTACATTGCACGGCTTTAATTGCAATGTCGGCGATGAACGAGGAAACTGGATACGCCGCGAGGTAGCACGGCCTCCCTAAGAAAAGTAAGGAACCGTAAGAAGCTTGCGAAACAACAAGCCCGCGTAATTGCATCCGAACGTGTATCAGCTATCTCGGGAGATAAGGGTTTCTGCGCGATACGCAAGCAATTTAGCGTGCCACGGCTTCGCGACGAGAATCAATCGAGTTCGAAACCTCGAATCGCGATAAACAACGCGTCCGCCGTGCATCGTCCAAAGGAATGTCTGGTCGTAAATGTCATGGGCGGGGAACCTCCTTATAAAACTGCTGAAGAAATATTCGCCGTTTCCACTATCGTACAAAACCGACGATCTCTTCTCACGACCGCGTCAAGCTGCTTTAGCAGTTCCTTTACAGTTACGCGTATCACCGAAACGCCGTGAAACCGATGGAAATCCGAGTCACGGAAACTGCAAAGAGGAAGAGAAAAGAAGAAAGAGTTCCCAAAACATGATTCACCGCGATTCAGTGGAACGTGACAGTGATAAGGCGATAAAAATGATCGCCTCGATTTACGGTCGCTACGGTGTCGCGATACGTATGTACGCGTGGAAAGCACCGTGTGTAAGATGAACTCGTCGGCTTGCTACGCGACACAATATTGTTTACCGTACTACTGTATCGCTTGCGCCTTGCTGAACCGCCGCCGGAAGTACAGTTGCGTCCGTACTGTTTCGGTGGTTCTCGTTAGTGCAGGGGCGTTCTTTTATTCCGTCCACTCTGGTGTCAGTCGCGCTGGTTTGTAGGTGCGATTGGCAGACAATTCTTATTGAAGCCCGTTATCGTGACCAGCCACCGAGTGTGCCCGTATACTATACGCTAGTAACGCCGTACAGGTATGCCCGCTCGCGTGTCGATTATCATAGGCGACGCAGAGCAACAGGTGTGAACACCACGTCGGTTCTACGCGGGGAGAAATCGACGTCGGTGCGCTCGGTGCAACGACTCCGCGTCGAGGAGATCATTTCCATAAATACCTGTTGACAGCAGCGTTTCACCGAGGGTCCCGGCTGGATCACTCTGTTTCCGCGGCTAAGACGACGATACGCCGTACCGTGTAAACGGGCATCGAACGATCACAGCTATCGCGGGCGACGCGTACGAGAATCTGCTTTACGCACCAGCAGCGGCCGTTCCCCTTTACTTACCTATTTACAAATGTTCTCTTCTCACTGTACGCGGCGCACACACCGAAAGACGGGAAAAGCAGAGAGAAGAAGAGGAGGGAGGGGAAGGTTTTTGGCAGAGAGCTACGTGCCGATCATGCTCGACTGGAAATACCTGGACGACTACCTGATCGCTCTCTGCCTTGTCCGCTTCTTACCTTGCGTCGCCCAGGTGCATGGCTGGTACGAGCTCCGCTATTGGCCGACGGGCTACCTGGAGGAACATGGCGTTTCGGATCTAACGGAATCGGGGACCCTCGACGAGACCAGCCAGGGGCGTATTCACCGCTCTGGGAAAGTAACGCGATCGAGCAGTAATTGGCGATGGAATAATGATTAATTAATCTTTATCCGAGCTGCGATCACTCCCGTCGCATGGATGAATGGGGCGGAACGGGAATAGAATTGCGGGGTTGGTGGGATGAGAATGGATGTAAGGTGGAGCATCGTTAAAATTTTCGTCGTAATCTACGTGTAAATTAGCTGTGAATTAAATCGAACAATGTTTTCGGGTATTATTTGTTGTAGCATACGATTATGTATGTTTTTGCGATGCTTGTTAGGAGACTTAAAGGCTTTCGGTAGAAAAGAAGATTAGCAGCATCGCTTTCAGAAGAGGACAAATTTTAAATTGACATTATGACGTAGGTACAGTTTATGGAAACGATCGTGGTTAACTATTATTTTATACAATTAGAGGAATAGGGTGTTTCGTTTAAAAAATAAATGATTTGAACACGGAGAAATAATAAAGGGAAAGGAATGGTTTATATACAGGGTGTAGCAGTTTCATGCTTCTGGCGACACCGTGGATCACCCGAAGAAATCCGATTAGTTGTATCTCGACCCAATGAGACTATTCGTTACAACGAAGGAATGCGTAGAATTTTTCTTAAAGAAAGATGGGTAACACCTGTTGATTAGTATTTAGTGAAAAACAAGTGAAATCGGGCACTTTGAAGTATAATTGGATATTGAAGGAATACTTTCATTTCATTTATATGCTTTTAACGTTTCAACGGAGAAATTCAGTCCAGTATTCGACAAATAAAAGGAATGTACCAGGGAAATAGAAATCCAATTATTATTACGATTCCTAGTACGTGTTACATCACTTGACATTTTTTGTTGGTATGTTTATCGAAAAGAAAGGTTAATTTATTCGAAAAAAAAATGAGGAATGTTTTTAGGTAGAACACTGTGTTACCAACTAGTATGTTTCTACTCGTGCATGTAAGAAACGCGTATTTATTCACATTAACTGAAAAATATTTGCGGGGTACTTTCATCTTACGAATTAAGAAACAAGATTACAACACTTGGAATTACATAATATTTTTGCACAAGTATTTAATGGAATCTGAGGAATTCTTGTTTCGAAACTTGAATAAGTCGGTTCCTAAGTAATATTTTAAGTTTTATTTCGAGTTAAATATTTACATGTATCTATTATAATGTATGGAATATGCTAGAAGCGTCGCAGGTTTATACATCATTTTCAAAGTCTTTGGGGTTCTTGCGGTTAAGTTTCCAATTTTCTTCGTCCGCCCATGCTATGAGCATGTAGGTGCCTATGAAAACTGTAACATAAAGCCAAGCGTTACAACCTGACGGAGCAGTGGTTCTGGCCATTCAGTAGACATTGCCGATTAATAGATGGAACTTACACGGTGCAACACGCAGGACACTTCCATTGAAGCGACGTACCATATTAGGTACACCATCCTTGATCATTCCACCGAAAGCCTTTTGTTCGAATGGGCTAAGGCGAAAGAATGTGACGCCTCGGATTGTAGCAAGATTTCCAAATTCCTTCCCCATTTTGATTAGTTTCTGGAACACAAGTGTATATACTGTCTGAAATGGCAGAGCATAACCACAAAATAGGAACAGATAGTATAGAATTCTATCGCGCTCTCAGTGGATAGAATCTATAGAAGATATTTCTTTCTATTTTATACGAATAAATGATCGAGCAGAAATGTATTTATTTAAAAATTTCGAGAATTATGTAACAGTTTACGTACTCAGCAACACGAAGAGTAGGGATACTCGAAAAGTACTGATTTTCCTGCATACGATGTTCGACAGAGCGATAGGTCGATACGTCACGTGGTACGTAAAAGGTGGTAAACTGAAATTATATCTGCACATGCAATTTTATGTCAATACTTACGCTTACAATACTCCGTGTTTAGTAGTAACGATGTGTCGCGTTAAAACACTGTTAATAATTAAGTAATTATAATGTTTATAATTGTGAAAATTGTATAGGAAAGTAGTCGACCGTTTATTGTTTAAGTTCCAAGTTTACAAATTATACTCGATCGAGTCGATGTTACGTTCATTATAAACCTATCCGATAATTGTTAATAATTAACTGTACGTAAAATCATCATAATTATCACACAGGTAAATGATAAAGATCTAGATTTTGAGAAAGCTATACATTAATTGGCAGTGAGTGTACAGTTGTGCTGAATGGGAATTTTGTTTCGAACTGTGAAATCTGTTCAATTGTTTATTTTCAACCTGCGGCCACAGGCCCACTGAAGAATACCTGGAGAGAGAACAGAGCAATGGCGGCCGGTCCAAGAAAGAGGGAAGATAACGGATGAACCTATCTTACAACAGGCTATGGATGTATAGTGCATGTGAGTGAAGAATACATACATAACACAGATAGTACAGAGTGAGAGGGATAATAAGAAGAAGGATAGGTTCACTGCTTATCTTCTATTTCCCTCAGACCGGTGTCGCCTCTACGGCTCTACTTCTTCCCACTGCTGTTCTCTCTCCAGGTATTCTTATAGCTCAATGCATAGGCCTCTACTAGGGCCGGTATTCATAGTCGCTACTTATTCTTAAGATCGTCTTAAGCATGCAGCATCCTCTAATAACCTAGTAGACTAGTAAAGGATGCCGAATGCTTCAGACGATCTTAGTCTTAAGCACCGACTATGAATACCGCCCTAGGAGCTCTTCAGATGATTATTATTACGAAATTGTTCATTTATTGATTTAAAAAGCCTTTTAAAAATTCGCTGACAATCAGTTTATGGGCACACAAATGCCTAGCGGCGAAAGGTATGAACTAAAATTACTAACATTCCCAAAAGAGTTTTCAAAATTACCGCAGTTTACAAACACTATCGCCACCTACCAACCAAAACTACAAACTAAAACGTCCCATTCAATATACCTAAACATTACAAAAATTCATTACTTATACATATATTTAAATTCAAAGTATAGAGTAACTCTCAACAAAGATTCTAACTTATTCCATCAATTTTGCACACCACTCTCATCAATTTCTCCTTTTCAACCGTGCATACATTTAAAAAGTATCAATTCCCTAGCATCGATAAAAAAATCTAAATCACTGAAAGCACGTAGGGAATTTTCACGTTTACTCGTTTCTTTCTTCTAATTAAAGTCTTCGACTCGTGATGCGAAGTGTCCTTACGGACGTAGATATAGCCTGCTCCGCCCGTCTCTTCCTACAACTTTATTTTCCTCGCGACATCTTAAATCTTCAGCAAACCACCTACGAATGTTTCTTTATACGCGTGTGCTCCATCCGCCTCCTAGAAAAAGCAAGAGAAACCGCAATACACACGGAAAACTGCTATCGACGCAGTCTCGGGTGTAAGGTGGCGCCACTATTGGATAATGTCAAGTAGATAGCGAAGGGTGGAGGTGGTGTACGGAAAGCGAGGAATAGGACAGTTGCTCGTGTGCGAGGCTCCGCGTGATATCGTGAATGTTGTGTGCCGTGCGTGTTCCGTGGTCGATCGCGTACATTGTCAACCTGCTCTCGACCAGATACACAAATGCAGCCCACGACGATGTTCTCACCGAGCACATTGCCAAAGAGATTGACGCGGCCGGCGGCTGAGTAACGGTGCCTGGATCCTTGGCCTGAGGTCCCTCGGCCGCGTTAGGTGCGTGTGGGCCACCTATCCCGTGTCCCCGAGCTCTCGCGCTGCTGGGCCACCCGAGTCATGGTATCGAGGCACGACACGGACTTCGGTTGCGAGGACTTTTTCGGGACTTATCGTGGCACCCAAGACATGGCTTGCGACCGTGGTGATACGGACTTCGAGTTTATTATACCGCCAGAGGCGCCGGTCTTCGAACCGAGCACGGAAGAGTTTCACGACCCCCTTGGCTACATCGCAAAGATACGGCCGATCGCGGAGAAGTCTGGCATTTGTAAGATCAAACCGCCGCCAGTAAGTAGATCCCATCCTGTTGCCATTGCGTCAGTCTCTTCTTTTTTCCAATTCTGCCCGCTGTCCTTTCTGTTATCACGTCGATGCCACAGGGACGCTCCAACAACGCATCGATCCTCTTTAATTCACTCGCCTATGCTGGACGCGGACCTCCGACCAGAAACAGGCGGCCCCCCTCGCCAATTTTCTCGCCTTCTCCTAAACTTTTACTCTTTTTTCCATTCTTCCTCTTTTTTTCCCCCTCCGATGATCGTCGACCGTGCAGACGTGCACGCACGACCTCGTTTACGTGCTGTGACGCTTCCGTACGGGCATCACAACCGTGACATCACGAAATCAAACGAGCTTGCTCCACGTAATGCGCGTTTTAGAACGAAAACTGATCGTGGAACGAGATCAGTTTCCCATGACACCATATTTCCGCGGGGACAGGGGGCGGTCTCCTTTTTCCGTGCGAGACATCGGGAAAAGCTTAGGGCCTGGCAAGAGTACGCGACGTCTCTGTCTACACGGGACGGATAATAATGCTGATGGGAGAGCGAAGAAAGGAGAGAGAGAAAAAAAGGGAAGAAAAGAGCCACGATGCCCGTGCAGTGTCTCTGGGAACGTTTTGATTGAGCGAGATACGCTGATAGGTGTTGTATCCACATACGAAACACGACGATATGGGCTTCTCGGGCAAGTTTACGGCCCCGTTGCGTAGTCCAGCCACTTGGGGAATTCAAAAAATCCCAATTCGAGTACATACGTTAGGTACTCGGTAGCATTGCGACATTTAATATCGTTATAGCTAGGTGGTACGCTATGTAAAATGGCCGAGACAATCGAAACAATGTCACCTTTAGCAGAATCTCACGGAAATGTTGCGGAAATGCTTGGACACTGCCTGCCTATGGCATCGATAGAGAAAGCGGTGAAAAAATTATCGGAGTTTGTGGGCGACGATGCTCTCGAGACGCTCGCGATATCGTAACGTTGCAAGTACGGGAATTGTTTGATGTACTTCTCAGAAGTTTCTATTTCGTCTCAGACTACGTACGCGATCGCAAGCTCTGGCATTAGCAGACTTTAATTCGTTTCCACAGATTATTCGCTTCTATCGTCGAACCCGTTTCCTATTGTATTCAAAGTGTTTTTAGATAGTGTTGACATTTTTCGTCGACACAGGCATAGGGGAATTTTTAGTTTCTTTCAAGTATCCTCCTCCGTAGACTATATTCGTCAAATTGCTCGCACATTTTGCATCATCATTAGAACCTATTTGTCCCACCATTTTGTTTCCACATGTTTATAGGCGAGTAAGGCTTGGTAGCGTGGTTTTTACAATTGCACGTTGACTTTGAAAAATTACGGATCAGAGAGGATCATGCGGAGTTTAGTAATAACCCTAGGGCAGAGAGAAGGCTGCAGATACGGACTTCTATAAATGGCCGTGTAAAATACGCAATATAATAAAAAAATCAATTTTCTCATGAAAGTGAATTGTTGACAGATTAAATCCCATTTAGCTGTTACTTGTGAATTGATTCTTCGGTTCATCGCGCGAGAGCTATAGCGATGTATATTATTTGGGAATTGTTGCATAAAGTGACCGTAGAAAAGTTCTAATTCGTTACTGCATTTGCAACTCGGACCTACCTACGAGCACATTTCTTTCGAATAGCGGGCCAGAATTTTCTTTGAGTGTTTCCGAGTCCTTGGTAATCGATTGTAGACAATAGTGATACGCGGGATTATGTTATTGAAGAAAATAGTGTAGTAATTATTCAGAAGGTGCGATGAATATGTCAGATGCATCGGTTGAAAAATTGAATTTACTCCAAGATTTTTCTTATCGTTTGCATCAGTAATTTCATAGATGCATAACACGGAAACACCGTGGCTTTACACTTGAATAAGTTTTTGGGTTCGGAGTGGTTTTCCGCGAGTTTTACGAAGACAAATACATCATCGGCATTTCCCTTCCCGCAAATTGCTTCCCCGGATCTTGTGAAATTCATTTTCGCCGTCGACCGTTACTATTAATTTCGGTTAACAGGTTTATCTACTCTTTATTTATCTGATAATCCGTTCCAAGTGTATTGATTTATTTATCGGGAGAGTCTTTGTGGAAATTCATATTTTCTAACGGGATGACGCCATTACGGAAATAACTATGGTCGCGGCATTAAATGGGCGTCGTATATGGAGAAAATCTTCGCCGATGTTTCGTTTATTTTCAACTTGGATTGGAACAGTCGTGGCGATGTACATAGCATAGCTACACCTCGATATTTATTGCCACGCTGTAATTAAACACGAAATTCATAAACGGTGCTCGATAAAAGAGGCTTGTCTCTAGTTTTGGTTAAAAAATTAAATAAGGCCGAACCAAAATATTTCTCCAATCTTGCAATGATGTGGCGTCACGATAGGGATAAAGCAGCGAAAGCACTTATCGATTATTTAGACGTATATATTCGTACGATACTGTTTTTCTCAATGAGTTTCCAACATGTTAGATACTAATTGTTTTACACCTCAATTTTCTCTTCCGTTTTATTAGATTAACATCGATTAAAATTTCGAACGATGTTACTATAAGTTTATCTGTACTATATCACCAAATCCTTACTTTATTCAATTAATTGACTCATCTGAAGACCTGTAAGTATTACCGCATAGGTACACGAATGTTGTAAATAACGTAATACGATCCGTGAAATATATATCTATATATATAATTATTATATATATATATATATATATATATATATATATATATCTTTTATAATAAAGTTCATGTAATGATAGGTTTTCAAATGAGAGATTTTTATGAGTAAAACAAGTATGTGATCTGAGGATGATTGTAACTTACATTTTTCAGTATACTGTACTTGAATGTGCAGAAAAAGTATTTATAAAACATTATATAACACGTGGTAGTACTAACATAATTTCTGGCTTAGTTATTTGATTGTTTGATAAATAAAAGTGACCAATGTTCACAAATCATCTGTACGCACTGATTGCTCTTTGTTTTGTAGAATTGGCAGCCACCGTTCGCCGTTGATGTTGATAAATTCAAATTCGTTCCGAGGATACAAAGATTAAACGAGCTGGAAGCGAAAACAAGGATAAAGCTTAATTTCTTAGATCAGATAGCAAAATTTTGGGAGCTCCAAGGTTCCTCTTTGAAAATTCCACTCGTAGAGCGCAAGGCCCTTGATTTGTATTCTTTACACAAAATAGTCACCGACGAAGGTTTGTCTGTGCTGTTTAATCGTCTAGATCCACAACGGACGTTTCGCCGGTGTTACGGGCTAAATGTGTCTGTGTTATTTGCAGGTGGAATTGAAACTGTGACGAGAGACAGGAGATGGGCGAAGATTGCAAATAAATTGGGTTACCCGTCTGGACGTAGTGTAGGAAGTATACTGAAGAATCATTATGAAAGAATTTTATATCCATTTGACGTCTTTAAACAAGGGAAAACATTGACCGACATTGTAAGTAGCCTTTTCCTCAGATATTGTGAAATCTATAGCAAGTTAGTACGTGTACATATATTATTCATTGAATTATACAGAAAATTGAACCAGATTCTAACGTGACTGAGAAGAAGGATAGAGATTATAAACCGCATGGAATCATATCACGACAACAAATCAAACCACCGACCGAGAAGTTCTCACGACGGTCCAAGAGATTCAGTGGCCAGGAAGAGAAGCAGGAAGTATCTATTAAACAGGAAGACTGCAAGGAGGAGTGCGACTCTGACAACGACTGTAAAGATGGGCTCAAATGCAAGGACAGCGACGACAGTAAAGAGCTTAAGAAGTTACAGTTTTATGGAGCTGGCCCCAAAATGGCTGGATTTAATACCAAAGAAGCAAAGAAATCGAATAAAACGAGAGGTTTAAAGCTTGTTTATGAATTTGATCCTGTGAGTGTTCATCGTGTCGTGGTCTTGCGATTGATTTACAAAAGTCTTCGTCAAACTTATAATTGTCTTTACGCAGTTGGCAAAATACATTTGCCACAATTGTGGAAGAGGGGACAACGAAGAGAACATGCTTTTGTGCGACGGATGCGACGATAGTTACCACACTTTTTGCCTTATGCCGCCATTGACAGAAATACCGAAAGGCGACTGGCGATGCCCAAAATGCGTTGCTGAGGAAGTTTCCAAGCCAATGGAAGCATTCGGGTTCGAGCAGGCACAAAGAGAGTACACTCTCCAGCAATTTGGAGAGATGGCTGATCAGTTCAAAAGCGATTATTTCAACATGCCTGTACACGTAAGTTACTCATTTATGTCCTCTAACAGACTGGTAATTAGCCTGTCTTCCGCAGATGGTGCCAACATCCTTAGTAGAGAAAGAGTTCTGGCGAATAGTCTCTTCGATCGACGAAGATGTAACAGTGGAGTATGGCGCGGATTTACACACAATGGATCATGGATCTGGGTTCCCAACGAAAACCAGCGTTAACCTATTCACATGCGATCAGGAATATGCCGAATCTTCGTGGAATTTAAACAATCTGCCGGTTTTACGTGGAAGTGTCCTAGGTCATATTAATGCTGACATCAGTGGTATGAAAGTGCCGTGGATGTACGTTGGTATGTGTTTCGCAACGTTTTGCTGGCACAATGAGGACCACTGGAGTTATTCAATTAATTATCTGCACTGGGGAGAACCGAAAACATGGTACGGCGTACCAGGCTCTCAGGCAGAACGATTCGAGCATTCAATGAAATCTGCCGCCCCAGAACTATTTCATAGCCAGCCAGATTTGCTCCACCAGTTGGTTACTATCATGAATCCCAACATTTTAACTAGCGAAGGTACATAATCAATTACGATCCCCATAGTTCGTCGCAAAGCGCCAATTATTCAGAATATTTTTATCTTATCTTCAGGTGTGCCAGTATGTAGAACCGATCAGCACGCGGGCGAGTTTGTTGTGACGTTTCCAAGAGCTTATCATGCCGGTTTCAATCAAGGATACAATTTTGCCGAAGCTGTGAATTTCGCGCCTGCCGATTGGGTACGGTATCATTTTAAATCAGGACACCGAAGCATCTCTGTATTATATATGCTTTATCGATCCCATTGTCTGTTTAACAGCTTAAAATTGGACGGGACTGTATAACGCATTACTCGAATTTAAGACGATTCTGTGTATTTTCTCACGACGAGCTGGTGTGTAAAATGTCGTTGGATCCAGATTCCTTGGATATAGGGATCGCCACTGCCACTTACCACGATATGCTTCAGATGGTGGATGATGAGAAGAAACTTCGGAAAAACTTGTTGGAATGGGTGAGTTAATTATTTATATATAACTCGGAACGTTTCTCAAGTTTGTTTGATGCATGTATTTTGAATACGTATTAACACGATTAATTTGTAAATAATCGATTCATTTATTATTTAAAATGTTACGCATTTATCAAATTATTCGAATGGCTATTTAAAGATTCAAACAGTTTCGAGCATTCAAATTTTGCCACCAAAACATCGCGTAGAACGGGTTACGATTTTAAATGCGAGGACCAATGTATTTAGGTCAAGTAGTATAGTACATGCTGCGAGCGTTCTCTCACCTATCCACGCACACACACCGCCGCACGCACACGTCGGCGAGCAAACACACTCGTAACCATGCGGGCACAGGCGGTAAAAGATGTGTGTGTGCGGCTGATATTGCCAACCATTGGTCATCGCAGTAGAGCTCCGCCATCCACGTTATATTCCTCATTAATGCCTCCATGTATTTCGTTATATTTGCTTCGACTGTGTTCGTTGTCGTTAAAATAGTTTTTGTGCGATCGCTCTTTAGTTAACGACCTTGACTAGCTGATGCCTATTTGGTGTGTCTCTGATCCGGATTATGTAACTTTTATTGGTGAATAGAGGTTATGTTTTTAAAGCCTTGCCATGATGCTAAACAGGCACTGTGTTTCCTCTGCTGATTCGGGGGATTTCAGAATCATTCTCGTGTATTTCTTTAAAAGCGTTTACGATAATCCCACATGAATCTTATTCCCGCGATATTTCGTAGTATTTCGTAGTCAGCCCGCCTGCAGATGGATACATGTGTTTCCACTCATAGTCTGGTTCCGATTTAATGCTATTTCTGAAATGTAGGAGCGGCGAGCAATTCCATAAATGATTTTCGTGTTAAAAATTATGCCTTCTAGGGTGTAACAGAGGCCGAACGCGAAGCGTTTGAACTTTTACCGGACGATGAGAGGCAGTGCGAAGCGTGCAAAACGACGTGCTTCTTAAGCGCAGTTACATGCTCATGCCAGAGTTCGCAGTTAGTTTGTTTGAGACATTTCACAGAGCTTTGTGATTGCCCCCCGGAAAAGCATACGTTACGTTATCGCTATACCTTAGACGAGTTGCCAATTATGTTACAAAAGTTGAAGTTGAAAGCGGAGTCGTTCGACTCGTGGGTGTCAAAAGTGAAAGAGGCGATGGACCCTGACAAGAAGAGCGATAAGATCGAGCTAACGGAATTGAAGGAGCTCTTGAACGAGGCGGAAAGTAAAAAGTTCCCCGAAAGCGAACTGTTAACAGCTTTAACAACTGCTGTGCAAGATGCTGAAAAGTGTGCAAGCGTTGCCCAGCAACTTCTGAATAATAAACAGCGTACCAGGTATGATTTGTGTTTAATTTGTGCGCATAATACATGTATTAAGGAAATTAAGTTATTCCTACATGCCTTCATGCATATATACCTTCTTTATGCAGAACCAGACAATCGGTCGAAACCAAATATAAGCTTACTGTAGAAGAACTAACACTTTTCTATAAAGAAATTACAAACTTGTGCTGTGAACTCAAAGAGTCGGATGGCGTGAAATTTATACTCGACCAAGTATTACAGTTTCAAAGGGAAGCGGCGGAACTGGAGGCTAAAGAGGATAATTGTGATATAGAACAGTTGGAGAAGTGTATCGACTTTGGAGATTCCATTTGTATCGAATTACCTCAACTCATTCGTTTGAAGCAAGTAAGTGTATACGTGCAATTATCGGTAATAAATCTCTGGTCTGCGATGTAATTAAGTATTTATTTGCGGCAGAAATTAGCTCAAATACAATGGCTAGAGGAAGTGAAGTCTATTCAAGAGGATCCGAAATCTATACACCGCGATGACTTAGCGAAACTAATTGAAAAGGGTATGACAATTCCGCCGCACTTATCCATAGAAAATACTCTATCCGAGTTGCAAGCATTGATGATTGCGACTGACAAGTGGGAGGAGAAAGCGAAATTATATCTCCACACGAAGAGCAGGCAAACTATATCGTCATTGGAAGAATTTATTCGCGAAGCTGACGAAGTGGAAGCTTATTTACCGAGCCTAGATGTTCTCCAAGATACGCTGAACAAGGCGAAGAATTGGACGAAAATGGTGGAAGAAGTGCAGGCACGGGAAAACTTTCCCTATTACGACACATTGGACGATCTGATAAAAAAGGGCAGAAGTATCCCGTTGCACTTAGACGCCCTTCCAATTTTAGAGTCCACTCTTTCGCAAGCGAAGGCTTGGAAAGAAAGGACAGCAAGAACATTCCTGAGGAAAAATTCGCATTATACTTTAATGGAAGCTTTGTCACCACGGATCGGAGTCGGTATACAAGCGTTGAAAGCTAAAAAGAGTAAGAGTGAAGAATCAGTAGGGCCTGTCTTCGTCTGTGATACAAAATTGGACGATTCCAATGACTCGGCTACAGTCGTAGCCGCGTTTAAATTAGCCGAGCAACGCGAAATGGAAGCTATGAGAAATTTAAGGGAGAGGAATTTAATGAAAACCGAGGTCGACGATTCGAGGTATTGTGTCTGTCGTCGACCGAGGTTTGGGCTCATGCTTCAATGCGAGCTCTGTAAAGATTGGTTCCATTGTAAGTGAGATTTCTGACGCGCGTATAATTAAACGTAAAATTGAACAGCAGTGTAATCGTGACCCTTGATTTTAGCGAACTGCGTACCATTGCCGAAAACGTCGTACAAAGGGAAATTACCAATGTCGAGGGAAATCAAGTTTTTGTGCCCCTGTTGTTTACGTTCACGACGGCCACGATTAGAAACCATTTTGGCGCTTTTAGTCAGTCTTCAAAAGATTCCTATTCGTTTACCGGAGGGCGAAGCGTTGCAGTGTTTAACAGAACGCGCGATGAACTGGCAGGTGAGTGTTTAGCGAAGTAATAGGCATTAATAACGTCGTAATTTGTGTAACAATATGTACTGTGAGTAGGATCGAGCCCGACAGGCATTAGCTACAGATGAAATTTCGTCGGCGTTAGCAAAATTGTCTGTACTCTCGCAGAAACTGGTAGAGGCGGCTGCGAGGGAAAAGACGGAAAAGATCATTAGTAGCGAGTTAAAAAAGGCGGCGAACAACCCTGAACTGCATCAGAGAGTACAAGCAATTGCTCCACTTAGCGGTGTGCACTCGGATGACAGTGCACTTAGTACTGCAGTAAGTGTCAATATTAATAATTGAATTTGTATAACGGTGTAGCACGAGGCTGCGCGCATAATACGTGACACATTATGAATGGAGAAATATAATGTATACGATATATCACAGGACGACGACGACGACGTTGTTACTATAGACGACGACGAGCCAAGTTGCAGTACATTCAACAGTAATGAGCACGCATACTCTTATAGTAAGTGCTTTCTTTTTAATGGAAATAAATTTTTTACAACGTAATTTGTGTTTATGTATATGGTATTCTTTCTAGTATCTAAAGTTCAGCGTAAATCACAATCAAGCGATTCAACCGAAGCCGCAGTTATACTTTCGCAATCGGCGAGGTTACGGTTAGAAGAGTTGATGATGGAAGGTGATTTGCTGGAAGTCGCGTTGGACGAGACGCAGCACATCTGGCGCATATTAAGTCACACGAACAGTCCGAGCACTGTTCGTAAATACGCGTCATACGAGGAAGTACAATCCAGTTCAAACCAGGACACGAAGGATGTGAAGAAGCGTGGGAGGAAACGGAAGTCGGAGGAGTTCGAATTACTCAAGAAGTTGGGGCGGCAGAAAATGGAGGAGAAGCATTTGGCGAAGCGCAAAGGGCTGCAGAAAGAGAAGAAGTCTGCCAGTTCCCCGGTGCCGATGAAGCGTGGACCCCGAAAGGTACTTAAATTTTAAGACACCGTCAGCCTCGAATTGAAACTTTTCCGATTTAATGATCACTCACGCCGAACATATGATTACGATTAAAAATTCTCCGATGGACGAAAGTTTAAATTCGAGACGCAACACAATCGGAATAAGTACAATCGCTTGAATGTCGGCTAGCTCGATTTCAGTTAAATATGAATTGCAGATGAAACGTAAGGAAGGCGAGGAAGGGCCCAAGAAGAGGGGCGGAAATCGGAAGAAGACCAAGCAGGACACTTCGGACGAAGAGGACGATTGTGCCGCCGTTAATTGTTTACGACCCAACGGTGAGCGAAAATATGCCACTTGCCACTGCGAAACTACTTTGACACAATTCTTATCGTTATAATAACCTGTGTATCTTTATTGGCATGTAGGCAGGGAAGTTGATTGGGTTCAGTGCGATGGCGGTTGTGAAGGTTGGTTCCACATGCACTGCGTCGGATTGGACCGTACAGAAATTGCAGAGGAAGACGATTACATCTGCAGTAATTGCAAAGAGGCAGAGCAAAATTCGACGGTAAGTTTACACGAGTAGGCTCTAATCGCGATATCGCTGCTAATTTTAGAGCAGATAACTTTATTTATGTATGTCAGGCTTATGTGAAGTTTGCAATTCTGTCGGCTTTATCAATTTATTATTATACTTTTTCTTCTTCTGTTTATGTTCTGGCTCTAATTTTCATTTCATTGGATTTCTTCCTTGGCTCTTTATTTCTTTGCTCAGTAGCGTATTATATCGTAGATCTAGAGCAATATTTTTTTATGTTCTTTATACTGTAGTCAAGAGCGCCAGATCCGCTAGCCGAATCATTAGGCCTGGATGCACTTCTTTCCCTTTCTCAATCCCAGGGATACCAGGGCACAGACAGCGATGCAGACATTCAGGAAACGACATCCTTCGTCAGGACCTACTAGCCCACTTTATCTTGTTAGCTCCGTACAAGGCTAGGGGATGCTTACCGAACTTCAAATCACATCGACTGTGAGCTTACAGTCTGACAAATTAATGTTACCTATCACTTTTACCCCAGTCCGTTGGTTACTGCAGGTCATCGTGTGTGTCAGTGTGGTTATCGTTGCGAGTGGATGTTGGAGATAAAAGTATTATATCACAGTCGAATTACAATCCCGACGACTACGAACTTTATTTTTCTACTTCGATTTGATGCGCGCTTTTCAGAACGGGCGCAGTTTTTCATATGTATCGCGTATTGCATGGTATTTTATTTTTTTTTTTCATTTTTTTTTATAGAGAGAAAGACATGTTTATCCTCGCCAGGAGGAGGATCTATTGTCCAAGCGTGTAATATTATACACTTGTATTTATGGCAAATCACTTTTTCTGCATTATATTTTTAAGTACCTAACGATTCGATACGTTTAATGTTGGTCCGTAACATTAAATCCAGTCTTGTTTCTGTTTGCTTGCGCTCAAGTAAACACGTTCACTCTAAATTAATTGGGAACAGGTCTCTATCGGCGAAATTTCATTTTGTGGAATCGTAACGCGTGGATATCACGGATGAACCGTGATGTGCTTAGCGATACGCAGTGCGACTTGGAAAATAAAACAGATCGATATCTCGCGTAATTATTGTCTCTTATCTCTCGCCGTTAATGTCGGACGGAAAAGGAAAAAATAAATAAAATTACACGTTTCGTCAGACCAACGATTGTCATCTAACTAACGGGTACGCGTTAACATTATTTATAAAGTGGTCTGTGGCGTGAGTGCGATGCTCTTTATGAGAAATGAAGGGGTGAAAGGATGTAAAAGAATCTGGGGCATTGACTGATCTAATGGATTGGGCGACTCGTGGCGCGAGGATGGAAAAAGATTAGCGATTTCGATAGGTACACGTGACGAAGGAAATGAGTCGTCTCAGAATACTTCTACTTCGAAGAAGATTCCGTCGGTTTTTCTATCAGCTTTTAATTGTAATGGCGCGTAATGGAATAGGGATCCATTCCTCGCCGTGTAGTATGTACAGATAGACTGAGAGATGTGTGTATTAAGATATAGATATTATACATATTATATAAGAAGTTTAGATTGGAACATGTAGGTAGAAGTAATGTTACTGTTTGTATAAATGAAAAGAATTGACACGCAGATACATGGCATATCTAAATCTGCCTTCCTGAAATTCATTAATTGCAATTCATCGGATTTTGGACCAGAGTATGCAACTTATAATTCGCGCGACTTGCGAGTCACATCTGTTGTTTCTAATTTATGTATTTCTTGTCAGATGCTCGGGCAGATGGGCGCCTCGCATTACAACGTTCAGTTTAGTTTAGAATCCTTCGAATGGCCTAAAAGAGAAACGCGTCTTTTACGAAGTAAATTTTCATTCTGAAGTATTACTGTACCGTGCAATTTTACGATTTCAACCAATGAATCGGGGAGTAACGTTTGTCTTACCATTTCCTACGACTGTGTTACGTTTTATGATATTTAATTCGGGGAGTCGATCGATGATACTTGATACTGCGAATCACTGATATTTCGATCCAGCCGTTTTATTAATTCAACGTTTCGTTCAATTAAAATTACACGCAGAACTTCACCCACCCCCCGACCATTTTTAACGCCCGCACGATGTAACGCAAACGGAGTAGCGTAATTGAAAACTTACTACATTGTACATTAAAGTATTATAAAGTCCCTGAATATTATAAAGATACTTACACACTAACGATAAGATGTATTCCGTAATAAACGATTTTATAAATATTGTAAGCGTTACCAACATGGATCTCATTCTCTGTAAACTAAAATAAAAGAAAGAAAAAGACACAAGAAGTACATCACTATCATTGGTGTAAGGTATATAGATCATGGCATACGTAATTTGTGTATTCGATGTTGACTCTGGTACAAAACCATGCTTCGCATTCGACAGTTAACAATGACCTTTAGTTAGATTTTAACGTGATCGTTGAACTGTGTTTTTCTCCCAATTTTTTTTTTTAATTAAAATCTTCCTTTCGCCCTCGTGAAAATGCGTTTATGTGCGTGTCTCTGTCTCTAACTCGTATAGTCCTTTGCACTTAACTGTTGCAAAGTACGTTGTATAAAAAAAAAAGAAAAAACGAAAAGAAACGAAAGAAACTTTTGTCCTAGATTGATTGGCGAAAGAGAGCGTTGCGCCGGCGGCGTAAGAAATTTTGTATAATTGTTAAAGAGTACGAGGTGTATCGATCATTGAGTTTCTATGCAAAACTTAAACTCTATTGAATGTGTGTTATGTGTGGAACGACGCGCGACCGACAGTCTGCTTTAAACACACCCATATCGAAAGCACGCGGCGCGAGTGGTCGACGTTGGTATTGCAAATGAATTCTGTTAAACAAATATATCCATGTTCCATTGTTAGGCGTAGTTTAAGGAGGCGCGAGTCGTTTGATCAGTCGATTAACAGAATTCAATTCGTACTGAATCGTATAGAGAGATAAGCAGTGATAAGTAGAGGGAGTGTATCATATGCTATCCAGCGATTGCTGTGTCGCGTGCCCCGTTCAAAACAGACTGTAGGTCAAAGAATCGACGAGACATTATGTGTACACACATATATTTTTGTACAGACAAAGAAAGGGCACGGCAGTCCTCTTTGGACTGCCGCGTTCCGGATATACGCGGGGACACAGTGAATTTCTAACGATAGTGTTTTCGCGGCTCGGTTAAGCGAAATACGAGGAATTTAATTTGTTTCCTTTCGTAATAAAACGAAATATAAATATACTATATATATATATATATTGGTTACGCATATTTTCTACGAGGTACTTAGAATCATTTTCTATTCAGGGACACACCAGGTGTAAAGCCAAAGGGAGACATTATGAGAAATTCATGAGGCACACTATCATTAAAAATGCATTGTGACTAATGGCACGAGAAGGTCGGGAACTCCGTGGTTATTGCTCACAGCTGTTGTTCGTGCAGGATGAACGTACTCGAACGTTGTACTTTACCATTAAACACTTGTGTACCGTGTTGAATACTGATCACGCTCGTTCAGCATATACAGAGTATTAAAGAACTATTTGGGGAAAGCTCTTAACTGGCTAATGGAACCCGTAAAAAGTAGAGAGCTGTAATGAACATTAGCCAGTTAAGCTTTTGCTCGTGGTATGGAAATACTCTGTGTAAAAGGCAAGTGCCTACGCGTTTCCAAAGAATTCTACCAATCATCAAGAGACTCATCTTCGTTATTCATCCCGATGACGAGCACAAAAAACGGTCTAGTATTAATTTCTGTTTTTTCTCTCGCAACGAAGCGTCTTACATAGCCATGCACTTACCAGCCGATTAAATGTTTACTGGATCTAAACGAGTAGCGTGTATTATTGGAGGACAAGTATTATGTTTCGACCAAATCGGTTTTCTCTCGTTTTTTTTTTGTAAATTAATGTGATCAGACGTCACGAGTTAAATGCGTATACCTAATTTTTATTTCTAAGCGCAGCTAATTCCTACTCTTGTATCATTCATATAATTTCTTTCTTAGTTACATTCGGCGAGCGTTTTGTTATTGAGGGGGTTTGTTTCATTATTAAAAAAAGAACTCCTATTTTCTTGTGATACGATTGTGAATTGTTTGTTGGTGATAGTGGGTCACTTAGTTCCATGCTCGGTGAATATTTCATTATCTTTTCGTCGTTGTAGATTTGTGTGTGTGTATATGTTTCTTTTTTTTTGTGTTGAAAACAATGATCGAATTTATAACAAGCTCAATGGGCCAGGCCGTGAGCATTGATGCTTGCCTAAATTCGTTCAAGGCACGTATGATGATTTAGTCTAAAAGCGTTACTTAACATTCGATTACTAACGATTACCATCGCTAATGCCCTCGTTAATATACCACTCGATCGTTTCGTCACGCTTTTCATTTCCTCCTACCCTGTGACGCTTCACAGAGGAATCTGGCGTGTATTAGTTATTCCAGAATTCACCGCCCCACAAACGAACCCTTTGAGTTTTCCGCCCGGAAATTTTTGTATAGTCCTTAGAGAAACACACTCGCAGATTTCATATTTTTACATAGGCCGTTCACTCGTGTTTCTTTCTGAATCTCTTCTGCGTCGATTCGTTAACGAGGAAACATTTCCGTTAATTGGGTGCGATACTTCATCGTCGCCACCCTGTGCGAATGAATATTTTATTATACGACCCCTCGGGACATAGTTTATTTCCTTTATACGCGGATCGTTGTTGTAGACGGAAATATTTATGAACAGTGGATGTAACTTAAGGCTAAGTATAGCGTTAAAAACCGTAGTCTTTATTTGTAAGATTATATCACTTTGATTTCCGATGAAATATATTAAATGTATATGTGTACATGTACATTCAGTACCGTGAGATGGCTTGCGCTGTTTTACTGTGTTCGCCTGTGATTCTCTGCTCTGTTCTCCCAGAGTTTCCCATTACGTTCGACTTTCTTCGGCCTACCCCGCTTTATTCAGTTTCAAATAACATTATTCATGAAATAGGAAGCGTTGCGCAACAAACTGGGAATTTTTCTTAAAGCTAATCTTCGGAGAAACATTTCATTTGCGTCGATATAATAATATGTAAATATTTGTTTATTTGTCGTAGCCTCGAATCGCAGGAAACTGTTCCGCGGAAGATGTTGAAATTTTATAGATTTTCAGTAGAATAACTCTGCTTTTCGATTTCCGGTAACTACTACTTAGTAGGGATAGTCAGAGTCCCTCGAGAAGGCGTGGAACTCCGACAAGTCGATCGTCTCCCATCTCCCGTGATGTAACATTATTTAAAAGGGTCGACGCCCGTGGAAGCGTATTCGTGTGGCCGGTGGGAGAGATAGAATGTCAATAAAGCGCAGGGGAACATGAAAGTTGGGGGAGGCATGAATTTCTCGTTTATATGACACGCGGCGGGATGTTGGGCAGACTCTGGGCTAGAAGATTTTCACGTTTGTGTAGAACAGAGCTTTCGGCAATATCTCAGACCTGTGAAAAGAGAATTAGAACGCGGAAATGTTTTTCATCTCTCAACGTCACAGATTGCCCAAAGCTAGAACTCTCCGCATGGAACGTAGAAAGATTCAGTTCTCTTATCTTTATTTCTACAGAATGTCACTTTATACACAAGGATTTATTATTTCTATGTTTTTTGTAGTCTTAAGAACTATGTTCGAAGTATGTCCGACGACGTATTTGAATATCGAATCACTCATGAGAATGTTTCTCCATCAGCTTCATCGAATGACTCAACCAGAATTTTTTGATTCCTACCTGTACGCGAATGAAAATGATTCATCATCTCGGGACTTCGTTGTTCGTTTCCACGAAGTTTAACGCCCGTTATTCAAATGAGTCGTTGCTCTTGCCTCGGAAAATTTGCACGCTTGCGATTATTTAATTGCAATTATACTTTACAATCGCGTCCGAATACGTTCCAAAGGACGAAATGCGCAGCACGAACGTTTAAACTTTGTTCGAAATCAAAATTATTCGACGACTGGATGATCGAGACTTTGTCATCCAATCGGGCATATAGTTTGAATATTCAATTGTGTCGAAGCGAAACAAAAGACGAGCACGACATTATTTTTATCCGTGGACGATTAAAAAATTCGTGGTGAAAATGGTAAACAAGTGTCATCTTAAAAGTAAGGCCGCGAGAGTGAAGATGTTGGACCGTTGGAATGTCACGTGATCCTTTTTTCTTTTATTCATATTATGCGATTCAGAGTCATTCGTTTTTAACGTCGTTGGACTTTGGCGCGGTTGCTAAATTCTAATGAAAACGGGATATTTCCGGTTGAGGTAACTGGCTTTATTCCCCATGGATGATCCATTTCCGGTACACGGAAGTCTGCAATATTTCAGTCCGCGTTCCGCAATTTTATGGTGCAAGGCACTCGTATTGTTGTCACGCGTGCTGAAACGTTTCCTTCAAACGGTATGACTCGGCACGAAAGCATCTTGCCCCGAAGTTTAACAATTTTTTCGAATCTCGTCAAAGACGAGAAGAAAACAATCAAACACATTTCTAAGAAAAAAAAACTCGAGGACATAACCTCTGCTACGTCGACTTTCTCCATACATAAACGTAAAGTGCTTTCAAACGACAAGTTGAAGAATAATCTATGCTTTTTGTCCAAAGACTAAAGACGACTGGGCTCGAGGAAAAATCGAACGAGATCGCCCATAAAGGGAACACCTTTTACCCGACTCGATACGAGTTTGACAACTTCCGCCCTCAGGTTCTCGACACGTAACGCTCTGAAAGTCTGGGCGAGAATAGTTCCGAATAATGGATTCTTTTGTTCGCTGTATTGTCACGCATTCCACGAAAAGTAGAACGTGTACCAGTTAAAAGCAACCGTCCGTGCGATACAAGAATCCAGGAACCGTAATCTTTACCCATAAAATACAACGGACTCGAATATTTCGGTTACGAAGAGTTATCAATGCAAAGTTCGCGGTGTCATGCTTCGCGTCGCGATACGACGGCACGTGTCGCCTGGAGTATTCGGGTTCCCTCAATATCGAAGCCTGAAATATAAGGAGGAGAGCAAACATGATAAAGAATATTGCTCGTGCACGGAGGAGATAAGGTGGGATCATAATTTCGGTATTGACGGACGGATGTTTTCGTGGAACCACACGGACCTGTCTCAAGGTGTCAAGAGAGGCAGTGGTCCCTTCGTGCGTGTTCGGCCGTTTCCGCAACCTCTCGCCCGACTGGCGCGCGCTCGTACGGTGCCGGGCGCCTCAGTCTTCGTTGCGACTCCGTGGTAGTGGGGCGCGTTCCCGCGGTGTGCTGGTTGTTTCGTTACCCCGTTGTAACCTAAACCGCGAAGTGCGAGAACAATTCGTAGTAAACCGTCCTGGTAACTGTTCCGCGCGGCACCGGGCGATAATTACTGACTCTTGCGCGAGTGTACGTCGTCCTGATCCTGTGCACGTCACGCAACGGGAGCCAAAGGCCGCCGAGGTACAAAGGAGAGGCAGAGGGAGCGAGAAGGGCCACGGCACAGGGACTACAGAGAAAGGAAAGAAGGGATTATATATTCGGGACAACATGGCCACTGCGATCGACGACCGGCAGGAGTTGCTGGAGCAATTTCAAGCGGTGAGTCCTTTTGTCTCCTTTGTCTCCGCTTCGTCCCAATGGACCATTTACGAAGCGATAGGTTGCGACACACTCGTTACTATAGCATTCCGTTGATGTTCCAATGCATTACTACGTGCAACCCCGGCTTCTTATCGATCGCCGGTTTTATCAGCATGCTTTCGTGGAAAGCCCACCCTCGTGGGGACTACGCCGGGTGTCGCCGCCCTGCAGTCGGCTCACCTCTTTTTACGCCATGCCCTTTTCAAATTCGAAGCGGTAGAATTCGCAACTTATCGCACGTTCTCTTTTACTTGCCTCCGTCCCGCAATGAAACGTGATTGATGCCGCATTATTATTCGCATCCTTGGCTTATTGCTAATGCCATCGACGGAATCTTGCGTGTTACGAATGAATCAGAGAATCTGTACGGCCGCACGTGAATCATCGCGTAATTAGCTTTGGAAGGCACCTTTCCCCGCGCACGTTTCAATTATATTACCGTAGTGGTATTAAACGTGCATATATTTCGGCTTGATTGCACCGCGTAATTACGTATAATATCGGATATCGTGGCCCAGCCGCTTTTCGCTTATTACTCGCTACGGGTGAGCATATGTTTACGCACGTGTAGGCACACCACCGTTTCTGCGTAATAATCGCGCGGTCGCATGCTTGTTAAACAACGCTGGGCAAAAGAATCCATTAACTGTTACATTTGTTGTGCGAAGCAGCATTATCTGCGGCCTGGGATGGTTCGAGTTACTGGCAGTGGCTTTATTTACGTTCCGTCTCGTTTGGAAACGAGTAAAGGCATCACACTCCAGTTTGGTCGGCATAAATACGCGACGTCACTGACGCGACACCCTAAACTCTGTGTTATCGCGTTTACAGTGCAGTCGTAGCGTTCTCTCATGATTTTGTCGTTCCTAACGGAACGGAAATCTCGGGCGTTAATTCGTTCTGATAAACATCTCTTTCTAAAACTCACCGATACCGTTACGCCTATGTACAGGGTGGTCCAGTTGCTACCAGCATCTGAATTCTTTTTGGAATTATCGCAATAAAATATTGCTTCTTTGTGTATGTATGTTTACTCAAGGGATACGAAGGGCATTTGTAGGTTGTTAAAAATGAGTAGCTGTAATTTTTTTTTTGTATATTAATTGAAAGTTACTGTCGAAATAAATTCAATATGTACCACGGGAGTATTTTATTCGTACTTGAAGCAGACTCCCGAAGGATCTATGGAGCTCTTTAATTATCGCGTGACTGCTCTAATATGAAGAGGACACTCATTATGTTACCCTTTTGATCTCGTCTAACCTTGGGAAATATCACGTATCATTGAGTTCGCGTGGGTAGTTACATTTACTACATCCTTCTCGTTTATCTTTTCGTAGTTTTCTTAACAATTACCCAACCACGCTGTACATACCCAAGGCAGACACGTGACTATTTTCGTAAATACCTGACTTTTTTATCATCACTGTCGAATATTTTTCTCGATGTTTGTCGAAGGCAGGTACATTATCTCGATAATCAGAGAAGTGCATTGTGTCACGGCTCCGTGGCCGCGTTAAAGGGTCTCAACACGTTACTGGGTTCTTGTTTCTTGTTTCCACGAATTCCCATTTAACGGTTAATTAACCGACAACGTAATTCGTTTCGAAGAACCCTTCTTTCTCCCATCCTGGGATTTATTTGTCCGAGTATTGAAGCTCCCCCAGGCGTTTTAATTCATATGATCGAAATAGGAAAGCTTGTTGGTTTCCAAAATCCTCCCTTTCTGGCACATCGGGGCGCAGATTGGACAGACGGTACACGAGTCACGAGAACGCCAATATATCAGATTATTGCCCCGTGAACTTGATAGCTCAACTCCTCTTGCATATATTGGAGGTTTTCAAACTTCTGTTATATTATTAATATTCGTATAGCTATAGGAATATCGATAACTCATCCATGTTTCTGACCACAAATTGTAATATACAGAGATCCACGTAAACGTACTTCGTATTTTACGAAGATAACACTTTATTTTAAAACTGTCCTGAGACTTTGGTCGACTTTCTCAGTTTATTCGTGTCTGCTGGTGGACGAGGGCGATCCAAGCCAGCAGGATACAAAATTATGAGGCGTCCGTGTTTAGGAGCGAGATGAGAGAATCCCCTCGAAAACAATGACCTTGCTCACGTACATGGGAGATGGGCGAAATTGCTCCCTTCCGCCGGCATTGTCGAGAAAGTCTTCAATTATCTTATTGATCGCGTTACCGGTGGCGAGCGCAACCCCTTTGGACGCGTATCCTGCTGCGGCGCTGTAAAACTGCACGCGGATACGGGCGCAAAGGGCACTCCAGGGGACCACCCCTGAGCTGAGCTAGGCGTGGGCAAAAACCGCCACAGATTTTTGGCCGAATCGCGAATCCGAGCGCCCTGATTCGTCTTATCAAACGGGTGGTTCCAACGAATGGTGTAGGTCAGAGGAGCGTCGAGTGGTTCGATAAAAACTGGGGTGGTCAAAGAGAAATGCAAATAATCAGAGTGTTTAATATATCTGAATTTCTTTGGATTATTACATTTCTTTTGAATCATCCATCCTCTTTAAACATATATCAAACTATTCGATTATTTTCCGAATTATTGCAATTATCCCAGCGCTGAAGTCGACTTTGTCTATTAGTGCCAGAGCTCAGGTCGATTTATCATTCTCGAAGTACTCGAGCGTTTCCAACAGACTCCCTGCGTCTCCCCTCGTTCCGTGGGATTTGCTTTTCGGTAGGGAAAGTCGTTAGTGGAAGTAATCGAGGTGTGTTTCGTATTTACACTCGACGAAGGGTGCTCGAAAGGGGCTGCAGAGTCCTCGTGGGCCTGAAGAGTTCTAAAGCGATTATAGAGCACGCTGTGTCGTTCTACCCACTTTCATATTTTACTCGGGCCCGTTATAAACAGTTTCGCAAGAAAACTGGAGACACTTGCTACCTTGCAGCCGTGTGGTTCGGAGAGTCGTCTCAAAGCTTCGATTTCAAAGCCGCTTCTCGATCGTTCACGTTTCACCTGCTGCCAGTTTTTTTCCACGATCGAACGCTGAACGGTATCAGAAACAGAGAGGTAGGAGAGAGGCGAAGTTGACGGGCAAATATTCGCACTCGTCGGCACGTAATAGGCGGAATTCCAGACAGAGATCAGATAACGACATCCGGAGCAAACGATTTCGAATTCTGGAAAGCGCGCCGACTACGCGTGTCGTTGACGTCGAAAACGAGACGGTTCGTGGGCCGCGTGGACTTTAAGCGAAACCCGCCGGCTTTTCTAACGCACGTAGATCATCCCCTTTAGTATGTAAATATGTATTTGGGGGTGGCGCCCGTGTCGGTGTGCATTACGATCGCTCCGGCGCACAAGGGGTTGAGAGTCACCCCGTCAGAGACAATGTGGGGAAGAGCGCTGTCTCTGAAAGGGTTGCGATGCAGATGCGCACGAGGATACACCCTTTCACGGGTCTTCTTGTTGCATGTAGCGACGCTTGAACTGAAAATTATAGGAAGCGCACGAGTATTTGTTATTGCGCTTCTATGCAAACTTTTTTCACGATCATCTCCTATATTATTAATACTTTTCTCGAGTCTCATTGATACCCCATGGTAAATTATCGTGGGAGTTAATAGCGTTCAGTGCGATCAGAAAATGTTCGGCTACCCCTACCCCGGGGTATACTTAAATCGAAATCATCCAAGGACTTCGGGTTCCGTAGATAGAACAGCTTTCGTTAGGTTTTGTTCGAAATCGCGATCCGGAGCTGGTGAAATGGGCATCGATAAAAGCAACCTGCACCAGAAGAGCCCTGGCACTTGTCCACTAGATGGGGGTTCAATGTCTCGCGAAACTTCCGTCGAACCAGTTGTTCCAGTTGCGTTGGTGAAATGCCCCGTTGTAAATAAAGGAGGCACGTGCACTTGCAGCCCCCCCGAAGCGTCCTTACACCATGCGACATCGCCACGTGCCGTTCTTTTCTCGTCCAGACGCCGACGAGGCCCGTGCTGTTGGTCCTTTACAAAGGGGGGCAAAAATAGACGAACCACGCTGGGTTCCTGAGAATTAAACGCTTACGGGTTTAGGTGGGTCCGCGCTACGATTCCTCTCGCCGTGGGGAAGAAAAATACGACGCTCAAAACAAACGGGGGAGCCGCGTTTCAATGGAATTCGGGAGCTGGGGTTGAGTATTATGTATGGAAGTAAACGTTGCGCATTTAGCTACTCGATGGAGGGTATAGCCTCGGAGAAGATTCGATTATTCGGTAATAGTCGTGATAGTTTGTGACTTTTATGACAAGCTTAGGGAATAAAGTGGATTTAAATTAATTAGCGGAGGTTTGTAATACTAAAGAATTTTTCTAGAATTTCCTTCTTTAAGTTCTTAAGATGGAATATGCGTGGTAGCAAGTGGTAGTCGAGGATCGAAGTAACGAGCACCTACCTACCTTGCTAAGCGTTAGTTATTCCATTTGGCTACTTTCTAATTTCAAGCAGCTTAGAGGCTGCGACAGTGTTACATATTTACAGAGACTTTTAATGGGGCTGTTTAATGGTGAGCGAGCAATTACAATTTCCCGCATAGCACGCTAAGTTCGTTATTATATTTCATGCATCGAGTGTTTCTCAGGTACCGTGAGACGTGCTCGGACCAAAACTGTTTCATAGCTGCGCGAGCATGAAATTAATGCAGAAATGCGCTATAATGTTCGCGTAGGATGCATTTTACGCTGTGTCAAATGTAGCCAGCCATGTGATCGGCTCGAAAAGTACGAATATTCTGTTTGTTGGCAGGAAAATATCATCGATAACGTCCTTATCATTCCTCGGTGCTCACACCCTCAATAAGGAAATCAATAAAATTAGCTTACTCCGCGTCGTGTTATCCTTCTTCTCACAATTTATCACTCGCGAAAAGCTTTTTATTTTCCTCATCGAGTGAAGAGTTCATTTGTATAGCTGCTTAACGATCGTTCCGTCAATATTGCTCCAGATAAGAATTCGTCGAGCTTCATCGTTTCGTAAACGTTGTAAACATTCGCGATGATTAATCTCCAGACACTAAACACAGTTTCCACCAAACGGGGCTGGTGCTTACGTGGATCGTGGTTGGAGGAAAACGGCAGGTTCGCAGCGAACAATGCGTTCTGTTGGAATTGTTGCTCAATACCGTTGTTATACCAGCTTGTCGCGTCCATTATGCAATTGCACGTCGTTGGAATAGTAAACGGACTGCGATCGCCCGCTTAAAAGTATCGGATCGTTGCGAAAGCACCTCGCCTAGGTCGACGCGCGTATTGTTCTATGTTTTCCAACAATGCTTCCCCATTTTCTAATTCCCTCCGTTCCTATATCCGGTAACAACTACGCCAACCATATGGTCGAGTCCTCGTTGCACACAATCTTCCGTTTTGAAGCTTTACTTCAACATTATACACGACTTTCGATTAAAGCACAAAGTTTATATGTTGTGTGTTAGTCTGGCGCCCAAAAACTTTCGAACTGTAAACTCTTGTATCACGAGATGTGCTTCAACTCATTAAGCCTGGCGAATCCAGATGAATGTGACTATTTTTCCCCCAAAAACTATAAAAAATATATATAAAATCGAAATCTAAATTCCGGGCGAAGTCGAGTAGTAAAGCCAGTACTCCACAAAGTTCAAAATATCGTGAAGATTTAACTGTCTATAAAAATCGTGATGCAATAGAGAAGGAAGCCTCTGGAAATCATCGATTACACTATACTAAGAACCCAGTTCGTAGGAGCCTCGAATAATTCATAACGTTCTGCAAATTAAGATCGACTCTTCCCCATCTTCCTCATCTTTCCCTAGTCTTCCTCATTTTTCCTCCATCTTCCTCGTGTCCCCCCTTCCATAATAAAATCCCAAGGAATTCCAAGCGCTCACGTCGAACCCCAGGTGGGAGCCACGCAAGTTTGATAGTAGAATCGTTTGAAAATATTCCTAACCGTGGCTGAGCGTCACGATAAATGCGAGCCTTGAAATTTCCATACAAATGGAGCGTGTCATAAAACACGTTAGCCTATTCGGTCGTCGTACGAGCCACGGTATAATGGCTGCGACTCTTGTATACAGACACGAGGCGTAATCGTCTTTTATAATCGCGAATGCTCGAGTCGAATGTCCCCAAACCGTCCAACCAGCTCTAATAAGCTGCAACATGCATCCAAAGCGATCTTGGACTCGATAACTTAACCGGCCAGTGGTCCCACTCTGCCGATTGAACTTTTTGCCCCACGAGATGCTTAATTCCATCCAATTTGTATTCGTTACTGGGACAGATCCCACGGAATTTTTCACGGTGCACAGTGTTTCCCCTGTTTCCGCGTACAGCTCGCAGAAAAGTCAGTGGGTGCGTTTCCACCGGGAATTTCTCGCGTATGAATGTGGTCTTTATAACGGGGAAATATATCGTCGATGGGTCCGGCGGAGGCAGATCTGCCCGGCGATTTTTTCTCCTCTGCTGCTTGGTTAAATTCTTGCGGCATGGAATGTATATCGAGGCTCGACGATTCGATTATTCCTCCCTGTTGATAATTATTAGCGAGCGGTACAATAGAGGGGTTTGATCGGTGCTAACTTCCTTCGTAGATAAGGCTAACAATAAGTAACGATAAACCATTGGATGGTTTCTGTTGCCGATGTTGATGTTAAAGTCAGCTGAAGCAATCTCATGCGTTTTAACCTTCATAGGCTTTTGTTTAACGTACCGAATCGGTTGGTTATAACAGTGGTGTGTTTGCGAGTGATAAGAACACCGAGCCTCGCTGTTCACGGGTTAGAGCTGAGGCAATATTCTTGGGTTCTAATTGAAATCCCGATCAGATTTTATCTAAGCTACTCTCCCCCCTGCCTTGCTCTGCGATTCCTCGATTATTTCCCTGAATTCAATTAGTAGCTACAAGGGAGGATCACACCTTCAGATCGTTTGAAAACACGTTTATTGGAGTCTTTCTTTTTTCTCATATTCCACCATCGACCATAAGTCAATCCAGCTTGGCAGGATATAAAGGCCGCCGCGTGTTACTAATTCTCCTCCCAGACGATCAGAAAATGCGTTCTCCACGCTCGTTTCTCACATAAATACGCTTGGTGTGCACACGCACGCGTGTTCGCCGTGGTGTGTGCACGCGCGTCCTTTGCCGCTTCGGTTCCCACGCTTAGCTCCTTATTACGCTCTGTATTTATAATTAATCCTTCCACGGAGGGCCTGCAGACGTCCAAGTGTGGAGATAAGACGCGACGAAACAGACTTCCTTCCAGGGAGCGAACGGTGCCACGGTCGAGTTTACTTGGATCGATTCGATTTACCGATGAATACTGAGTAAATCACAGATTGATACTAATTGGGCAAGAATAAAAAAAAAATTCATCTATCGCGCTGTAACATAGTCGCTATAAGTACTTTTGCTTAACGATGTGCATGTTGAGTATGAACCCTGGATTAAATGTATACAGTTGCTAATTTTAATTTGAACTTTGTCGTGTCAGAGATATAGGAGTTTCAGAATTCAAATTGATCAACTTTGCGAAATGAACAGTAGATAAATGGGTGAAGTTGGACACTAATTATGCACCTGCGTTCTGAAATGGAGGAACTTTCAGAAAGTGGAGTTAATAAATTTGATATCTCAGATGCTTTCGTATATTTGGAACGCAGAGGTTTATTAATGGAAGAAAATTTAACCGATAACATTTCCATGTCCCAATTCAACTCAGTTTCGCATTCCGTAGCTCTCGCATACGTTCAGGGTTTACACGAACCGCATCGATTTTTCTGACAATGAGTAAGATGGATCTCTGACACGAAATCCCATTCACTGTGCGGGTCGAATACTGGGAACATCGTTTTGTATTGTGCTTCTCTGGAATACCAAATGCCAACGTCCACAGGAAACGTGTACAGGGCGTTTCAACGTTAGTGAACATTAGGAGAATATCAGAATTAGGGACAGGATTAGGAATCAGATTTATTAAAATTCTTGATTAGATATAAATGACGGTAACTCATAGCCTAGAATAGGGTATCCCCTTGTAAACAGTTTGAACAGCTTCAAAGCACCGAATCCATCCCTAAACGAGTACTCTCGAGCAGGAACACCCTGTACATCCTGTATATTGGGGCGGATGTGCGACTATTCATATCCTGTGCTGGTCATAAGGACCCTCGAAAGCAACAGGGACGTCCAACCTTACCACAGATACAAGCTTCTCTAAAGAATTTCAGTGTACAAGTACAATATTCCAGTAAAAGGGAATCAATACATTAACACTTTCAAAGTACAAGTAGCTTTTGTATTACACTCAGAAGAAACCGCCGATACTAATGTAAAACATAAAAGGCATTGATCTCTTGGATATTGAGTGGAGAGCCCCGGCAAAAGGCCACTTAAGCCTCAGCATTGGAAGCCAATAAAATGTGAGTTTCCAGCGAAAGCTCGCTTCTCTCTTCTGACACAAGCTTTGCTTTCAAGCTTTGCTTACATTTAACAGCTTCTTTTTTCAAATGACTCGAATCTCCCCCTCGGTACGATGAAGACCGATTCGCATGTGTCTGATTACGAAAGTGGTCTATGTGAACAGTCGAAAAGATTGAATTTATTGCAGTGTTTGCCAACCTTATTCAAGTCGCGATCTCTTTTTATAATATTCAAATAACCAACGATCTCCCTCCCCCATATGAGGTAACGCAAATATTTCCTTCCTCCTAAAATAAATAAATGTTAAAAATCGTCAACTAAAAATAACCGTGCGACCTCCTAGAAAATACTTTGCGACCCACAAGTTGTGAGTCACTGATCTATTGCCTACTCGGATCAATGAAATAAGAAATAAGCAAAAAACTCAATTTTTCGATTTATGTGGTCTCACAGTACTTTTTCACGGACAAGTGTGAACGGCTCCATTCTGTAATACAAATAGGAAATTTTTTTTCCACTGATACTGGTGGCACTCAACTGATACGCATGGGTCCGCCTTAATTCGGTTATTAGCCCACTCATCCGCGAGGATATGGATTCCGCTTGATAAGCCTATCGCGGCAGTTGGACGCGACTGTCCCTTGATATGCCTTGTGGATAAATAAGGTGTCTGGGAACTGATGAGTCAGGGCGGATATATCTTCTTACAGGGCCCTGGCCCTCGGTTTAACGAGGTTTGGTCGAGTTACCGATCCACTCGGACGGTAGTGTCGCGTGACGCTCGGTTAGCACAATCCGTAAATCGCGGTCTCGTGTTTCGCCAGGGAGCTTTGCCAATCGAAACGCGACGCACGAAGGTCGATTATAGAAGCGTTCCTGTCCTGTGTTTCGCGATCCCCGATCGGCAATGGCAATTAAGACGCGTTCATGACTCCATTCGCCATCGAGTCGCGCCACTTAGCTCGCCCTTAATGGATTGAAAAATCTGGTACTTGGGACATAAGCAGTTGTACTTCCTAAGCATCTGCAGGTCCACTCTTTGACCTGTTATCGTAATCCCTCGTCACTATTAGTGCTTGTAGACCGTTTGACGCGGACTGTGGGAAGCTTTGAAATCGTACTTGGAATTCTTTTTATTACAAACTTTTATTTAGCTTCACTTGTAAGTTCGTTAGTTAGGGCTTGTAAACTAATTTCGACCCACTTCCAATTATCCGATTCGATGACAATACAATACTTTCGCTAAATGTAGGAAGCATAAAACAATTTATAGCTAGTACTTTTTTTTTAAACTAAATTTCGTATAGATTAATGTAGATAATAGTGATTAAAATTCTCGAAGACTAAGTAAAATAAGCTTTTATTAAAATGCACTAAAGAGGAAGATATAATTTTGATAGGTATCGGCCTAAACGACTAGGTACCTTAAACGAATTTTAATAGTAGTTTTTAAAAACTATTCTCGTTGATTCTGGAGAGATAAGTTGTTGATTCAGAGGTGGATTTAATAACAATGCAATTTTCTCGTTACGAAGATAGCATCGAAATGAATTGTAATCTTCTTCTACTTCCGTTATCTAAGTAGTGCCTAAGTATCTGATCCTTCAGCAATTACTCCTAGAAGTCCTGCGAATCTCCTGAAATCTCTTTCCTATTCCGCGAAAGGAGGCTGCCGTCCTGTCGGAACGAAAATACCATCCGCTGAAAAATATGCACCCGCCAGGAATGTCCACGAAACCGTTAATCCATCCAGTTCTCGTACGGTTTCTCGATGTAAATTCCTCGACGGCCGAGCTTCGGGCCTAATTAATAACGCGAATCGCAGGAACAATGGGGCAAAAACTGACTCTGGATCCCTGGCTGCTTCGTGCTCGAGGAAGCAAGGACCGACCAAGTGGAAGGCAGCCTATATCCTGGGAATTTCCTTGGTCTGGAGCCCAGGCCATGCACGTCATCCGGTGATTTTACCATTTCCTCGTGATAATTATCGGGGCTGCCGATGTCGGAACGGGAAGCGACCGCAGCTTGCTGCGATTTTAATTCCTGCATCGTGAATTTCTCTGTAGGCTGAGTAGGCTGCTTCCTAGGAGGCAAATTTGGGGGCATCCTAAATGCCTATTTGCTTAATATGCGAATAAAATATTAAACTTGATAATTAGATATAGCGAAGATTTACTGGAACCTAAATTTAATAATTTAATAGAAAAGATCATTTTTTATTTTGGCTTTTTCGCCCGGGTGATCTTTAAACACAGAGACTTGAGACAATCTTAAAACCAATTCACTTTCTTCTCATGTAGCAAATTGGCAATAATTTGAAAATTCTCTTTAAAACTCTTCTGCATTAAAATATTTCATGATATTTCACGGGTAGAGCAGCAGATGCTTATTACTAAGGTTGTTAAATCTCCAAATTCGTCTTTGCTCAGGTTGTGGCTTATACAGGCAAATAATATAAGCTTGTCGCGCTCAATTTCGTAAATGGCAATATTCTGTTCCATCGGCTCAGATAAAACGACGATAGTGTATGCCTTTCATTAAGAAAGTGTAGATCTTGTCAGCTGAGTCAACACAGGGCACTTTGTTACTGAAACATGGTGTTCTGGTGTATGTAGACCTTTCAGGTACTTAACACTTCCTGATTTTTCTTAATTGACTTTCTGTTTGCGGTCTCTAAATCAGGAGAATGAAGAGTGGACACGCAGAACCAGAATCGTGGATGACCACAGGAAACGAGATCCATGAGAGAAACTTGTTTAAATTGTGGGACTTGTGGCAACTTTCTGATATCTATTTCTACGCGATAATCTACGTGCTTCTATTTATCGTTGAACTTAACCGTCGCATTACTTTTATCACTATTAAACGACGAATTTGCACTGATAATCGCATTGTCCATTTTTTTTTTTATCAGAGATTGCGCGTAATTTTTTGTAGCGAGTGTTCACAGTGAAAGCCAATTTAAAAGCTAAACTGATTCATAGCATAGACTTGTTAAAAGTTTTTTTTATCGCAAATTGCGACGTTTCCTCGACGCAATACAGTATCAAACGTACGGTCTCCAGACTGACTGGCCGGGAAGTCGGGATTGATAGCGGTAAAAATAGACATTAATTATGGAAATGAGTGACAACGGGATTTATCTCAGATCCTCTGAGCCAGCGAATGCAACCATGATTCACGCGTCATCGGAGCATTCGATCTTAAGTAGCACACTCTGACTCATTTATTTGAATTTCCACGATCGACCAGAAGCTCGGCGTAGCGTGCGCGATCTCTGATACTCTCTCAACACCTCCTTGACCCCTTGCGGGAACTTACACGATGATTCAACTACAGCCACTTCCGCCACCCGAGTCTTCATAATCGACCAGCTTTCGAGGAAATCAATTACTCCGCAACCCGCCACATGCGATCCAATTCCGCAGATTCGCTATCATCATTTTACCAATTAATTAACACATAAAGAACCAGTGCAGAGCTTTCTCGTTCTCACTTCCCATTGCAAGAAACGAGCTGCGGTAACTGTAATTGCTACATACTACACAATGTTCGGAGTAAATTACATTCCCGAAGAATCCAGTGCCTGTATTCTTCCCGCACCAGCGATCCTCCGTGGCGAATAATAATATCGGCTCCATACCAAACGACCAGGCTGTCGAGGTGAGAATTTCACTGTTGCACGACCGATTTCAGCTCGCGATTCTACACGCGATCGAAGCTCTTCCCTGTCCCCCCTCGTCGCCTCTATTCGCCGTGGTTTCTCCTCGTCCTGGACGCTTCCAGTTCCGTCGGTTTCGCTGGCAAAACGGGCGCGGTGTCGTAAGTGGAAGGCCCCTCCTTGCGTCGTCGCAGTGTTAAATTACATGCGAAACGGCTCTTGACTCGCACGGGGACCGTTCCGTCCGATGTCATCGCGCGCTGCACGGATTGCGCAAAACGCGGCGTAATTAAGCGCCTCGCGGAGCGAGACAACCGGGACCCCATCTCGAATAGGTGGGAACACAATCTGGACGGAGGTGAAATGAAAACGTCGAGGGCCTGGATTGTGTGCTGTGAATGAACGCGCTTGTGTTTGGACGCGTGCACCGTATATGGCGGTCCTTCGCGCGCCCGGCAATGAAATAAAATCGGAGGTGATCGTACTGGGAAGAATGCGGGCTTGACTCACCGATCTCCTTCAGCGTTTTAACCGCGGTCGGACTTCCGAGTGAAATTAGAAACATTGGTATCTATCAAATTTCAGTGGCTACCGTTAGTATAGGTACTCGGCTTCAGAGTTGGGCAAAATGTAATCTAATTACAACTTACAAATTACGATTAAACTGTAATTGTGTAGTTGATTATACATTACTTTTTGTATTTGTTAATTTAGGTAGTTAACAATATTGTAGTCAACCACATACATTAAAGATTACAGAAAATAATGTGTAATCAACTACACAATTACAGTTTAATCGTAATCTGTAAGTTGTAATTAGATTACATTTTGCCCAATTCTGCTCCGCTTATCTTGGAATTTAAATTCTGATTTTCTAAGAAAATATATTTTTTGGTTTTCTTTTCTAAAAATAGTGAAATTCGTCTGGATTAGCCAGGCATAATGAGCCGAGGCACGTTTCGTGATCCAAGAGTTTACCGTTCGAAAGTTTTTAGGCGACAAACACGCAAACATGCAAACTTTCTGCTCTATATATCAAGCTGTTTGAAATAGAGTACAGTTCTACGATGAATATGAATTGAAATTGAATTCTTAATCATGAAATCACTGACGATGCGAGTGGAGGATCTCGGCGTGCATAATCAGTGGCGATGATGCGGGTGACTGTTGGTCGATTGAGTCATTGCTGCTGGAATTGTATGTAATCGTAGGGATGACTGATCGTGATGGATATTGTTTGGTATGGCTCAGTGTTCATAGGTCAGGGTGTGCTTTATCGTTCCTCTTAGGAGGAGGCGTTGAATCGTAGCATTATAACAGAATTTAGAGGAAGTTAGGATTTGTAATGATTTACCTCAGCCCTCTTCTACGCGTGATTCCAGAATTTCGTTCTCGTAGACGACTCTTCCATCCCTTCTATTGTTAGCTAAAAATTGGAGTCGTGTTAAGTGTATTCACGAAGAAGAATAGAATGGCAGTGGTGATGAAGGGCCAGTTTCCATTATCTCGACTACAGCATTTCAAGGATGTTCCCAGCTCCATCTGTCCACTCCAGAAATTGGAGTTCACCCAATATTGGTGTCCTCTTGTTGTTGGAGATATCAGAAGAGATTCGGCACAGAATTGGAAGCCTCCACCCGGCAACTTCGAAATTAACCAGTATCGGTTACTACATATACATCCAGACACCATCCAGCATGCCAAAGAATGTCCGTCAGCTACGATTGAAGTGAGCCCGTCGCGAGCCTCGCAATCCTCTGCCCCATTTTCTGTTCACGCAGAAACTAGTTCTGCGGCGCGAGAGCAGTCGCGGCTACGACACCCAAGGTGTTCTACTTTCGAATAGTATTTATTACGTCCCAACTTCATAACCAAAACGGGACTGTCCGACGATCAGGATGGACTCGATTACCTCGCCTGACGCTGCAACGCCGAGGGGCCAGCCGAGGAAATCGTCGGGCGCTTTCCCTTTCGTCGCGGGCATCCGCGATTCCAGCCGCGGCAATTAATTACGCCAGTAATTGATCCGTGTCGTTAACCTTGGTCGCGTTCGGTCTCACTTTCGCTCGCGCTGTAAATCAAATCACGCGTGAATAGAACGGCGCGCGTGCATTGCGAGCAACTAAACGGGAGGAGGATCGATGCGGGAGGTTGTCTGGCGATAGTAGCGAAGAAGCGATCGATTCGCATCCTGAACGCTGGGGCATTGATAACGAGTGGGCGAAGTTATCCCTCCATATCGAGAAACCGTCAGAATTCCATGAAAAATCGCGCGTTGCAGCGGCGCTCCAAGCCCTGGGAATCGCAGCATTGCTTTTAGTAATCCCCTCTAACCCTCTTTCAAACAGAACGCAGGTTTCACAGAGGATTTTCGATCGTCAACCATGTACACCTGTACACGCGCGGAATTGAAATAGAATATCTGGGAAAAGGGGTGTAAATTGGAAATCTTCTACAGTTATGCCATCTTCGTATTCATTGTATTTTGTCTTCTTTATAAAATAGGTAGTTAACATTGTTAACACTGTTAACAGTGAGTTTTCTTCGTGAATCGGCGAAAGTGGTATTAAACTTTCAACGATTCACTCCGACGAGAGAGAAATTCGTAATCGACAGATTTCCTGGCCATTTCGTTACGTTAGAATTCCAGGGTGCGCTTAATGGCCAGGGAAAAAAATACGAAACCGTCGGTTGCGCAAACGTTGGTTGCGCAAGCGCCTTCGGTGGATTAGCTTGGCTTCATGGTAATGCCTAGGTGCACCGTGTGATTTGCAGTATCAGTGGAATTAGGGTAAAGGAACTATCGACCACTGACCAGGTTCTATAACGCGTGCATATCCTTCAGCTGCTAGCGATCAGCTTGGAGCAGTTCAATTATCGCCACTTGAGCCAACTTCCATGCGGCTAGCGAACTTTTTGCGCTCCCTGCCTGTGTCCGATGGCGCCTACTAACCCTCGCAGGTTTACTTTGACCCGTGACATAATTTCATTCATGCACATCTTACGATATGTATATTTCTATAGTGGCTCTTGATCTCGTTAATAAGGTAAATTCCTTTTCACGTAAGTGGCCTGGTACACAGGATGGGCCAAAGTGGACACAGTATCAACCACGCGAGGCTGTACGTTCCGTGTATAAAGCACAGTCGTAATTTATTCCATCGTGACGACGCATCACGCCTGCCTGTTGCATATAAAGTGATTCGCCTGCTGGGTGAAAAAGTGGCATCATCCGAGGTGGGGAGATCGTTACGAAAATTGACATTACGTTGTGTACGCGCAATACTTGTCAGCTGGTTTGCGCTGGTTTTACGTCAGAATTGCTTCGTCACGAGGCGTCGTGCTTGTTCGCCCGATTGACCATTTAAAGTGCCTTTCTCGATTTATTACTGTCTAAGTACGTTTCCAGTCCTGCATGTCTTGCAGAGGTATAGCGACCAATCTGGAGGTGTATAAAACGATATGTCTCTGGCATAGATGGGCAAAAAATAATAAAAATTTCGTACACAAATTTTTATTTCAAATAATTTTTTGCCCAACTGTGGTCTCTGGGTATGAAGTACTAAGTGCGTTCTTCGCGGCCTATCACCAAATTCTGATGTCCAAAATGGGATCCCTTGAGGTGTAGGTCCTAGATTCGAGGGAGGGCACCCAAGGGAACTACCCACTCTGCACTCTATTTCTTTATTTCTTGTCCTAGAAAAGGTAAAATGAAGACAAGCGAAAATAAAAAAGAAAAAAGGGAGAACGAATTTTTTTATATGATTAAAATTAAGAAAAAAGAAATTAGAACATAATTTCTAATACAATAATATAATAATCTTATTATTAATGACATGGCAATCAAAATTCATATATTTTAATTTGGTAACGTTTATTTTATTCTCTTTATTATTGTTATTATTATCCCTTTCTCGTGATTTCGTTCTCAGGTCCCCGAAATATTTTTTTATACATAGGCTTCTTTATAGAAAAGCCCGGCCCTGCCTATTTCTTTGAACTTGGTATTCCACTGTTGCTTCTGCGACGAAACTGTTGATAGGCAGAATCGAATGAAGTGTATCGGCTGGCGAGGATGAAGAGCGTGGGTGGTCGAAGGTCAGTCTCTGGGACATGATTGCTAAGGAGATGTATGTAGGAGGGTCAATGTCGAGGGGCTAGCTGAAAGTAGGTCATTTTTCTTATTCGTCTTTGGATGCCTCTGCTAAGGCTCTGCGTTAGGCTCTGTAATGGCTCCTGACTCTGAACTCCACGCCTCACAAGCTCTTTCGCAAACTCAACAATTCTATTCGAGAATTCTTGGAACAGTTTAAAGAACCTTCCCTGTCCCGTTGTAGTTATTCTTTCCATATTAATGACCGCCAACAAGTAACCTTCAGCCGCATTCTAACTAAGTCTAATTGCATTTTATCTTCACCGCGCACGCGATAAGCCGCCCCGCGACAGGGATACGTACATACGTTCCTCCAACGTCTTCAAAACTCTAGAAACCCAGCGTGAATCGAAGTTAATGGTTTTACCGATGACTAATCTCCCACGATCGTTTCCATGATCGTGTTTTGCAATTAATAGGCGCGCCTCGTCCAGTGGCGTACACGTATATCCTCTTACAGAACGTTAATCCATACACACCTAATTCTACCGCAGGAAGATCGGCATTTCACTCTTCTCTTTGTAAACTCGATTACAGGCCAATGCCGGGCAGTATTCTTCCCGTAATCATTCCTCCGTCCTCGCTCTAAAGTAATTAACACACGATTTTACATAATAATCCTATCGAATCGATCTCGAAGCCTGCGTAGTCGCACGTGTCCCACGTAGGTGGGATCTCGACGTAGTCACCTCCGTCGCTACCTTGGAACCAAGGAAACCAGTTAACTCAACGATGGAAATCTGGAATACGTGCCGCGAACACCTTTTATCGGCACTTATTCCCCGTGATCTCTACTTTCCCTCAAGCATTATCGTCCGGAGAATCTTGCCGCGCCCGTTGAAAGCTCACTCGCCGAAGCTTGATCGATTATCACGAAGATGTCTGCGCGGCTTGATCGCAGGCTCAAGTACCCGTGTTCAGGAAATTCGGGGCGAGATTCGCGGTCTTTTGATTCCGCCAGCAGTCGCGACGGCCGTTGCGGTAGATTAAGAAATGACGGCGGTTATTAGGCTGCATTAAGGCCAATATCGTCGCTGGTTTCACGTGGAGTCGCGAGCTCCTCGCGGCCTAGCCCGGATTGCCTATTAACGACAACGGCTCCTTTTTCATCGAGTAATTCAATCGTGATCGCCAACGGAGAGAGCACACATCCGCGCGCGCGGGAACACTTGGGCGCCGAGAATGGGGTGGGGACAGAGCGCAATGCGACGCTGGTGAAACCAGTTCTCAGGATAAAAGGGAACGAGAGAGAAGTCTGACCCCAGCGGGGCTCCCGCCTCTATAGGGTGTCCAGTAACCCGTTGCAATTCCTCCTCCGAGAACGTGCCGAAGTCTCCCAGTGATATTTAATACCCCCTCGAACTTTTACCGCGAGCCCCCTCGCAATATCGCCGGGGCACTTTGAGCTACGCGGTCGCGAAGGGAGAGGCTGGTCGAAGTCGAATGCTAGAATTTAGAATTTGGAATGGGATTTCAAGGAACTTCTGATCGATTGGTTTATCATTTTTAATGTAGACGATGAAAGTTGAAACTTAAAGGTGCAAATTCAACGATGAGATTCTACATGAGACTAAAATCTCAACAACAGCTAAATGTAATTAATGAGATTACTTAGTCGCGATCATGAAACTAATAATTAAAAAATAATTAAATGATTGTCTCGCGAGATTAGAGTCTCATGTGAAACACGATATATTTGTCTCATCGTGGATTTACACCTTGAGGACCATCTGAAGTATTCTGATTCACGGGTGTGCGTTTCATCTCGAGTAGGTTACCTACTCGAACACGTTAGGTACCCCGATTGATGTAATAAATTGGAATCCTCTGGACCACAAAATGTATCAAGCTGCTCGGCGAGACTTCAGAGCAGTCACCTTCCATTCCAGGGCGTATTTCGTTCTTTCCCCCCTCAGTCAGATTCTAAGTGCACTCCGGCAACCGTAGCATAAACCGAGATTTTGATCTCGGGAAAGGTTGCGCTCGCCCGTTTCGTGGCTGCCACACCGTGCCTCCGTAATTCCAGGTGTATGAGATCACGGTGTACTTTAGCTACGAAAAACTCGAGAAAGTTATCACGGAGCACCGTGTTTCCAACCTTTTTTCCGCTTGTTACCGCGAACCTCGTGGAATCGCGCCTCTGCACAGTGAAACACAATTCCGACCGACGGAATCACATATTTCTAAACGAACTCTCGTGGTCTCGGAATGAAGCGCCCAAGGGGGTCGCCAGAATCCACCGTTCTCGCTATTCTCCAACTGAAATTAAATTGCGGAATTGAATCCCATCGTCAACCATTATCGCGCCGGAGGAAAGGGAAGACGCGGAACGCCCGAGCGTTAGGGCGCAATTGGCTCCGTTGTTTCCGCGGCGTCTCCTTTTCCGGATTCCAGCCGCCGTCCATGCGCTCGGTATGCAAAAGTCCGTTTCTCCGCCGATGCGCATGTAATCCTCGGGCGAGCGATGCAGTCCGCAGAATTCTAGAAAGCGAAGAACAACAGCACTTGGCCGCCAACCCGCGCAACGCTTCAAGCTTGAGTAAATCTATAACTTTAGTTATGTAACCGACAGTGTACGTAATATATCGTTCTCCGTTCGATTCCCTTGACTGGAGCAAGCACTCGCTGCTTTTCCCGTCCTTAAACGCTCTGTCGACGTAACGAGTTGGGACTTCGGTTCACCGAGCAGATCGCGTATTCTTAGCGGCGGCTCCTGAGTGTATAGTCAAATTAAGATCTGAATTAAGAGTACCTGTTTCTGACAGGAAGATTAAGAGTTTGTTTTTAGAGTTGGTTAGAGGACAAGGTGCTCGCGGAAGTTGTTACTCTGTTTGACTTGGATTTAATGGTTGACGGGTTTTAGGAACTTCTCTGTTAATTCTTACCGAAATCCGGTTTTACTTCGTTTCTGTACTCATTTATCATCACCATCGTTACTGGTGAAGGAAATTAAAGAGTTCTTGTAGAAAACACTGTAAGTGCCAAAAATCAAAGTTTCCTGACTTTAAATTATTTAGCAAATTTGATTCCTTTTGATTGATAAATATGCTTAAGTATACGATATCTCAAATGCATTAAAATTTTTATATTTTTTCGCATTAATATAGTATGTTAATTTTTTTGTACAATATTAACAAAATTTGCAAGCTTCAAACACCATGAGAACCACCTCTATTATGCGCACCGATTAACCCATACCTGACCTCTCAGAACCTCTATTTTTATCGAGCGATAAAATCTTATATGAACCAGGCCATTGCGGGCCAATGTGATAAATTTAATGACGGAGTCGGATCGAGCGCAGAGTGGAGAACGAGACTGTTATCGATAGGTACCTGGCGTGCCGTAAAGGCGGGTGGAAAGGAGCGTTTACGTTGACCCGGTGATAAATCACCCAGGATCGAAGCGGCGGATTTTGCTGGGTCAGCGAGCTCCGTCTCGACTTCTCGGTATTTCGAGTGCAACAACGCGAGATTAAGTCATCACGCCGTGGCCTCATATCGTTTCATCTAGCATGCTCGCTACTTAGCGCCGCGTTCATTTCAATCCACCACAAATCACCGCCTTATACTTAACCCGTCCAACAAACATTTTTTAAACACTCCAAAAGCAATATTTGCAAGCTTGCAGCAGAGCATCTTTTTATTTTGCAACGAAATCATCGCGCAAGCTCGCAATTGCCTTTTTAATCAGCTTTGTTATCGACGAATGAAACTGTTTTGCTACAATAAATTCACTGGTTGCGTTAATCTTCTCTTTTCCGTCAGTCAACAGTATTGCGAAATTTGATTGTTTCACGGTGACAGCGGGTTTCATTATTACTGGGCAGTATTTCGATCCCACCCCTATTTATTATTATTCCCACCCTCGTGCATCAATCATATTAAACCTGCGTGAATATCAATATACATTTCAAATCGTTCGCACGTTGGCCGTTAATATGCGAACATGGCGAGTAATGTTTTAATTAAAAGCAGAAATTCATCGAATTATATAAGTCGGAATTAATGGGTGGTGTCTCGAAAACGGTCGTCATTGATGGCACACCTTCCTGTTATCATCCTCCTGCATGTATCAAGATTATTAACCCTGCATGAATATCAGTAGGTATACATTTCAATCGTTAATTTGCAGACACCGGGAATAACGTTTCAATTAAACACAGAAATCAATATAGGTAATTACAGAATCACAATATCGAGTTACTTTTGCAGCAACAACATTATCAGTCGTTGCTCGAATCTCATTTCATCTGCCAGCACTGATTTGAATATTTCTCGAACAATCGATGATTCAGGATTATCTACAATATTATATCACCCACCATCGATAAAGCATCTTCGACCGTTTTTCCTCTATTACCTCTTTATCGAACATCTGATAACACTTTGATAAGGGTACGCGTCTTGTGCAGACTCAGTCTTGCGCTGCATATCCCCGTGATCCGATCGTTTCTCTCCCGGAAAGCAAAGGTGCACCGTCTCTCGTCATGGAGATCCGCGAAATGAAAAAGTGGGACGTTATCGAGGAGTATTTGATGGATTTCTCGTATTTTTTCCGATTAGTAAGTACCGCCAATTTCGTCCGTGCCTCCGCGGGTCCAACAGTCGGTCGCGCCTTTTACGTAAGCCACTTGACTCACGGCATCGATTAATCGCTGGGCGTGAATAGCACCGCGAGCACCGATTTCTCTCAGCCACGTAGGAGCCGTTGACGGTGGCGTTTCCGTTGATCGATACTTAGTGGTTTTTCGCGAAATGATTTGCGCGAGTGCGATTTGGGCATTGAAGGCGAAGCAGTAGTGAGTCATGCCCGCTGATCGTGCCCTTGGAAATCCGAGGCGTCACTTTGGCAGAGATTAGAGATCTCTGTTTAATCGCACGACGCGCCAGGGTGGGGAGAGTAAACAGTTTCGCGTGGATAAAAATGAGGGACGACGGTAATTGCGCGGAGTGAACGGTTCACCGGCGGGAACAAGATGCTAATCAGTCGGGCGCGACACGGTTCCACGGAGAAACGGCATAACGAACTGTCGATTAACCCCGATGCTACTATTTTCCGAGAAGTCCCGTATATGACTGTTCCCGGACGCTATTGTTCTCCGTGGAAATTGCGCTGGCTGTGTTCTTGAAATCTGGCTCGCCTCTATTGCACACACAGGCACCTGCCAGTCGCGATAAAAGTTCCCCTTGCTCGCACGTGCGAGATACACCAGCAATCGAGAACTGTAAGCCGGATAACGTGGTCCGGTAATTCCCGAGAACACTTATCTTCGAATTGCATGCGCTTGTTTGTTATCGCCTAGGGAATTGAATGTTTAAAGTTCCGTGTGATGCTTGAGAATTTCGGGTGTTTGGTGGACGAATGTGTGAAGGAAAGTGTGGCAATTGAATCACGAGCTCGTTGTGCTGTCCTTTGAACTTGGAAACCTGAAGATCTAACACACTCGATGATCCTATATCCTGGAGACAATGACTTAATTAACCACGCACTATGCTAGCCAAGCTCCTTAGCCCTGAAATGACGAATCCTGAATATGCTCCTTCACCTCGAATTTATGAGAACCTTGAAGATCTAAAGATATCGGAAGTCGATTCAATTTCCTACATACCACTACAAAACCAAGAACAACTGATTCTGCTCCTGAGAATCCAATCCTCAAACACCTGAAGAGTCAGAGACCATGAGACATAGAATCGAAGATCCTAGATCCTGAATCCTGTGGCATTCTCGGATGTCGAAGACTCCTTGGACCCTAAAATTCCTGGAACCACATCTTTGGTCTTTCCCCTACCGAAGAAGAGACCCCAGTCTGAAGAGTGCTTCTATTTCGCCAGATCGATGAGAATGGGGACGGGTTCATCAACCTCACAGAGCTGCGTAGCGCCCTGGACATCTGCGGGTTCAAGATGCCCGGTTACAAGGTGCGGCAAATGATCGAGGAGTACGACGACAAGCAGAGGTCGGAGCACAAGGGGCGGCTGTCCTTCGAGGAGTTCGAGAAGCTGTGCAAGGAGCTGAAGGCCAACGAACTGGGCTCCACGTTCAAGCAGGCGGTGTCGAAGAAGGAGAACCTCGAAACCTTTTGCGGAATTTCGGAAGCCTCCAGCCAAGGGACCACGCACTCGGTCCGGCTGGAGGAGCAGCTCGCCTTCAGCGACTGGATCAACACCAATCTGTCCCATGATCCCGATCTCAAGCATCTGTTGCCCATCGACGCGGAAGGGAAGACGCTGTATGATAAGGTGAAGGACGGGATTCTTCTGTGGTACGTAGAAACATCTCTATTCTCGGTACTTTTAATCACCCATCCCCTCTGCCGCCTGATAATTAACAATCTCCATCTTGTTTCAGTAAAATCATCAATCACTCCTGCCCGGACACCATCGACGAAAGAACGATCAACAAGAAGAACATGACCCTGTACAAGAAGCACGAGAACCTGACCCTAGCCTTGTCCTCGGCCCAAGCAATCGGTTGTAACATAGTGAACATCGACGCGCACGATTTAACGAAGGGATCGCCCCACCTGGTCCTCGGCCTACTCTGGCAGATCATAAGGATCGGGTTGTTCAATCAAATCACTCTGGAGAATTGCCCGGGCCTGGCTACTCTCTTGCAAGACGGCGAGCGCATCGAGGACCTGCTGAAACTGTCCCCAGAGTCGATACTCCTCAGATGGGTGAACCACCACCTGGAGAACGCTGGAATCGCTAGGCGCTGCAATAACTTCCAGTCGGACATCACCGACTCCGAGATCTACACGTACCTTATCAAGCAGATCGCGCCAAACACATCCGGCGTCACTCTGGAGGCTCTAATGGAGCCGAACCACACATCTCGAGCAGAGATCATGCTCCAGCAAGCGGCCAAGTTGGGATGCCGTAGCTTCGTCACTCCCAGCGACGTGGTGAACGGTATCTACAAGCTGAACCTCGCCTTCGTGGCCAATATGTTCAACAACTATCCGGGCCTGGACAAGCCGGAGAGCAATATCGAGGGCTTGGAATCTCTGGAGGAGACCAGGGAGGAGAAGACCTACCGAAACTGGATGAACTCGATGGGCGTCGCCCCGCACGTCAACTGGCTCTACTCCGACCTGGCGGACGGCCTGGTGATATTCCAGCTCTACGACATCATCAAGTCGGGCACCGTGAACTGGAACAGGGTGCACAAAAAGTTCACCAAACTCCGCAAGTTCATGGAGAAGCTCGAGAACTGCAATTACGCGGTCGAGCTTGGTAAAACGATGAACTTCTCGCTGGTCGGTATCGCTGGCCAGGATCTGAACGATGGGAACGCCACGCTGACTTTGGCGCTGATATGGCAATTGATGAGATCGTACACCCTGTCGATCCTGACGTCGCTGGCCGGCACGCCCGGCAGCACCCTCGTGGAGAAGGAGGTCGTGCAGTGGGTGAACTCGAAGCTTCAGGGGGCGGGGAAAAGCAGCAGTATCAAGGGTTTCCAGGATAACTCGATATCGAATGGGAAAGTGGTGATCGATCTGATCGACGCTATTAAGCCAGGCTCAGTCAACTACGACCTGGTGAAGGACGGGGGCACCGAGGAGGTGAGATTGATGACAGTTAGAGTACGGTTTGAATAGCTGGTCGATTCGTTGATTTCAAACATGTCGAGAGTGTTGGTCGTTCCGCGAGATCATTGTTCCACTTTGCCCGTTGCTCCATCGATAGCGCGGCAAGGCTTTTCGAGTTACGGCCTCGTAAACGTCGCGCTTTCGAGATTTAGTACGCTGTTTCGCGGCGAGATTAAGCTATCGAACAGGGGAGTATGGTGTTCGCTATTCCCATTGCACTTTGCATCGAGGCTGTGATTGTTTCAGAGTCGTAGAATCTGCGCGCCATTTGCATAGAATTGAAGATCGTATCAAGTTGCAGAACAGGACACAAATTGTCAATTTACTGTTGCTACGATAGGGAACTCGTTTCGCGAGAGAGATTAGTAGATCTACGAAGAGACCCCTTTAGAGGATCGAGGAAAGCTTCTTCGCTTTCCGCGCGATCGATCAGGTTTTACTAATCGATGTCCGCGCGCTTGATATTCGCAGGAGAACCTGGACAACGCGAAGTACGCGATATCCTTGGCACGGAAATGCGGGGCACGCGTGTACGCGCTCCCAGAGGACATAACCGAGGTGAACCCGAAGATGGTGATGACGGTGTTCGCCTGCCTGATGGCGATGGACTACGTCCCGAACATGGACACCATGAAGCAACCGAACAACGTGAACGGGCAATAATGCCGCGCCGTTCTCGCAACCGCGCCTCGTCACCGTTGTGCGCCAGAACTGTCGACTGAGTCGCGGTTACCGCCGTTGTACACCGTGTCTCTTTAACGAGCGTCATAATTGTATATACCTAGATTATAGGATAGTCTTCTTTCCGAAAATAAGAAACTACAGAGATAGAGAGAAGTAAAGAAGGGTGTACGTCCCACGACGAAACGGATTGTGGCCGATGTCGGAGCGGTGGGTGTGTGAGAGGAGTACAAGTAGAGAGTCTTCGATCAAGTTTCGGGGTCGAGACCTGGAACGCCTTGCATGGCCCAAGAAGGTTTAATTAATTGCTAGCGAGCTTCGAGTGGAAATCGTTGAAAACGATGAGTTGGATGGCAGGTGGGCGAGCTGAGGTAGCACTTCCGGTCGCGAGGGATCTCGAGCCACTCTTCTTGTGGATCCAGTCATTCGGGGATTCTCCCAGCTCCCAAAGTTCCCGCAATCATATCCTTGTCTAGCTCTCCGCGGTCATCGCGTGGCCGATAGATTTGTATAAATAGCGATTTTCTAACAACCACTGGCTGTCGATGGCACGATGGAAGGAGGAATGATCGATGGAAAGGATGAAGTACCAGATTGTATTAAGACTAATGAAATTCTATCTCTTTCCAGTCGCTCCAGGATCTTAATTGACGTCGATGGAACGAAACTAATTTGCGTATACCGGATATACGTGGCTTTCAGATTGTCGATTATATATATATATATATATGTATATATATATACATATATACTATATTTACATTTCTTGAAACATATATACACTTGAGATGTATACACGTATTTGATACAGCAAGCGTGTGGAACACTGCCATAACTTTACAATGGCAGTGTCCTTAATCAATCAATTTAAAAATACGCTAAACGACTAGCTAGAAATTTATAAATACATACATTTAACTACTCCCGGAAAGGAAGGATTGCTTCAGCGAGGCTTTTGCCACGGGGAACTACCGAAATGTTCTTCAAAGCGGTTACCTTCTGTTTTTTTTTTTTTTTTTTTAAATAATACTGCATGGTGGTTGATTCGTGTCGCTCCAAAACGGACATTTTCCCATTGATGCATTTTAAATCGTTCTTGAATTCATACATTTTAAACGGATGTTTGTATGTGTTTTAAAGGATCGTAATCAGGATTGTGAGTAGAGAACGGTGATGGAGAGGGGGGGAGTTACATTTTACGATAAATTTGTTTATCAGCCTTCATTGGAACGACACCAGTCGTATTGGTGGCCGTTTAAACGCAGATCATGTGAGGCCGCGTCCAGATCTGAACCGAACGCCGAACCGAACACCACTTGAGGAGTTAGATAGAGTAAGACGAAGGATATACTTGTCTTGCTCTATCTAACTATTCAAGTGGTGTTCGGTTCGGTGTTCGGTTCAGATCTGGAAGCGGCCTGAAACGACGCTGTAACTATACTCGAGCTCATTTAAGAAGGAACTGAATTCGCGCATGTAGAATGCGATCATTGGCTCCGAGGGAGCGTTTGTTTGTGGTATAGCCAATAGTAACTTGTTTCGTCGCCAACATGTGCAGAACCGATCTAAACTCATCGGTCGGCAAGTTCCTTCTTAAATGAGCTCGAGTATAAGTAGGAATGATACGAAATGAACGCACAATGATCATTGTAGCCGTGCCATTATAAATATCAGAGCGCAATCGTGATGGAATGATGTTTACGCGATATGTATTTAAGGATCGATAAAAAACGGAAGGTACTTACATATTTAACGATGTTAAATCCGTGACGCGGACTCGTTGCAGATTACTTTCCCGTACCTTCTGCGAGTGAACCGACGTTTCGATTCTACGCGCTTCCACGGCGTCTGTGTATTTTAAACGGGGAGATGGAGACTGAACCTATGCCTTTTTCATTTTTAGCGGGAATTCTATGTGTTACACGATTTTGGTGCGCGCTGTGTTGGTAGTTATCATTCCGAGAAGTAGAGAAATTAAAACGAAGTAACATTGGTCGTAGGATCGTGGGATGCTTAAGTACTCGAAACTTTAATCCAGTAAGGAGTCGTTCCACCGGATCGAGCGGTTTGTTATTAGAGTGAAAGTAGCTGGACTGTTGAGGTCTGAAAAGTCGACAAAATTACCGGTTTCGAGTTACTGAAACGTCCCGGGTAGCAGGGTTATTCGAATAGCCTATCCGGCTTGAATATCGAAGGTATTGGAAGCGTTCCGAGTACTCAATCCCGCTAGAGTACTCTAGGTATTCTGAGGGCTGGAGTGCTGAGCCAATTCCAGAGGGAAAGAGTAAACCAGTTCAGTGCATTCTTATCGCGACCATGTTCGATCGCGTCTCAATTAAATTAAGACTAAATCGTTAGCGAATTGCTAAACCGTAAGGACTAAGTAGAGGGTGAACTGTAGGTGATAATTGAATGAGAGTGCAATCCAGGCTGATACCATTTAGAGAATTCCCATAAAGAAAAGACTTGCGCGTTTCACAGTGAACCGAGACACGTTAAGCGTTTAACCCCCTTCCATCTTTCCACTTACCGTCAATTACGCTAAAATTATTCGCTTTACGTTATCCATTCCACATGGCGATAATACGATTCGTACCAAGCTGCATTTCTTGCGTTGGGGATGCGAGAGCACATTCCCAGGGCGACCTGAATCGATGATGGGATCGAGCACGGGACACTGAAACGCGTCTCCGCGATCCCGCGAGTAATTGCCGCGTGCGTCGGGCCGCGAATTTTTTCACCAGGGCCATTTGCAATCTGCGCACCTAGATGTTAAGGTTTAGTCACCAGGATAGAATGGCGATTCGAGGTGGTGAAAATTGGGGACGAGCGATTGTACTATAAGGGTATGAATTCTCCTCTCCCAATCAGTTCGTCGGTCGATTAAAAGAAGAGCGTGCAGTGATCGCTGAATTATGAATGCCTGCGTTCGCATACACACGACATCCCGTGCGTACATGAACGTGTGTGGGTCACAGTAGATATATAATTTAATGTATCCGTAATTTAAATAAAAACAAAAAGTTTATCTAATAATAAAGTTTACTTTTTATTGCAGTGTCAACGGTATACTCTGCACAAACGAATTCTTCATTACAATTTTATTGCGTCTTTGGTTGCCGGTAGATCATTTGTTTCGTAATAGATATTTAAAAAAAAAAAGATATCCAAGCACAATTCATTTCATCGTGAAGATTCTGTCTACATCCGAGTTTGCTAAGATGGTGGTTTCCGCTGCCGCGCTGATGTCAGCTAATGGTCGCTTGGCAGCGCGAATATCGCGCAGGCTCAGGCTTACGTATTGCGAGATGGCGAGCAAATTCTTCAGTTTATCCGAACCTAGAGTACCGATCCTCGTCATCGATGACACGAACTGAACGTCAGACACGAACAGGCGGCTGGACGAACTTTCCTGTAAAAGTCACAATAGTTACACATTGCGGAATTCGATTCTCTGTAATACCAAGCAATTGCATGTTCTAAATTATCGTAAAGCGTTGAGTCAAGTGTTGTTTCTTTCGAAACAAGTTCAACGACCTATTAGACAAGATAATGTAAAGTGTTAGGATACTTTTGATCCACTTTCTCATCCACAAGAATAAAGATCACAACCTCGAGTAAATAGTACGAAAAACAAGTCTCTCAAATCGTTTTCCCGAAGCTCTGATGAGACAACGGCTATGCTCCGGAAAAGGGTCGTCAGAAGTTTAGCTGTGTTGGGCATAGTTCGTGGTTCATAGTCCACTTAAAGTCGTGGGGACATTAGAAACTGAATCTTTCATAGAACTAACAATAAGTGTATCTAGAACACTTTACACTACACAGCATCCAATAACATCAACCCATAAGAATCGCAGTACCAAAAGCCTCGAATCTCCAGTCGAACAATCTTTAACGATTAAGCACAGTATTTCCAGCCTTCCCATTCACCATCGTTCACGAATCACACTTGTGAGAAAGTAACCGCTTACTAAAGACGAGTGTAGATCAGACTCTACAACGACGCCGCCGTAGGAGCCGAAGTAGAAAGGCGCGTAGCAGCTGCAGTTGTTCAAGTTGGTGGACTTCTGGATCACTATAGCCTCGCCTGGCACCTTGTTCAAATGTGGAAGGGACTCCAGCTCGTATCGATAGTTCTTCGTCTTGCTGATCCCCCCTTTCGATGGGAAATGATTGATCCCGACAATGACGACGCACTGGCCGATCGTCGTGTTCTCCACGATCTCGAACGTTCCATCGGGCACGCCGTTCAAGTCAGCCCCGATGTTGAATCGCTCGACCAGCAGCTTCAGCTCGTTCAAATTCTCCACGTGCACACCCTCGTCCACCACCAGGTACTCCACACCGTGGTCGTTGAACTTGATCTCGAACGGATCCTCGCTGCACAAATGCTTCGCCTCCGCTTCAGTTATCTCGATCTCGTTGTCGTTGGTCATGTCCATGCTCTGCTTCCGACAGTTCGCCAACCGACAGTTAAGCCCGTCCGGTCCCCTCGGTCTGCAGAATAGGTTCATCATGGTGTAGTTTGATATCTGGGCACCTTCGTAGTCCATCGGGGTGGAGGTGATGTTCATCTTCACGTCAAACACGTACTCTGGCCCGTGCTTCCACACGCTCTCGTCGACCTCCACCCGGGCCACTGAAAACAACATGCAGGAATTCCGATTTTTATTCCCACTTTCCGACGCGTCGACGAGCTACACTTTTGGTGGAACACGACACAGCATGTTTAACTAAGATTCGAAGATCTGATTCGCGAGCGATGTCTGTGAGGAGCTGGAGAATATTTTATATCTGACATCGTAGGATAATTTGTGTTATGCTTTCGAGTGGTCCATTGCAACGATCGGCAGCCGGTGCCTTAAATATTCGATCGTTATCGAGGAGTCTCTACGATTCGAACGGAACTAATTAATTATGATCTATCGTCCGCGCGAACAGTTCCCGGCACGATTAGAGAGATTGACGGTGAGCACGTTTAAATGGAAAATTGGCTTACCGACCTAAGAAGAACGGAATTAATGAGGCGAGCATGTCGCAGCGGTGCTCTCAACTGGTTTAACACTCCTCCTCCGGCCGAAGGTCCTTTTATATCACCGATGCACTCTGCCGACCTTGTAATTTAATTAAGCCGCCCCGCCACGGAGGGGCGTAATTATACGGCTTGGCGGGCAACGCGAAATCTTCAGCCGCCGCGAAACGGAATTCTGTTCGACTGTGCCCCCCATTTTCATCGTATCAACGATCACAACCCCCCCACTTTAGCGTGATTTAATTACGACGCACTGTGCTCCATTTCTCATCTACATCCCGTGGGAACGTGACGAAATATTTATTGTAGGAGGTGGTCTTAATAAAACTCAAAGAGGTAACAATAACTACGAACGTTTATTAAAGCTATGTAGACGTAGACTGGTTACAGTCTGGAGACTAAGGACGAACTGAGCCTTCGCGCAGGCTCCCAGGACCAGCGGAGCCTGGTCTGTTTACAAGATGTGACTCAGGCGGATGCGCCGAATTCGTCACGCACTTAAAAGCCCTACGACGCTAAAGGCTCTGCTTTATCTCACAGGCCCAAGGAGGTGGCCTACTAGACTAAACAGTCTACATTATGAAGATTCAATTATCTTATTGACGAGAAAATTCGCTGTCGACGCGGCCACCCTTGTTTGGCCTAGTTCTTCCAATAAAGCCTTAATCGCGGCCAGAATGGTCTGATAAGGGATGCGAAATGCATTCTGCTGTACCGATCGTTGCTACACACGGGCGTTATCAGTGCCCCGTTCTGGTTGCAGATAACAGCTCGCGATAACTGCGAGCCGGATGAGCTTTATCTCTTAACATCACTGTGCTTGCGTCACGGTCCGCGCTATCAGCGTCGCGGTCGCGAGATATTGAATTCTTTCTTGTAAAGGCAATATGTAGTCTTAACGCCTTTACTTGGCGTTATCTTCGAACTCTCTTTTATTCTCGCCGAATTATATCGATTATCTTAATGATATATAGCGTTTCCGCGAAGGATAATCTTCCGTCGAACCTTGATTCGTATAGAAATAACAATGAAACGAAGGAGGTATTGTGGTATGCAGTGTTTTATTCAGATTCTTCTACAATACTAATCAATTTATTATAATGATCGCACTGAAGTTACAATGGGTTGTTGCTGAGTATGGCATTATCTTATCGTTTGTACTTATAGACTAAAAGTATATATTGTTCTTGTTATTTATTATTATTTAATATGCCTCCATGATCAAAAAGTTTGGTGGCACATTCTTTAACGCCTTGTTATCTCTTCCGCTAGTAAGGAAGCCATCGTTTTCACTCTTCTGATGTCCGCTTAAAATTTTTCATCGTCTTATCCAAATCAATGAAGAAAAAATGAAGTGCTGTTTTTTGTATCGTATAAATAGCAGTTTCAATTGTAAGCTAAATTTTTTAAACTGTACTGGGTAACTGTGTTCGACTCAGGAAACTTGTTGCCTATCGTTTCGTTGAAACTGAGGAATGCTAACACCTCGAATTTCACGATGCTAAGCAATTCCACGCAAACGGTAGGTATTCCGCAAGGGTGTACTTCTTGCCACTGTTCCTCTTCTGCCTCATTGCCATCTCCGTCTAGTTGTTGAATTTACTCCTGCTAATGCACATCCAGGCGTCAGCTCGCCCCTGCGACAGCAAAAAGTGGCCAAACCTTTAACTGCCCTTTGATCCCCTTCGATCTCATTAATCGTCTATCTACAAAATTGAGCTTCAGCTCCCTGCAGTTATAAGATTTTGTTATAAGAAGTTTTGTTATAAGAACTTTGGCAAAAAACTATGATATGTACTATTATTCGACAAAAAGTTTATTCTAACGAACCCAAATTGCAAATTCTTTTTTACATTCATGAGATTTGTTTAACGTCCTTCATCATTAACGTCCCGATTTTCCACCGATCTCCCCTACGTATCAGTTCCCTGACGGTTCACAGAGCCGTTCACGATACGTTTCCTTGCCACTGACACCACTGATACGTACCTACCCACCTTTACTCGCCATGCAGTCTCGGGGGCAAGCTTGCGTATGGATGAACGAATTACCGTGATCTTCGACAATTTTCATCGGCTCAAGGATGTCACGAGATGAATCTCGTCTGCGTTCGCGGAACTTGATATCGGACGCGGTGCGCGCTAGGTGTTGGACGATGAGAAGTAGTGGCTTTAGAACTGATTAAGATTAATTGGCTTGCCGACCTAGAAAGAAGGGTATTAACGCGGAGTCCATGTTGATGCTGCGTGTTTAACTAACGGATTGCCCTCGTTGCATCTGAAAGTGCCTTTATAACAGTGACCACAGTGGGAAGATGACAGTATACAAAGGACTGTGCGCTTCCTCATTTTCGTCTATCGCTATCTTTCGCTTTCTACGCAATCCTTGGTCTTTACGACGCAACGGAGGCACACAGTCGCACGTTGGCTGTTATATTTCGACTCCTGGATCGCTCTGACACGCGCATTGCCCGGCTTCATCAAATTACTCAGAGAGATTATCGATCCTCGGCGCTTACCAAGAGCTTCAACCCCCGAGGGTGTTCTTCCGTTAGCCCGTCAACTTTTTCCAAGCGCAGAATCCACCGTGCCGATGTGAAACGTCAGAGGTCCATCGCTCGTTTCAAACGAAGGGAAATTATTCGATTATCTATGTGACCTAAGAGTCAGCGCGGAATTAGCGCGTCCACTTTGGCACAACGACCGTAATCTGTGCCGCGAGTAACTCGCATTGTCAAAGTGTTATTCTATTAAACTCGTTACGCATTTAATGCGCGAGTTTTGCGCTGCCGTGCATGTCCTCGGTCAGATTATTGCTTACCTACGGCTCGCCGGATCGTAGTGGCGATGTTGAAGCCCTTTCGGTGACACGCAGCTTCCTCCGGGATCCGTCTTCCCCAGATCGCATAGAATAGGATGTGGGTTAGAATCAGCTGGGGACATTATAGAATCTTCGATTCCTTTATATCTGCTTATAGCTTGGTTTAAAGGGAGCGTTGCGTGGCTCTGCCCACGTCTGCGAAGGGTCTGCCCCTTCGGAAGCGCATTTACTCGACATTACGAGACGCATAAATCATCTGCGCCAGATTGTGACAAAAAACATTTTCAGAATTTTTTCTGGAAAGTGTTTTCTTCAATCAGGAAATAATTTGCGTGACTTACTACTTACATATGTGGTGAACTGATTGCGTGAAAGTACGTGACAAAATCTTGGACACTTGGACATCCAGCTTCATCTTAAACAATTGTAAACCTTTGTTACAATGTACCCCAGTCCGGGGTAAATTGTAACACATCTGTTTTACTTATTAAAATATAAATATGAACTAAAATTCTAATATCTAACCACAAAATAAATACATAACGCTCGTTTGTGTCAGTAAAACCGACGGTGCTAATATCATCAAGCAGATCTCGCATGCTTCGGGTTACCAGATTTGTCGTTCAAAAGATTTTACTTATGTTACAATTTACCCCGTGTTACAACCTAGGTTTCCCCTATATACCTACGTGCGCAGGTATTCAAAGTGCAGCCGTATGCGTTCGACAGTAGCATGCATAGCATTGCCATGCCTTTGGCGATACGTTGGCATTGACACTCACTAATCGTTAATGGCCTGACTCGGAATACCTACCCCTTGGACTTGGCAAAGAAACAGAAATCAGATGCGTGACATTCAAACGCCGGGAAATCTTATCGTTACTCTTCGCTCCACACCTTCTTCCTTGTTCATTCTTTGAGGCTTCGCAAATCGTCGATCAAAGTCCCCGCTTCCGGGAAGTCCACGGGGACGAGTAGCTCAGGTGTCTGCTTTCTACGCTAAAAGGAAGATTACGGGAATCCGCTGGGATAGATTAACCAAGACTACGTACGAGCTAATTCAGCGGTCACGGTTCTAGAGGACGATTCCGCGAGCATCGCTGCCACTCGGTCCGATTTCTCGACATTCAGACTTTGATCGCGGTAACGGAGCGCTTCTCCATCGTTCTACCCCGTTAATAGGCAGGCCCCTGTCGGCAGCATGCAACCGTGCACGGGTGTACATGTTTCAGAGGCGGTAGTTCTAGAAATATTTACTTGTACTCGTTTGACGATAATAAGAAGTTTTTTATCACATTCCCATCTGCATAGCAATTTGTTACTGTTGAATCTAACTCAGAAGATTATTAAAACGTGTTAATAAGAAATTAAAACGTCTAATAAGATTTCCCGGCGTTTGAATGTCACGCATCTGATTTCTGTTTCTTTGCCAAGTTCAAGGGGTAGGGTTAGGGTTAGGGTTAGCTCGCGGAGTCGTCCTCTAGAATCATTTGCGGAAATAGTACCTATTTTTAATTTCTTAGGCCACAGCAGAGGTATGACTTCCCTGTCCGTGGCACGATCACGAGAATCCCGCTACCCATGAAAACGTAGTTGATCATCTGGAAGACCCGGGAGAAATTCATGTGGCGGCAGGTCTCGCTTATATCGAGCAGCTCGATGCTCGATATGGACATCCGCTCGAGAAGCTCTCGCAGCAGAACCAGCAGGTTGTAGATATACTCGTTTGTCAATTTCATGCGGACCAAGTAGAAGACGAAGGTGTTCGTCTCCGTTTCGAACAAACGCACGATGAAGGGTTCACCGTGGTTCCTGTTCATGAACCGAGTTTGTAGCAGATGAACGATGTCCACATCGTGGACGTTCGCGTCCGGAGAGTACCGTAAGATACGGGCAGTGTGGATACCGATGATCTTAGTATTGTTCACTTTCAGTAACACGTCGGGATTGCGTGCCCGGTGTTTCTTCAGTTTGAAGCATGGGTAACTGTTGATACGGGGGTACATGTCATCGCCATAGAAATATCTGCCGATATGCCAGCTTACGGCGTGTTTAAAGGACTTTTGGACCACGTGGACGCACTCGAAGTACGAATCGAACTGGTTACGATCCACGGTTTCGGTGTGCATCGGTATCACCGTGTATTTCGAAACCTTTTCGAACCAGCCGCCCCTTATTAACACGCTGGTGATCGTGCGCATATTCCTCTTCGACATGACGATCAGTTTCTCTAGATTGAAATCTACGAGTATGTCGTTAGCCGAAGTCAATATGTTCTCCACGCAACGATTTACCGAGGATTGGTCGATGTTCAAGCATACTGCCAACGTGTTCAGTAAGGCTGTGAACATCTCCCTATCTCACAAATCGTCCGTTACCGAAGGCTCCCCGGTGGCTACCCCGGTAGTCGACTGATGCGTTTGCTCGAAAATATTCTCGCAGAACTTGCAGAGATATTCCGCTTTTCGGTCTGGGATGCCGTTCTCTATGGTCAAGTACTGCACGAGTACAATCCAACGTTCACGGATGACTATGCGGACCAATTCTTTATTCGGAAGCTCTGCACATTCACGGCAGTAAGAGGGTTGGGAGAATCGACCGGGTCGACCGGACTTCTTTTGAACCGTTGTCATTTTTCTAGGAGAGTTTCCGTTGGTTTTAGATAAAGAAACGGGGCGGTCTTCTTCGTGTATACGTACCGATCTAATTGTATGGAAACTTACCACTGGAATATCGTGCAACGTGCTTGGCAGACACTTTTGGATGGCTCGATAGTTAGTATATCGTACCTGCGCATATCAAAGAAATATTATACTTTGATTTTACTATCTTTAAACATTTCACGCAGAAGTTATACGGAAATAGATGGATAGGAAAGCTTGCTCCTGCTTAATTATCCCGCGTGCACAAGTGAAAGTATCAAGAACAAATGTAACTCATAAATCATAAACGGTGACAAATCATTTTCTTACAATCCTCACATTAATGCTTACAGAACGCAAACTGTGCGGCGCTGGTTAACGTTTAAGAGCGATTAAAAGTGGTATTTTTTGTCGGTATTAGTAATTGACACGGGCAAGCGAGACAGATTTCTCGATTCGAAAACAAGGAAATGATATTTTTAACTACTAACACGGGTAGCGCTAATTTTCCTTCACGGGACTGCTGGGTATCCGTGAGTCCGCCTTAAACCAACAATTTTGGAGCAGAAATTAATACACCGCTTTAACTCACAAAACCAATAATTTCTGTCGCTCTACGTATCACGGAAAGCAGCGTGTAGCATTAAATTTAAAGGTCTACGTACGTAGAAGACGTATGCGTCGTAGAAAGTTACAGCACCTCTGTCGGTGGAACCACCTGTTGAGCCAAGACTCGGAATTAATCGCGCCCGCCAACAGTCTCTCTCTCTCTCCCTTCCGCGACAGTAGTACCTATCTTACAAAGGGATGATTCTGCACGAAGAGTCGTCGCGTCCTCGGTACCTTGGGCTCTGGGTGTTGCTGCTTGAGTTGGAATCGAAACGATGTCTAAGCCGTTGACTGCTCGACTGATCTGGGGCAGGTGTGTTGCTCCGATATATAAAGCATCTGGAGTACCCGTACGCGCAACTTCCGCCGCCAGTTCACCCCCTAGCCTACCGGCGCACAATGGCGTGATTTTAGGGTAGGTAAGTAGGCCGAAAGTAATATTTTTGAATCTAAGATAAATTGTTGGAATGAATTTCCATACTATGACTCTAAAATGATAATAATGTACTGTTTTAATATTAAATATTGAATATAAAAATAATGATAATTAAATATAAGTATAAAAATTTGAAATACATGAAGATATCGCACGGAGAAGAATATTATAATTACGAGTATAATAATTATATAATTAATTAATTAATTTAAAATACATGAAAATATCAGAAGGAGAATATTCTTCTCCTTGTGATGTATTAATGTATTTTAAATTTGTATAATTATAATTATCTATCATTATTTTTATATTCAATATTTAACATTAAAAAATTGCATCATTATCATTTTAGAGTCATAGTATTGCAATTTATTCGAACAATCTATCTTAAATTTAAACATACTACTTTTGGCTAGCCTTCCCTATGACACGTGCATTATTAAATAATAATTAATTAATTATTTAACTAATATGAAGTGGAATGCATTTTACATTTTAATTTACATCATTTTCAAGAAGAATATTGGAAGTAATGAATTACAATAGAGATGTCCCAGGGCAAGACGCACTTCAAGCATCGATCCAGCAGAGACTTCACATAGCGGGGAAACACGGCAGAGAAGGAGGATGACGCATTACAGTCCATGTTCGTGTAGGTGGAATATTTATTGCAACATAGAAAAAGAATGTAAATAAAAAAATGGACGTACAATGGACCTTGGCAGTGGAATTCCGATATAGAAAGAATACAATAAAATGCGTTTGCTCGTATAATCAACTCCGTTCGATCACGCATCGGAATTTAGAATTTCACGGGCTTTTTCGCCCCGTTCCAAATCATTCTTTGAAGTGCGGGACGTGCGATGCCGGGCAATAAATTGTGTAACAGTACTGCGTCTGTTTATTGGATTTTTAACGCCCACAGTTTGGGGCTATTTTCCGAGAGATGTTTTGCAAGGTAATTGTTGAAGGGTACGTGGAATTACAGGTATATTTCCAGGCCCTTGTAAAAAAGGGAAGGGAATAAAATCAAGATTTAGTTAACAGCCGGCCTGTGTTACAGTGAAGCGTGGATGGACGTGAGAAAGACATCGACGATGTGGCAACACAAATCCATCGCTGGTTTGCTGCGAATTTTCGAAATTCTCTGTTCCCACGATGTTTCATTAACGTTCGTTAACTGTCATTTTCGTTAACGGTTAAATTCCATTTATTGTTGGCGTTGCATCTCGACTTGGTTATGTTTCCATTTCAGTATTTTCCGTCAATTTGAGATATTTCATAAGCAAGGAGCATGCGGACGTTGTGAGTCTGTCCGACCCCCCGACCCCCAGTGCAGGCAGCGCCGAAGCACTGTGGCGGGTGGGGCGTTATCGGCGAAAGCCATCCTGCTGGGATCGAGCTTGCGCTGGCGGCTCTACCCCCCCGTGGTCCCCACTGGACAGTACTTCCTGTCGCTCCGCGACGTGGAGCGCTGACTAAACGAGCCGCTTCCCTAAGGGGTAGATCCAACTTGTCCGATAACCCGCAAGGCGAGGGCAGGGTTTTTCCAAGTCGCGTGCCTTCCATCTTCGCACGCCGTTTCCCTTGGCAATGGTACCACCACGCCAGCCATTAAAAGATTTTATTTAAAATTTTTGCGTTTGTATAGGCGAAAGCCTGGGGTAAAACGTGCCCCATTTTGGGCCAAGAAGGCTATACTAGATGTGAGTCTGTCCGAGAGCAACGTGAAAAACTCTTCCATTGTCTGCTAAACATTTTCTCGCACGTTCATCCGATTACACGAGGCTTGCAGCTGGAGACGCGTGCTTAACTGGAAGCTTGTTAAACAGCAGAGTTTAGCTCAGCGAACTCGTGTCATGGGATTGTTATTTAAAACAATTTATTGATCTCAGGACGGCATGGCTCTGTTAACAAGTCGATTAGGGTGAACCTGGAAATCCACTCTCAGACTTTTCTAATTTAATTCTTGATTCTCGAGAGCCACGTGTCCGCCTCTCTAAGTAGATTTACCTGTTCAGCGTCTGTCTGTCTAGTAATTCGAAATGTTGCAGTAGATGTTACTTTGGAAATGTTGGGTATGTAATGGTATTTGTGAGTGAAGATGTCGATAAGGTTGTATACACCATGGTCGTTGTAACTTCAATTAAAATCGACAGTCTGAAGGTTTCTGGCCAAAGATTTTATTTCGTTACATGCCCAAATGATGGAGGAGTATATGTGCTTTAAGTGCGACAGTTCTTAAGGAGGTTGGATACCGGTGCGTGACAAGTGTGACATGGAAAGAGGAAATAAAATGAACGCAAAGCGACGTCCCCGCATTTCACTCGCATATTTTACGCTACTTTTAATGAAAAGAATTCTGTTTCTAGCTGCATTAAACATACTTTTTGTTTAATTAAATTCCAAAACAAAATATGTAGTAATAATTTTATTAGGAATAGACATGTAAATAACATTTTTGTCTACATAATTTTGTTTTTATCTAAGATTGGTATCACTGCAGAGCTCCCATGTACAAGCATAAGCTTACCCCTCTCGTTGCCTGCTCCGCAAGTGAAGTACCGAAACTCCTTAAGTGAGCTTTACGCGTTCTCAGGAATACGCTCGAGATTCGTGTATGCGTACAAGCTGGTCGATGCAGGATTCGGAATCTCTGGCATAGGTGTACGAGCAGGATTTAAGCTTCTCAGAGTCAAGCTTATTTGCTGATGCAGACGCATTGTCCTAGGTTTGTTTAGGGATCTCATCACGCCTGTCGATTCTGTGTACGACTGTAGCTCTTTCTCCGAGATGTGAATGCGGCTGATGGATGTGGTCTGCGAAAGAGGAGAAGAGATATTAAGAAATGTGGTCGAACGTCGTTGAGAATTTGGAACAAGGTCCTTTCAACCTACACTAGAATTTTTAGACAATCGTAATAATTCCGCGTTCGTTAACCCGAGCCTCGCCTATTCCGCTATTTATATTTCTATTGTCTTTGTTTTTATTTTAAATAGTGTAATTCCCTTATATCATAGTTCATTTATTCGTATATTCCCAAAAGAATCTACCCCACCTGGATCTCATTCAACCCAAGCCACCCACTACCCCGCAATCATGTCTCACCATATCCATGAATGTATTCTTATTCCCCATGCTGAAGTCCTCGTGATTTCCGAAGAAGTAGATCTTCCTATTAGGGCAGCTCTTCGGTTGCCTGACCTTCTCGATCTGAAGGGTTGCCCTGTTCAGGGGCACGAGGTCAGGTCTCTCCGGTTGCAGAACAATCTCGAGGCCCTCGTCCACCTTGCCGTCCTCATTCCCGAATCCACCCCTGGACGTGTTCACCTCCACCTCGCAGTAGCCGATGCTAGAGTTCTCCATGGTAAGGAACCGCTGCCTGCCGTCTTCCAGTTCAACGCCGACGTTCAGCTGACCAACGATCACCCTTAGCATGTCCAGCCGCCATCTTGGTATGTTCCTCGAGACCACCAGGTTCTCGATGCCCTTTGAGTTGAATCTGATCTCGAACGGGTTGCCGTCGATGAACCTGTCGCTCACCGGCACGAAGTGCTTCGCGTTGGAACACCTGCTGTCCTCCGGCCTGGGCCTTACGACCCTGCTGCTAACGAAACGGCAGCTGAGGGTGTCGTCGCCCTTCGGCCTGCATCGCAGCTCCGACGCGATCATGGAGCAAAAATTGTCCCTCTCGTGGACGACGTTGGCCAGGGACATGTTGACCAGCACATCGTACGTGGCTTCTGGGCCGTACCGGTGCCAGTCGTAGTTCTGCTGCTCGTCCACGGCCACACGTGCCGCTGGAATGACAAGTGGCCCTGTTATACCAAGATCGCAACACAAATCTCACATGCCGCCACTGCTTTTATTCCCACTCCGTTGGGGCTAATCGCGTAGTCCGCGGATTATGTACCTACATCGAATTCGATATAAGTAAAATTGCACGGCTGTATGGCAATTTAATAACTAAGGTGCTTATATAATTTTTCTACACGGCTGAATGGCAATTTAACCCTTCATGGTCACACTGGGTCCAATATATCAATGGGGTTTTAGTTTCTTTTTATAAAGATTAAGAATTTTCATCAACTTTAATTTACGTCTGGTCGAAACTACACATTTGGTGAAGATGCTCGAATTTGTTTTGAATCGATTGGAACCTCCGCTTTTGAATTATCACTGCAAAACAAAAGAAACTTTTTTTAAAAAGCCTCTTTACTGATCCATTTGTAGCGACATATATAATGCATATTTTTGACTAAACAAACAAGTTTTTTAAAACTTATGGTTTTAATAAACTCCACGCCAAAGAACAAGTATCAGATTGAATTTGTTTCTTTGTAATTAATTGAAACAGAAATGCTTCATTTTAGACAGGAACGACTGCCTAGTACCCTTAAGGGAAATTATTGTAATACACCTTTCCCCCGAATTTCAATCGATTGTTGAGTACGTATATGGGGGCAGCGTAAAAGGTAGCAGTAATTAACGACGCACGATGTATCCGATGGAATTGGGTCGGCCCTCGACAAAAAAACAGAATTTCTTAAAATATTCCCTGGATTCCGTGCGTTAATGAAATGTAGAATTACGCAATTTCACGGGTGAAAATCGTGGGCTCGTTTAGTAGAGGGGCTAAAGAGTAGCGCCTGAATATCCGCACCTCTGATATTTACTAATTTAATTTGCAAATTTTCATATCCATCTAGTGTTTTGTTTATTACTGCACCCCCGATTGTTTACCGACTTTCTAAAAATAGCTTATTGCCGAGAAATAATTTAATTTCTTCTGCTTTGGACTAAATTACACTCGCTGTACCTACTCCACATAATATTACAGTATTACAAACTATCGTTATTAACCAAGCAACCCTTGATAAGACGCTTCGAATGAATCTCGAATTAGTTTAGAACATTGAAAGAACAAAGTCACTTACCCAAGAAAAATGGTAGAATTATTACCAACATGTCGGGCAGCTTCTACCGTCTCGACTGATGCCACAGCGTTAGATGTGTCTCGTCTTTATACTACAGATAACTTGATTCATTACCGTCTCCTTGAAAACAATTTCATTAACGACCGCTTCCGTGCGGATCGTGGTTCCTCGCAGACATCTTCCGCATCGCCTGGCACGCCTAATATCATTTCCCTCAGCTTCAATAGAGATACGTCTTCAAGATTCCAAAGCCCGGCTCGCGTGCACGCAGCGCATTTGCGAGTCTCCCTGAAAAGCGTATAATTCCAATGAAACTCGAGCTCGATGCCCACTTTAATCGGGGATTGTCATTCTCCTCGGTGTTATCAATATTCGTCGCAGAATCGATGGTTCCACCACTCGAGCGCTCTGTTTAGAGACGCGTATAATAGCACAGGGGAAACGTGTCTGTTTAAACACGTTTAATGAAATTCTCGACCACTTTTCGCGTGTCCCGATTCTCTATACAGCACGGCGAATTTATGCCAGTCAGTTGGCCGGGTGTCGTCGAAGCGCTCGTAATTAATTTCCACTATTTGGGCGCTCTCTAATGGAATTAAAATTGAAGCCAATCGAATCATTCGGGGCGACTGATAGTTTAAAGCGGAGCGAGTTACTTGGTCGTTGGATATCGCGAATTGTCAAGATGCACCCTTGCTTCTTTCGAGTCTTAGGATGGGGTAGAAGCTAGCAGAAGTGTCGTGTTAATGGAATGAGTTTAGCTTACAGAGTTTAGTTTAACAACGTAGAAGGGTGTAATAATTGATAATGGATAAGAATGATTTTTAGCTCACGATCGATTATTCTACATCGTTCGATCAAAGGGACAAACTGATCAACCGATGGCAACTAGCAACTGTCGTTTTATTTATGTTTGTCCAAGGAGGACAACATTGTTACTTCCAGCGTGCATTATTTGCTTGATAAATAGTGCCGAAAATATCTTTACTCATTTCTCGACAGGAATTGCTAATAATCATAATTAATTGGTACAGATATAGGAATATAAAGTGGCAACTCTCACTGAGAATCGATATGGGTTTGTCCCTGAGTCCTAAACGGTGGCTACGTTTGCACAGGTCCGCGTTATGAAGTATGAAATATTGCATTCAAATTATGCGATCGAGAGACGTGTATCACTTGAGAGGATCGAGGCTTTGCACTGTAGGGACAGCTTTAACGCGAACACCGATTACGAAGACAAGGGCTGGATATGCACGTACAAAGGTCCCTTTATTATTTACAGAATCGTATACCAATTACACGCTATTTACAACGATAGTGATACATGAACTATCGTTACGAGCATCGTGAATTTCGATATAAATGTCACCCAGCGTATCACCATCTCGTTGGGCCCATCAGCTTCGGTTTAAGGCTCCGTCGAGGAGTCATTCTGCGAATCGTTCCAGTAATCAACCGCCAATGAACATACTGGCTGGTTCGGGGTCCCTCACCTCCGGCGGATGCCCCTTCGCGGGTAGAATCGACTCCAACCTCAAGTTTACGTTCTCGTACAAAGTTACTCCCTGCGACGATCCGCCTATCCTAATCACGTACGCACTGCCGGATATGAATTCGGTGGACGTGACCACGATGTGGCTTTCAGAGGAATTCTGAAACAGATAAGGCTCTTCTTTTCAACAACGTGTGACGCTTAAAGGATCCACTCGATCGAGATTCCGTCGACTGATACCCAACCCTTGATTAGTTTAGCATTTTGTTGGCAGACAAGCACTTGTCTGCCAACAAAATGCATATGAAATCGCCGACCGATGATAGCGTGAAAGTTTCTTGAAATGTAACAGAAACTGAAGACGATATATTAAGGGTTTGCAAAATTTTCCACCGCCTCCGAAGGATCACATCGAAAAGTGAGGAATTCTTTCGACGAGGAGTTTATCTGTTGTCCGATATATGGAGGAGTGTTAGGTCGCGATCGGGGGAGCAATGTTTAGACAAATTATGTTTTTTTGCGTGGTTGATTGCTAAAAAGAATAACAATTCTTGAATAAAAAATATTTAATTACGTATGTAACTTAAGATTCTTTTCATTGTTTTCGCGATGAAAATTCATACTAAGTAATAAGTATTGCCAATAGTTATACAAATATATCTATTTTGCGTTATACCATTTTATATTTTATGTGCAGAATAGTTTTGTTTGAAAATTTTACCGAATTACCGGTAATTGAAGGAGTCGGTAAATTTGCAATCCCTAGGTAGCAGTGAACAGGTGAATCTACCCAGCAGCCCGAGTACTTACGACAGTGGGCATGCTATCGCTGCTCCCCCTGACGCTGTCCGCGCTGCCGAAGTAGTATGGCACTTTGTACGTGCACATGTGGAGATTCCTGACCTTTCGGATCTGCACCAGGTCGTCCTCCTCCAGCCCGAGCGTTATCTGCAGAACGTAGCCGCGGCCTGCGGGCAGCCCGGTCCGCACGGTGTCCCGGTTCACATAGAAAAACGTCAAGCACTCGCCCTGGGTAAAGTTCTCCATCAGCTCGAACGTGTTTCCGTAACCATCTACCACCGAGGCGACGTTCAGCTGGCCGACGATCACCCTGATCATGTCCAGCTCCCGCGGCTGTACGTTCTCGTTCACCACGAGGCTCTCCAGGCCGTGCGAGCTGAACTTGATCTCGAATCGATCCTGATTGATCTCGTAGGCCTTCTGCCGGTACACCGGGCTAGCGGGCACTCCTGGCTCCCCGGGATCGTGGCTGTTAGAGATGAAGCTCTCCGCTTCGGAGTCGCGGAACTGGCAGCTGAGCACTTGGTACCCTTTCGGCTGGCACACCAGCTTCGAGGCGATGTTCAAGCGGACGCTGTGATAGCTCTCCTCCACGATCGCCGTCGAGTTCACCTGAACGAGGAACGTGTACTCGGGCCAGTAGCCCTTCGGCATGTCCACGGTGACACGTGCGGCTGGAAAACGTCACGGTCATGCGTAGAGAAGGATCCTCCGTGCACGCTAAAGGACGCCCGATGCAGCGAGGCAGTCACCACCGCCACCGCGCGCCCACGGACGTATGCTCTCACGTGAATTGAATGATTGGACCGATACGAATGGACCAGCGGCACACGTCAACTTTCGCCTCGTTTCGAGTTTTCTGGCTTGGCGCGATTGTAACGCTCGACGTTCCGCTGGCCCCTGTGCGTCGCGTACGGCGGGTCTCGCACGCGCGCCGGGGAACCTGGTCGAAACGGTGCTGCGGTGGTACTTACCTAGAAAATACGGCACCACGTACAGCATCATGTCCATGGTGGCACCGTGCAACGTCCCAGTACTTTAGTGGTGTAACCGATGGTTGGGGCCGCTCTTATACCGTGGCTAAACTGCACTACTGACCTCTTCTTACGATTAGCTGGCTCCAATCCGCCGAAGCCAGCTCTCTCTTTCCACGGTAGGAAAATAATGTGTGTGCATAAGCAATTGATAGGTTCAGAGGTTTGATAGGGCCGGTGCATCATAAAGGGACCGCATGCCACCCGCCAACCCGCCGTTTCGAAATTCTCTGCAATTACCTCGCTGCGTGGCTTGTCGTTGATACCGAGCAAGCAGCCCCTGTACTCACGAGCTGACATTTTTCACGTAAAAGTTGTGCTTTTAAAGTAGGGTAGACCGGGGCAATATGGATTATTTCGTGTTCGACGGTAAAAAAATAATAGTCAAACATTAAACAACTAATTTTTTATTATATATTCGTGACCAGTACAGCTTTGGCTTGAACACTAATATATAAAAATTAAAACTAAGCATAAAAATCTTTCCTTTATAAACAGAAAACGAAAAAGTGAGAAATATCTGATTCACCCCGAAACCTGGGATGAATCGGATAACCCAGAAATTTCTAGAAAAAAAAAAAACTGAAATTTTCATAACAAAATCTTTAAACCAACTTAAACAAATCTAATTTAATGACAGTGAAGTCAAGTAATTAGAACATAGATCGGAAGGATTGTGCGGAGGAGAGGGACGAGGCACTACGAACGATCGGAATGCTTATTTCTATCGCGATGTAAGAAATATGGACAAAATTCTTATTTTGAACCGATTCGCCCCGGTCTGTCCTCAATACGCTCCGCCAGCTGTTCAAGGGAACCATTGAAAACTCTTTCAGAGCAGACGTGCTCGTGTGTAGTGTTTTGAAAAATTATAGTTGCGCGTTTGTATTTTGCACGGGCTAATACCAGCTTTTCCTTCCCTTAAGTTTACCTTACCTTCTACGGGGGTCGCAAGTTCTTTAAGTATTATAGAAGGGGATCGTGACGCAAAAAGGGTTGAGAACACTGCTTTACCATCTCCCATGGCTCGTATCTCTTAGAACAGACTTGGATGCTGTTCGCATTAGCTGAAACGCATTTTGATATTCAACAGATTTTGCTTTTTCAAGCAGACCAACTTGAAATTTAATTATCATTTGAAATTCATCCCCGTTTGAGAAAATTCACTTCCCGGAAACGAAATACCAGGAATCAAAACAACACAGGCAAAGTCACGCGCCCGGAAACGCGCGGTTTGCTAATTGGTTATTCCCGGTGAATCTCTCATCTCTATAGTCTAAAAATCGATAAATTACGCGGTTCGATGAAGACCCCGCTGCAAGGAGAATACACACAGACCAAGCGCGGTGTTTCGAGGAGCGAAGTGGTACGCGCGCTGCAATTAATTACCGCCGCGTCGCAAAATCCTTCTATTAACTGATTGAAACAAGATTTTATGCGACCCTGCCTCGCGTCAAGCGTAAGCGACAGGATTTCCCGCGAAATGAGAATATTTAAATGTTTTCCGACGAAGAATAGAGAAAATTAATAACTGCATCTGTATTTATCCAGTCGAGACATGTTCATCCGGTGATATCCTGCCGTTTTAAAAGACTTTGATCGCTTTCGAACTCATTTCGAACAATTATCTTTTGATCATAGTTCCCCGTCATGGCACGTCTTCCCTTTTCCCCGAAATCTCAATATATAAAGCAAACCACGAGCAAACCATCTACCACAATAGGACCGTATTAATTGGTGCATGAATCAGAAACTCTGGCTGATTTCCCGTCACACCGAGAAGCTGAATTCCTGAACAGAAGAAGGGAGATCGTTCGTCAGCCAGGGGAATATCGCTGGTCGAAATGCGCGCGCGATGAGACGCGTCGGTGGAAATCAGGTCAGTGGCTGTTCTCGTTCCACGAAGAAATTTTCGACAAACGAACGGGGAGAGTCTATTCGGTGTCAATGTGTTTTAACTCGTTACAGCGTGACCCGTCCTTCGTGAATCATTGCTGATGCCGACAATAACCGGTGACAAACGGTAATCAAGCAATAGGGACGTGGGGGGGCCTAACTGACCTAGGAAAAAACGGCACTAGAATCTGCTCCGTGACAGCCCCCTTCGTGTTTCGGTCGAAACACGTTCGCCCTCCCTGCCCGAATTACCGTCCCTTTGCGCTGGAATGGGGGGTAATTAATGGGCCGCGGTGATCGACGGAAAATTAGGTCCACCGAACCCACCCACTCGCGCCTGGATTTCTCGCGAACGCGGTGGGACGAGATCCTTCGATAGTTTCATCGATTAGTTCCCTCGATGTATACAACGGGCATGAAACTTTTACCTCGCTTACCCCAAGCCACATCTGCTCGGTCATCTCGCCACACATTAGCCCCTCATCGCAGACAAGCGAGCAGTCGAGCACGCAATTAACGCGACTCATTAATCCTCCTCGACCGAGCTCACAGTTCGCAGCTCCTTCAATTTCTAGCAGTTGTATGCGAATGGTTTACCTTGGCGTAGAGAACTTGTTGTCAGTAAATTACCCGCGAGAATGGCATTTCGATCTCGTGATTGCTTGGATTTTTGGGAGGCTCAGGGGTGTCTCAGATTTTCGATCGTTAGAAACGGGGGTTTCGGTGTTAATTCGTTGTCCCGCAGTCGTGAAGTCCTCGTAACGAGGAAGGAGCGTGTGGAGCTGACTACGTGCAATGGAAATGGAAATAAGAAACTGAACGTACATTAGAAGAAAACGGGAAAACGAGTGGGTGGAGGATAATCAAGGGGCATCATTGGCGTGGACCTTGAAAGTGACATTTATCTTGTAGAGCGGGGAGTGTAATTTTCTCATTATCGCGTTGATCAACTTCAATGATCTCGTTTGCAACACTAAATTAGACGACGTCGGGAGCTGGCGCGATAATGGTTGAAAAACTAATGGTTTTCTGTAAATACGCGAAGCTAGATAACAAAGGGCGAGGCTTTTTCTTTGGAGCCACTTTAGTTACAAAATTATTTATCCGTGATCATTCAGGATTCATGCACCAAAGTGGCAAGTTACTGGGAGGATTAGAAGCTTCGTAGAAAATAAGTTTCATTTATCATCACCGTCATCATTTATTGCTCCGCAAAAAGTGTATTTTACCAGAAGCGGATACGAAGGTCTACCATTCCTTTCTGCACACTGACGAAGAACTCTATTGCATTCTATGCGAAAGACACGTCTGGTTTTACAGAAAGTGCGGTGCGATAAGAAAGATGGCGACACTGTACGTTATTAAGAGTATCCAGCCTTGATATGTACCATCGATGAAGTATGGGATTGATCTGTGAGTCCTATCAACATCGGCGAAGTATAGGATAGTCCAAATCCTTACATCATGAACAAACCGAGCCAAAGCTCAGCGTAGCGAAAGCCTGCCCTCTACGTATGTCAAATTCTCACTCTAAACAAGTCACACGTAAGCTTAGAGAATATGCTCTAAGCACGAAAGCAGGCACAGACACACCTCTTTCAGCATTTTAACACATTTCAGAGTAGTTCTTGAGTTCGACGCTGTTCAGGAGAAGAGGCCCCTAAATTCTGTCCCTAAATTATGGGTCGGTAACATAGTTTGGCTTATGACACGAACTCCCATAAGGTACGCCTCTCCTATACCTCGTCTGTTGTGCGAGCAAGTGACTTTTATTCAAAATTCAAAGTTCAGAGTGACACTGTCAAATATTTCCGTCCACGTGCGTGTCATGTTGCACCCTCGTAGAACTGTACTGATCGGTAAATATGTACATATTTTTTTCACTCATTCGTCGTTTCTCTATTTTTCTGTCTACCCCTTTCGTTTCTACATCCCTTGAACTATTTGGAAGCGAGCGAGTTGTTTGTACATCAACCTCCTTCTTTCGCCGTGGACACGCAGAGTACACACAGTCGAGAAAAATGTTTCCCCCACGCCAGATGTCAGTATAGCCATCTCGCGATTCTCAAGTAAAACTGAAACTGTCGTAGATCGACGTGCTCTTCGGTCGATGGACAACGGAGTAAGGTACTTTTACATCCGTTGCATAGGTAGCAGCTCCACAGACTTCCCTAACCTAAACTCTGCTATCATCCGCGACGTAGACGCCACCGCATTTGCGAATTCGTCGAAAACTTGCCAGGAGAAATGTTCGACGACCGTTGACTCGTAATGCAGCACGAGTTATCAGGGAAACATGTTCGTTGTGCAATGGCTTGTTAATACACTCATGTTTAGGTATCGGGTTATCTAAAACACTAATTTTTAACGATACTACAAATCACGGCGAAGCTTATTTTATAGACACGCGTATCAGAATGGAAGTTTTCAGATTTTGGACAAGGTCGAATGTAAATGCGCGACGATTAATTCGCTAATTTCTTCTCCTCGTGCTTGTTATTCAAGTGTAATTACATGGTGCCGAGATTAAGACGATCAGATATACCACCTGACACGTAGATGCGAAACAATCTTCAGAGTTTTAGAGGAAAATTGATCGTCTCTTAAATACGATTTTCCTAGAATATTTAATACAAATACGACTTCTATTCTTCTCGTTGCCTCGTCCTGTTATTTGTACCGTGAACCCTGTCGTGACACATCGACTCAATAACATCGACCGCACTTTGTTCTTGAACCGATCATCGATAAACGACTCAGCGTTACGTTATCGTCCGTGGAACTATGAATGTCAAAGATCAGAAAAATCCCGTTTGATCGATTCGATTGTTCAGCAGAGTAATTCCAGTGACGTAAGTCGCGCGCCGAATCGGGACGCCCGATGCTTTCCATTACACCGCCGTTCAACGAGGAAATTTAAATACGTGTCATGCTAGTACGCGAAAGAAAATATGTGCTGCATCATCATTGCAGAAAGAGGCACAGGGGACGATTGTTTTATTGTTCAGACAAGCAGTAAGTATGTCGCGCTGTGGTGTTTTAAATGTGCTGGGGAAAACCCAGGACAACGTGTTTTATTTACTATATGGGATCACTGCCATCTCTATTTCTCGTTCGCGTAACGAGAGAGTAGAAGTCCCTTGCCACTTTTCTGCGTTTTTTTTTACCCGGAGGCAATGTTACACACCACCAAGGGAACAGGAAATTATAGGAGCAGGTCCAAGCAGTCCCGTGGAATGGCCGAAGATGAGCGGACGTTTTTGCACTCCTGGTATTCCCATGAGTTTATCGAGCTCGTTGCGTAGTGGAGATTATTTAGCGATTGGAAAATTCGCAGGCAGATATAAAAGTATATAGAAACCGTTAAAGGCGAAAGCGAAGTGCAGTGATTTTTCTTAACCTCCGACCACATCCACTGTTTTTGTTTACAGTCTCGAAGGAGGCTGCTCGACGTAGTCGTTCGTCTTTAAAGACCTTTATCTGCAAGCAGCTGCAATTCTATCGAAACTTGCCTATAGCTTTGTAACCTTAAAGATGTTACGTTCCTTTGTCGCTGTGCAATTTTAATGCAGGATTCGACAGTTGTTTCAAGCTCTGTATAATACAACATGGGCAGGTCGTGATAATAAGTCGCGCGATAAAAGAATTTATTTCTGGTCTCTAAAACACGATATATCGAATTAACTTTGCTATCATTCCCTCACCCCCATTTCTCAGAGCAATCTTATTTTGTTTGTACTCTTACACGGTGTCCAGAATTCGGTGAAATTCAAAATATGTATGTTTCGACAGCGATTTCGGCCACGAATTACGTTATGTTATAAAGTTGCACGTGGTGTCAACGAATAACATTCCGGTCGTTCGAGGAAATCAACGATCGATGGCTTCGCGACAGAAAGAAGCAGAAACTGAATGCATATTTTAGTGCGACTTAACCGCAACATTCTTCACCTGTGACATCATCCATTATCCTGTTACGTAATTAATATGAAGAGTGACGACTCCCTTTGTGTTCATGTGTAAAATGATTCCTTAACAAACGTCGCGGATTGAAACATCAAAGAATCGAGAATAGAAACCGATTGGCATCCAATTACATACGTAAAAGCATTTTCTGAATCTACCATTCAATTTGCATACTTATCAACTTCCATTTGCTCGTAACGCAAATTTATTTCTAATTTATATAACTGTTGATAAGGCAGTTTCTACAAATGCATCGCGCACGAAGTATGCGTGGGAGGAAAGATGTTTCAAGGATTCGATCTTGATTCACAAAGAATCTTGAATTACAAGATGTGTTGTATATAGTGGGGCGAATGCATATAGATGATCTTGATTTACAAACGTGTAAAGCGTGCTTTCTGCGATTTCGAGGTCAAGAATCTGTTTCCTCGGTCCACTGAACGACAGAAAGGGTTACACCAGGATACAAAGAGAGTAAAATTCGTTTTGTGGGAAAGGTGTCGAATGACGATGTTCCATGCAGTGGCGGATTTTAATAGGACGGCTGTTGAGCAGTTGGCGCCTGGCCCCTGCCCAGAAGGCTTCATCCGAGGCCCCACCTCCTCAAAAATTAAGATTAGCTATAGGTATCCAAACACTACATTTTTTCCGTATTGCTACACTTGGCCCGTTTGTAGTAAGCTACCTCTTCATTTTCTCGAAAAAATGAGCTCCTCAGAACGTTTTTCACCTGGGCCTTTCTTCTTAAATCCGCCACTGGTTCCGTGCGTATTCCCCCCGAACATAAAGTTGGTGTGTTAAGAAGACGGGAATGTACGCTTGCCGGGGGAATCGGGCACGGGAAGTTGCATCGCGATTTCCCATCGACGCGTGATTTGTCCGGCCCGTGGTGGGGATCCCAGTACCGCGGATTTATATACAAGAGGCACCATCGCCTCCAACAGATCTGCATTGAACGGTGAAATCGAACGGTCTCTTAGCTCGCGGAAAAACAGCTTATACGCGGAACCGTGTGATTGGATTATACCAGCGTTAGATTATCATAAATTATCACAATGGTAAGTGCAGTTTACGTGTATCATTCTTATAACGCGGTCTTATCAATTAATTAGGTTATGAAAGTAGGTCATACGTTTATACATATCGAGATTTCAGAGGTGATATTAATCACTCTCTTCAAATGCTTCAAGTACATATAATGAATCAATGCGATTTAACATTACAGATAAAATACGTGGCACTGTTTTTCGCCATCTTCTGTTTGGCCCAGTCCCAGCGGCCACCTTACGCCGGTAGTGGCAACCGAGTTTACCCCCAAGTCCTTCCGCAGTACCTCGAGGAGCAAGCGGCAGCGTCGGGGGTCGGAAATCGAATAAACAGCGAAAATGACAGTACTTCTGTGGCGTTAGGTTCGGTGCCCTTGAGAACAACCACTACGCCGACGATCCCACCCAATTTGCCAGTGGATGCGCTAGGGGACATCGATCTGGTAAACAGAATCAAAACGTGGCCGAAGGAAAAGCAGCCCTTCTGGTTCCTCAACTGGCAACAGATTCAAGAAAACCGCGGTGACACGAGGCACATGAACCAATCTACTCAACCCTAAAGCATTCTACCACACTGGGACCCATACGTCCCAGGATAACGCCACCCAGTGATGCACACGCGAACATTTACTATTCCGTGTTCGATTCGCGACGACAGCACTGCCGCCGCTTTTCTACTAGTCACACTTTACACTCTTGTAAAACTCACGACGGTGAGACCTACTGTATCGACACAGGATTAACGTCCGATGACTTAAAATATCTGTCAAATAATAATTCCGACGAATCTACATAACCAACAAGCCACTTTCCATGTGGTCATTATGGCGCGAATCATTCCTCGAGAATAAACCATAGGGAAGAACACATTTTCCATGATTCGTTCGTAAACGACTATTTTTAATCCAAACCTACCAAAGCCTATCCAGAAAATTTATTCTCCCATGAGTATCGCACACGTAACAGTCGCTCATTAGAGACGAAGATCGTTAATTAGCGTAGATGAGCGGAAGCATGCTCGGTGAAGACGGTTTTTTGAAATTTCCAATCCACCTGCTGAGCGAGCCGCGATCGCCAATAAGGTGTAACGTCTGGCCGAGACGGGACAGGCTCCGAGACGTCCGATTGGGTCGCGGCGCAAGTTGCGCACAAGTAGCCGACTATAACGTCCGTGACGTCACGGATACTCTGTCCAATTGCAGGGGCAAGGATCTCAGTAATAACCGTACGTCGAAGCGTGGCTACTCGTACCCGGGCGTGCAAGCGGGACAGAGGGGGATAAAAAGGGGAATCTCGTTCCGCGAGAGATGCTGCCCGACAGGGACATGCCGGAACGGTGCCTGCGCTCGATAGCCGTTTGCCATTCATAACAAACATCGCCCTGAGAAGCGCGCCTCTAAAGCGAGCAGAGCTTAAATGTATCCGAGGTGTCGGCGTGTCGTGGGAAAGGCAGACCGTACGCAACTCGCCGACGCTGCAACCGTACCTGACAGTCCACGCGGCCCGGCCCCAAAACACTTTCGCCCCGCTATATACAACACGCGAATTCGCATCGTGTTTCATTCACAACGCGAGCGCCACTGGCAATGTCGGGAAGTGACAGCCCAACATTCTTTCACGGCCAGCCCTGGTCCAGCTGGATCGAACGAATCGGACGAGACAAACCGTTGAGTAAGTGTGCCAAATCGAAGGAGAAAGTCCGTACGTTTGCCCGATGTCGCCGCGCCGGCCGCGACAACGGCCAGCGTCCCAGCCGCCGTCTACCTAACCTCAACCGCTTCGATGCTCCTTTGTCCGTCGACTTGACGCACACGGGCATCGGCACGTAACGGGCGGCCGTCGCCACGCTTCCAATTTATCAAATTGGCTGGCGACGATCGCCGGCCATTCCGCCATGCCTCGTCGATGCTTTATCGAGCCGCCGCGTACCATTTTAGCAAGCTTTTCCACTGACAATTATGTAATTCGTAACGGCGCCGACCGTGAAAATACGCATGGAGCGTCCAACGGTCTACGCGTGCACGGAGGTGGCATGGATCTCGCGAAACGATTTTCATTGGACGCGCACGTTGATCGCATTGTATTTAAATCTCAACCCCTTTGTCTCCGTCTTCCCCTATTTGCCATTCCAAATCTAGGGGCAGGTGTCGTGCATGTACAAAATGTAAACGAAATAAAACTTGTTTAGTCAGAAGCTTGTGTTTTTTTTTTATTTCATATTATGATAGTGAGACTGGTGAAAATGAATGGGAATGAATGGCAGTGGTGTTTAAGGGGGTAGATTTGATTTCTGGGGAGGTGGAGGGTGGTTTAGGATTTATTATAATGTTTCTTGAGATGATAATTGGTATTATAGATGCAGGCAATTTGAAGTTTACATTGTCGAGGATGATTTGTTATGACAGTCTTTTATCTTCGCTTTTTAAATATTTCTCTAAAGAATATATGTTACGTGCGTTGTGTATGATTTGTAATTGAAATATTTTTGATTCACGCGCTGGGGAGATTTATGTTTGCTTCATGAGAGGATTCGGCTTGTTGCAGGCGATGACGAGGCAGAAGGACAACTTGCTAGCTCGGTTACCCGCCTTTCGGCAGAAGGTAAGTAGTGCTTCGTAATATGCACTTTGTAATACATTTATTTAACACGCTGGACGTATGTGAATTTTTTCTAACCAGAGGATTCTTGTTTCAGACATTGATTTGTACGGATTCTGTCCTGAAAGAGATACTTTTTACACGGTAGTGTGCGAAACGTGCCATGCCATAGTCAAACCACAGGCTCTCATTCAGCATATGGGTATGTTACTTTGTTACGATATTCTTACTGTTGTCACTAGCGTTAGCGATACATTCTTTGAGCTAGAATTACTTTACTGAATCACCTACTTACCTACCTCGACAGATATTTCTGATTTCAAATATCAAACACAATTGTATAAGACGCAGGAGATATATAATTTCTCGCTAAGTTACTCTTGCATGCTCTGTCGCAAACCTGTGTCATCGAATTCAATATTTCCAATACTGTAACATTTTCAATAAGCAACGTTCAGAATCAAATCTTTCTTACAAACTAAAAGAACAAATCATTCTACATACCTAACACTCTGGGACATGCATGATCAATACAAACAAGCACAACAAATAAGTCTCAGCAGAAGGAAAAAGAGAGTAGTTCACAACGCAGTTTTGCTTATCCCCCAATTTAAAAATTCCCCACCAATCTGCGTGACAAAGTTGCGTTGCAATGTGTAAACATAAATGATAATTCTGCCGCAGAAAGTCGCCATCCCTCCGGCACAGTCACTTTTCCGCCACCTTCCACTCCGGTTGTAAAGCCTCCCGTGAAAACGCCCTACTGTAAAGTGTCGAAACTAAAAAAGGCTCAATCGACATTATCGTCAACGTCCTCTTCGTCGTCGTCGTCATCGTCCTCGTCGTCGTCGTCATCGTCATCGTCGTCTTCTTCCTCGTCATCGTCGTCGTCGTCCTCGTCCACATCCTCGCTGACGGCCTCGTCATCGTCATCGGCGTCGCAGATCCCAGCTGGGACAAAGATCAATCACGCGATCGTGAAGCGGACCACGGAGCAACCAAACACCGCAGCGAGCTTGCCCCCGTCGATACCGATCTCCCCGTCACCCCGATCGCCCCTCGAGTCGTTGCCAGTTCAGACCTTGAACGCCAGCGGTTCGGTGAGTGCCTCGAGCCCTGTGAAAAGCCCTGGGACGGCCGGTCAACCTCGACGGAAGAGGCTGAAAACGGACCGATCGCTGCTCAAGGACCGCGAGTACGACGCGGATCGGCATTGCGGCGTCTGGAACGAGGAGACGGGGAAGCCCTGCACCAGGTCGCTCACGTGCAAGGCCCACACAGTCTCGCTGCGCCGGACGGTGATCGGCCGCAGTAAAACCTTCGACAAGCTCCTCGCGGAGCACAGGGCCGCGAAGGAAGTGCCGAACAGGCCGACGAAGGTGACCGTAACTGGGACCGTTACTGTATCATCCGCCACCTCCAACCTCAACCCCCTGACACCTAACACCCCAGCTCTGACTGCCGAGACGGAAACGCCTAGCTCGCCGCCCGTTCTATCGCTGCCAGACACGTATCCACTGCCAAAGGTAAGGAACACCATTATCTTCCTGTTTTCTCTTACTTTCGATCGCCTCTACTGCATCTACGATAGGGCTCTATCACCGTGTGATCATCTTTCACCCCACGATTTCTTATCGTTCTTCTTTTAATCAGAAGGCTCCTGTTGTCTCGTTTGAGCGCTGTCTCGCTTGATTATTCAATTTCATTCGCCACATGGGGATTAGAGACGAGAGACTTTTTCGAGAATCGAGTAATTTGGCGTGCCATTTTTCCAGTGGGGGTTGGGAGGGGGGAATGAACATTTTCTGTCCAGTTCGCTTAGAAAGTAGTTTACATAGTCCAATTTACAATTCATATCTACGACACGTGGCCTTTTGTGCCGTGTCTTTGGACATTGTGTGATAATTAGTTTTGTAGACTAAGAGTTGTTCGCTGATTAGATATTATTGAGTTTTCCTTTTCTGCTATTTTTTGTTGTAGTGATGCATAGCTTATTGTAATAGTGTGTTTGTAACGTGATTATGCATGGTCTGGTAATTCTGATTTAGTATTTGCAGCAGCATTTAGTTTATTTCTCGGCGGCCCGTGATGGAATACGGAAGAGTTGTACGCGTGGCGGAATAATCTGAATTGATTTCCTTTACAACCCACTTACCTTTCACTCCTGAATTTGTATTCATCCAGTTTTCCGTCTCATGAAATTTTTCCTGCCGAATATTCTTATTCGAGATAAGTTCTTTCATTTCCCGTTCCATTTAGTGGGAGTAGTAGTAAAGGGGAGTTTATGTAGCCGTGTCGAATTATTCAGCAAAAATTTTAAGAAAAAAAAAAAGAAAAGAAATTGGTTCTACCACTTTCGTCGTCGCATCGTCGGTTATTCCACGTAAAATAGTCACTATTCAGGGCCTCTAAAATAGTGTCAAACTCCAGTTACCTTTGGAAGCTTTGCATCTAGTTCGAATTGGTCCAGGATATCTCGAGTAGTTTTATAATCGTAGACATTTAAGGGAGCCTTAAAATGCTTCTAATTGTCACCTTAGGCGTCAGATGTACGTTGCTTGGAATACAATTCCGTAGCGTCTTTAAGAAATGTACGAATCTGTTCTGGGTGCCGTGACAGCCGCATTTTCACAAATCCAACAGCGCTGCCTTGCACCTTACTTATTTAGGCATAAACATAGTATCGATCGATTGGAAACCGTCTTACATGAATTAGATCCCAATGAGCGGAGGGCTGGCACGTTAATCATGGCCCGCTATTTTGCGATCAAAATTTCATTGAACCATCCGTGGAAGTCACTTGGGGCGTACAGGTATCAATCGATACCCGTGATTCGTCGTTTTCGTAGATCTCTTAAGGCGCATCGGACGGAATGTAGCGTGTCTAGAGGAGATAGAAAAAGGGAGAAAAGGATCTGTAGGGGATGAGAGAGAGATAGAGAGAAAGAGGGGGGGAGCGAGTGAGTGAGAGAGAGAGAGAGAGAGATAGAAAAATAAAACGTCGCTGACGAACATGGATCGATCGACCCAGACGAGTCAGCTGCGACTGTAGCCTGCACACACGAGGGTGTCGGTTGATACCTGTTTTCTGTTTTTATTATTGCAGGCTGTTGATTTGCTTTATCGGTGTCTGGCCCCGCATGGCTCCACTAAACCTGTAAGGCATGGTTTCTTTTGGGCAGTTAAACGCCAACACCTCGCCAGGGCCCTACGATTCTTATTGCGAGTCGCCAACGCTTCTCTTTTTTAGACCAAGCTCGAAGAGGACTTCGCCAACGAGGAGCTGAGGAGCCTAGAGTCGTCGATATCGAACTCGACCGGTTCCACAGCCCAGCCGGGGTCCTTGATGGCGCCCATATCCGTGGTGCTGCCATCCCTCTCGCCGTTGCCGGCGAGCGCCGAGGAGTCGTCGTCGTCGGTCTCCACGCTGATACCGAACACAGCGTCCCCCGCGATACCGGTGGTCCCAGCCGCACTGCCAGCCGCTTGCACCCAACCGTCGTTGGTGACGACGGTCCTCGAGGCCGAGACGCCGGTGGACATCGATCCCGAGGCGGCCATGGCCATCTTCTCGCCCGTCTACAAGGACAAGTCGCAGTTGGTCGTGCAGCTACCGCGCTCCAACAACATCGCCCATTCTCCTATATCTAGGAGCTACCAGGTGCAGGCCTCCATGCCGAGCCTGATATTCGAGCCGATGGAGCAGCTGGAGCAGCTGGAGCATCTGGAGCAGCAGCATGCCACGCAGATCAACGGGAAGAGGCTGAACCACGCCAGCGTCCACTCGTCTAGCCCCGTGGCGCAACGGCCGTCGAAGAGGACCAAGCACGATTACCAGCAGGACCTGCCCACGGCTATACAGGTCGAGGCGACCACCACGTCCTCGCCCTATCCCCATTTCGGGGACATATCCTGGTCGAACTGTCACCCGGAGCCACTGGCGGTCAGCCGGTGGCTTCGTATTTCGTCCAGCCGTAAGCAGTACAACTTTAATATTCACTGACATAAGACCCCACCCACTCCAGGCTGAGGACCCCGCGCCCCAGGCGCTTCTCTACCTCCTGTTCCTCTCAAGATCCTCGTATTCATGGCCGTCGCCGTCGATCAGCTAGGTCCGAAGCCTGTCGAGAATGGGACATGTCTTGGTGTAGCGGTGAAGTTGGTGTGAGCATGCGCGCGAGCAATGTCCTGCGGAATTGAGAGAGATCGCCCTTTTGCTAGCTACTGTGCTGCAACCGATCGGAACAGGTATCCATCTTTTCATTTTCTACGTGTCGTTTGTAGAGTTGTATGCACGCCGACCTATTTAATCGGCGTATTAACGACGATGATGATCGCATCATCCGAAACTCCGGCAGACATCCAAGTATTCAGGCTCGTTGTGGATCTTGCCTCGCTTGCGGCGAGGGGGGAGATGGGGGGGGGGGATGTATCGCGAGTGGGTCCAAGCGAATGATCCATGACGATTACTTTGATGAAAGCGGGTTCTGCGAAGTGGAGGGGGTGTCTCAGTGACTCCCTCGTCCGCTGAATTTCTAGGCCAGTATGGGAAATTATCTTGGAGGTAACCGCTGAGTAAAATATTCTGGAAATCGGTGTGTGCAGATTTCCGCGTAGAATTCGCGTGGTTCGCTAGACGGGCATAGCGTGCCGAGCTCGCGATACATTAGGATACATTCCTCGAGTTCTCCAGGCAACGCGCCGCGATTATCATAGCGACCATCCGACAGGAACGTTTGTCGCGATCCCCTATCTCCTGCATCGACAACGATGCTCCTATTCCTATTACTATATATCTCGAGTGATGCGACAATAGCAACGCCCAGACCCCTCTCGCAGTACTGTATCGGCACCTGGCGCAATGGCTGATACAGGATTTGTCTCGCGTCGATGAATTTTGATTTTTACCGAACCATGGCGAGTCTCGGCGCAACGTCGCGGGCGCCATAACTGATCTCTGTCAGCTGACGGGTAGTCGGGATAGGTTCTGGCCCGAGTGGCGCACCTCTTAGTGGAGCGATCGATTTCCAGGGGATTCTTGGGCATGCTAAGGATGAGGATCGGATCCGCGCGATACAGAGCAAGCGGGTTAAAGAGATTCGCGTACAAGGAGCATTGACACGTAGTAGAGTAGCCAAGTATAGTCTGTTTCGGACACGCGAGAATGCATTTTACAAACGCGCGAGCACACGAGTTTTGTACATATACCATAGAGATCGTACGTTGTCGTCTTGTAAATATATCCGTTGGATAGTTGGTCGCGTGTCACGGGCCGAGTGGCGGCCTAGGCGCGCGCGAACTTCGACTTATTTTCCATGATTCCGGTCCGCGTACGGAGGGTCTCATCTGTACATACATATACCATAGTATACATATATATATTTTTTTTATCAATCACGATCTCTTCAACATTTTTACGTACATATATATTATATACACACACGCCCCCCTCCGCGACCTAAGTACGGTACCGTCGTCGTTGATATATATATATATTTCTTTTCCCCCAATCTCCTCTGCTTCTGTTCGCGCGTACGATCATATAGTTAAGTAGTACGATGTTAGCGATGAATTTTTCAATGCCACACGACGATCGTTTTAGTTTCGTTCGCGGTTTTTAGCATCGAAATCGTGTCGCGATTTCGGTGAACGTTGGCGTTTCCTACCATCCCCCTTCCCTCCAGGGTCTCGAGTAGAGAAACGGGTTGTTAGCCGGGTAATTAATCGCGATTTAATGGAATCCAATTGTCGAGACTTTGGGGACCACCCCCCTGTCGTGCCGTAATCGTCCCGATATTATATAGTAGTACGTATCACCATCACCCATCCTTCCCGCGCCCCTCCCCAGACGATTATTTATTTTTATAAATGTGTCGGTTCTGTTTTGCGTTGCGCGACGTCGATCTTTTTTACAGCGTCGCGCGACGGGTGGCATGCATCCGTATAATGGACTTCTTATCATAGATTGTGATATTTAAGTAATTAATGATTAGCGAAGATAATTCTAAATCAGGCGTACGCGCTAGTGAGAGAAAGTGGGCGGTCAAAAAAAAAATGAAGAATAAGGGGGAAGTAGAAGGGCGAAAAGGGGAATGAATCATTGAGTTCTCCTCTGCGATCTTATAGCAGGGCAAAGACGGAATAAGAGAAAACTATAGAAAAGAATGAAAAAAGAGATTGCGAATCGCTTTGACGCTTAAGTTGGCTGCAGTTATGGCCTCCCTACCCCCGCTATAGGTGAGAAATAAAATTCGATGTGTATATTGTGTTTTGTAGGAATTCAGAGAGTTTATCGTTGAGTTTCTCGCGTCAACGCCGTTTCGTATCGTCGCCTCGTTCCATCGACGAACGACGAAGAAGCAATGTAGAGTACGGATAGGGAGAGACAGAAAGAGAGAGAAAGAGAAAGAGAGAGAGAGGGGGAGAGAGAGAGAGAGAGAGCGAGAGAGAGAGAGAGAAAGGGGTAAATATACCTCGTCGACGAGAGACGGGAAATGGGAAACGTAAGGGGCAAGTCGAGTCGACGAAGGGACGTCGAGTTTTCGTTACCGCGCATGAATAACGATTGACCGCTATCCGCTGACGGCTACGTCGCGTCGGTCCAGCGTCTTCCCCGGATCAATCCGTGGATCGCGCGTGGCGGCGATTGATCGATGGAGGCCGCGCGCAGCATCCAGTGCAGCTGGTTTTCGTCGACCGTGCAAACGATTTCTTCGCCTTACGATTGTAGCCATAAATCTCGCCTTAAGGATAAATTAGCGATCACAGAAAACCGAGTGGAGCCGTTCAGAGGCCTGGCCATTGATCAAGCGTCGCGGCCGTCGCGAGCAGCAATAATTATTAACCTTCTCAACGGACGCCCGAAAGCGGGTCGGGGGGCACGAGACGCGATGCACAAGTCGACGTCGACGGATCGTTTCCAGGCGTCGTTACCGATCTTCTCGGCTACCTGAACACCGTGATATAATTTGTACATAGATACAGCGATAGCAATTAACCGCGTACCTATGGTATATCGATGAAATATATATAGGTATATATTATATATATACGTATATACACGGGGTGTTTCGTAACGGGCCAGGCGGTCAGGCGAAGCTGGAAATCCACCGCGGACGAGCGAGTAGAGAAACGTGAAATAAAATCCAACCCTGCCTAGCCTCCGCTTCGAGTAAATCGACTGCGAAGATTCATCAAGTATATTTATGCTTCTAAATTCATTTTCTGAGAAACGAAGGCTGGTTTGGAAGGAAAGTAGCTCTGCGACTTCGACTCGCTTTTCCACGAGGATCCATTTCATCGGCAGCTGTATTACATTCGCTGCTGCGCTCCGTCAATTCTTAGATCCGTCTTGTACTAGACTCCATTCAGAGTTGGTACGAGCATATTTAATTTCATATTTTCAACTTATTTTCTCACACGGTTATCGCCTGCTCTTCCATCCGCGTGGCCCGCAGCGGAACACCCTCTATGTTACGTCGACGTTGAAGGGGATTTAATAACGGGAATACCGGAGGCGTCGAAAGCTCCAGCAATTGTTTCGAGCACGTGTCCGCACTGTGTGGCTCCGAGATGCGTATAGGCGGTATTGTAACGCGCCTGTGGCGTGTTGCGAATAGTTCTCGCTGTACGTAACAAGTACCCTGTGTGCATGCTGCGCCGCGCGAAACACGTATGATCTTTTTTAGCACCGCCCTGCTGTAATAGTGTTCACCCGATCGATGGCTGTTTTGCTGCGGGAAGCGTGCGAGCAAGCTCCGAGCGGTCGAGAGATGCGACGTGCTGCGACAGCAAGTAACGATATAAACGGCGAGTGAGGAGCTAGCCGATCGGCTAAATGGTTGGGTAAGAATGGTCGAGCGCGATCCAAGAGGATCGATTTATAGGAATCGCGAGGCCGCGATCGCCCCCGGGAGTCTGTTTACTCGCGCGGCGGACGTTCGTTGAAACATCTTTTTTAAAATCGGAGCAATAATAGATAGCCCTTGACCTAGCACAGCAATAATTTCATTAATTATACGTAAGACGCCGATCGTGCACGTTCGATAGGGATAAATTCGTGTCAGGGACGTTCGACGCGCTGATAGAACGATCCGATTTCACCTGAGAAGCCCGTTGCATCCAGAGGGAACCTTCTTTATCTTCGAGTCTTCACTTGTTTCCTTTCAATCGATCGTACGACTCCCCCCGTTAGTTTTTGGTAAAGAGGACCGTCCTAGAACATCGCTAGTATTCTCATTCGTTTTCATGAGATCGTTAACGATCCCGCGTGAAGCCACGCGGTGCGCCGGGCATTTCGTGGATCGCATAAGACTGAGTACGCTTAGAAACGAGGAGAGAAAAGTAGATCGTACTTCGGGCAAAGGGGACAGCGGCATAGTGCACGGATACGTCTCTTTTGTTCAGCTTCCGGTTTAGGGACGGAAGTAGGTACGATACTCCTTCTCGTTCATCTCTGCGTACAAAAACTAGCGCCGATGCCGTGGCCGTTCGTCCGTTCGGTTGGTTCGTCGTCTCGGGCACTGTGACTTTCACGCGGGGGATAGAAACCAGAGACAGAGAAGCTCTGACTCCGTTTAGCGACGCAAGACAAGATACTTTTGTGGCATTTAATTTAAATATATGTTTTGTATTTATTTGTAAGTTGATTTCTGTTCATTCTGTCCGTCTGTCTCACCTTCCAGCCGCTTTATTCGCGCGCCTTTGTCGCGGATAGGTAGACAATGTCGCTTAGAGATACTGTAGAGCGAGGAGGCCGTTCGTCCACCGCCGCAATGCAATTGCCATTTGTCCAAAAAAAACATTGTAATAGCGTCGATCACTCGCAGGGTTTTGTTTCTCGTCGACAATATTTCCTTTCCGTTTTTCTTTTATCTCTTCAGTAAATATCTAACGAATTTCCTCAGGTTATACCCAGGACATTGCGTGCAATCGGTTTTTAGGTAAATTGCAGTTGCGCTCCGATCGTGGATGAACGGATTTATACTGCCTGCGGCTTCTGGGTATAAATCGTGTTTTTCCAGCGATATTCCGAACCCCGTCGGTTGGACATGCCCTGAATACCTCACCTACGCTTCGTCCACCCACGGTCGCACTCGGGAGACATTGACACTGGCCAACGGCTGCGAGCCACGCAGGAAAGCACCGGTTCTCTTCCGATCACCGACGTTGAACCGCGTTAGGCACGGGCGGACTATCCGAGCTCGTGTGCCGTTGGCCAAAACGCGAACCTGTCTACCAAAGCTCCAGACTGTAAGCTAGGATAATCATTAATAGTTCACAAAGAATGATCAGCGAAAGACAAGAGAAACGTCGTATTGCAAAAGGATCAGATACTACCTATACCCAGAAGCCTCGAACAATATTAAGAGGACAGAAGGACTCGGAGCCATGGATGCCTCCACGAGAGATGCTGTAATATTATTGCTACAGATCGCGTACGCCGCTTAGTATCGTCACATATCATTGTTGAATAAGTGGAAGGACAGAACTTTAGAGAGATCACCGATCTCCAATGCTCCGAATTCCATTACGAACCGTTTTTCTCGCGGTTCTCTAGTAATTTCGCGCTTCTCGCGTTGCTGATAGAGCGATTAGCGTATTGGATCGCCTGCAAACACGTCTACGATCACGAGGTGATTTGTTCACCCTTTCCAAATGCCGTGGTGTGGAGCGCGCTGGGTTTCAAGGGCGTTCGAATTAAGTTTCAAGGCCGCGGGATTAAGCGGGTTGATTGCAGAGGTCCGGAGGCTGGCACGGTGCCCCTTTCGCACACAATCGCGATATTCCGGGTAACCGTGGTCGAATCTCTGTGATGTAATGCGTTCATTAAGCGCGGGATTCGCCATTGATATGGAAGTCGGGCACGCGCGTCTCGTTAAACGGGGAATAACACCGCGGACTAACAGACAACGGGATTGTAATTGTTCCCATTGCGACGAGACGTCGAGCACGCGATTAGAACGAACGGAGTTCGTGAAGCCTCGTCGCGGATCCTACCAGCCAGGCACTTCTACGCGCGGCGAGTTCGACAGGGGTTATTTCGAAACCAATTATCCTCCGGCAAGCTCCTTTCCCTTCTAGGACGAAGAGGAAGAGGGAATCCACTAGGACGTAAAATTAGAAAGTATATTTAAAATAGTGCGCGTCGGTCGCCTTTTGAAGTCGTACGTGTACCACGTTCCTCGACACTTCCTACTGCTCCTCTCTCGCGCTCCACCAGTGATGGGGCGAGAGAACAGAGAATTACGATTAGTCTAGGATCATAAGTGTACCGTGTTCCGCGCAAGCATCCAACGATGGGCTACAAGATGCTACGAATCGCTCCGAGTATTACTCGAATTTCAAGATTGCACAGGTGTCGATAAGGGTTGAGAGCCTCGTCGCGGATCATCTCTCCTGTTTCATCTATCGCGAGTTGTTAGTGGAGAAGGTTAACGGCAACGATTAGTCCTGTCACCGTTAATTAGAATATTCTCCAACTCGTCGCGCATCGAGTATAGGGAAAGTCTAATATCTAAAGGCTAAAGACCCACGAAGAGTATAAAGATTCTTAAGGGGGTATATCCGTTTGAACCCTCGGAAAATGTGTACAGTTTGTGAATTTTTTTACAAGTCAACGGCTTGATGCAGATTTCTCGTTTTTTAATATTTTTACAAAGTAGTTCAGAGTACTATGTAAAAATATTAAAAAACGGGAAATCTGCATCAAGCCGTTGACTTGTAAAAAAATCCACAAACTGTACACATTTTCCGAGGGTTCGCACAGGTATACCCCCTTAACGCGGTACAGGTTAAGGGGGTTAAGGACCAAATGTCACGTAAGAGGTTGCACACGGAGGTTTCCTCCGGGCTTCAATTCAAGTAGTAATATATACATTAACGCAGATCTTTAGTTTAAAATATTCAAAATCACAGTTTCTGATGTTGAGATTAATATTTCAGTGTACATTTTCTAATATTTATAAATTGTTAAACTAAAAATACGTTTTTAATCTTATACATATCGCAGAAGAAGTTACAAGCTTTCGTTATTAGATAATGCTGACATAAATCTAGCGAAATAATGCTGCCATTCTCTTATTATTTAATGATATATACAACACCCGGAGGTTTCCTTCGGTTGTGACCTCTTCTGGTTTAAGATTCCACTAACACTCGCGGCGATTCGAAAACAGGACAACGACTGACTCTATGGAAACTTTGCACGGTAGCAAATTGGTAGCCCATCCACACACATACACACATACACACACTCTTTTACGACTCTCAGCAGCGAGTGGCTTTATACGATACCCGATCTGTGCATTTTTGCTGGACGCCACGTATACGTCCACATGGCGGGCATACCCTTGCGACGTTGTACATTCATGCGATATTTAATACATATTTTTTTATTAATCGAGTAGGGGGGATTGTAAGCTCCAGATACAATAGCTCACATCGAAACGGAAGTATATAAGCTTTTGCCGTCTTCTTCGACCCGACGATCATTCACATCGACTACATTACATAGTAACGAAACTTTATTCATCTACACGATTATTACGCATAGATAAGGTGTACAGTTGACGGGACAGGGGGGGTTGATCCGCGCGGAAGAGACGCGCTCCGCGGTGGATCGGCGATGCGTCCATCCCGCGAGTCTCGTTCCGCCGTAACGAGCAAGGGAGGAGAGCGCGCACGCGATCGCCTCGATCCCTCGGGCGTTTACTTTTCTACCGATCGTCGCCGCTCAGACTCCGTAAGGACATCATCTCGGACGGTGTCCCCCGCGGCATCGTAGGCCACCGGTGACGTTGGCGTGTCTTTTCTAAAGAAAACGAAATAAAAATCACGGCGACTCCGGAACGTAACCGGTCGGCGCGTGCTGACACACGCTCGTGATCACGTTTCTCTCAGGTATTTAGCATGTTTGTATCTAAACGACACCTCCTTCTCTGTAACAAATAATTCAGAGTAGACGTACTTTAGGGACAGTTTGTACAGCGTAAAGAGGCCGCTCTCTTTCACCGGCTTCCTCCGCGATCGCCGTGGAAGTTACTTTGTGGAACGCGCGCGAGCGAATCGATGCCTGCTGCATGCTGATAAACGTGCCAGATTCTTTTTATAGATCGCGTTGTTCCCAGGCATTCATCGATCGCGTCTCGCGGCTTCTCCCCATTAATCCCGAGGGGCTCCGCGCGATTTAGAGTTACTCGTAGGCGCGCCTCCGCGTTTCAACGCTCGCGGAAATGCGGGCTGGCGTGTGGACTGGCCAGCAGAAGCTCGTGCAGGTAGCTGGTCCTTGTTTGTTTCCTAGAGCTACGATCCACCGGACCCTTCTCTCCGTAGAACTGCAAAACGACCTTGTTACCCATCACTACTATATTATCCGCAAAGACTGCATCGCCCATAGGAATTACAGGTTCTTTACACCCTGCTTCCTGTGAAAGTTCATCGAACCATCGGTATCAGCCTTCGCTACAGTGGCAAGCCCCGTTCGCCGTCGACTATCTCGCGAGCTTCTGCTCCGCAGTGCACGGCCGTATCTAACCCTGAAAAAAAAGGAAATAAAATATAAACACCCGTAGACTAAAGGAAAATTCTACGCCCTTAGAGAAGGGCTTTTATCTAAAAACCATTATCTCCTCTGAAATCTTCAATATTCTCCTACTACTTTCGCGTCGACCCATCGAAAAGCCTCACTATCGCTGAAATTTATGAAACCGAGGAACGTAACCGAAGGAGCGTTAGCGTTCCAACAGCTCGCGCTGATTCTCCAAAGAAACTAGCTAACGATAAGATTGGAGAGGAAGTCGCGAGCTTTCATCCGCGATCTCATTTACCATCGAGTCTAAGGAGGAAAGAAGAAGGATGAGAATCCGGCGGAGGAACGCCGCCGTTCTCTGCGCCGGGGGAGCCATCCCTCGGCGCGCAAACGTTCGTTGAATAACGTACTCGCGATCGTGTACATACATACGTTCAAGTGGCGAGCGTTCGCTCGCGAAAGATATCCGCCTAGCCACGTTTCGCTCGAAGGGCGAACCCAAGCAGTATTACCGTTCTTCATGGCCGAGCAGGCGAGCGGCCCCCCCCCATGTGATCCTTCGATCGCGGGGCACGTTCGTTGCTCGTTTACAAAGTTACGTGCGTAACGAGCGACTGGTGTATCACATAACGACGGGAGATGGTGGCTGGCTGGCTATCGACTGCTTTTGCAAGATTCAGGGAATGTGACACGAAGGAATTGAGGAGACGAGTGTTGCTTGTTACAGAATGAAAAGAGAGAGAGAGAGAGAGAGAGAAAGATGAAGTATGCAGAACACGTGTGTGAGAGGATAAGAGAGAGTATTGTTTGCAAATCGAACAGCGACAGTATTGTTACACCGTTGATCGTTATATGTGCATAAAAGCTTCGGAAATAAAAGAAATCTAAACGAGAGCATCGTGTTTCCCTGTTCGTTGACGTCGATCACTTAAGTCAGTTTCCAAGTGATGGGAGCACGAGATGATAGTTTTTCTTACGAGCACAGTTATTCTCTCGGAGCGAACTACGTGCCGAAGGTTTCGGCGTCGCATTTTCACCAGGTGGATACGTCGCGAGCACGCTCGAACGAGAGCGAGTTTCTCGCTCGATGTGAAAGGACAGCGCGCTCGGATCTTCGGGGACGGAGAACTGGTCCACCCACTGGGAATTCTTGATTTTTCTCCATCCGCCTGCCGAACGCGGAGGAGCACTGGAAACGAGCGTGGACGCGATCTACGTGCATCGATCGGCAGGATCTAGAATACGATCCCTATCGTACATACTTTTACAGCGATATCTGCGGCGGTTTTATTCGTCGGGACACAAGAGAGGGAAAAGACCCAAACGAAGACCTTCAAGATAATTTCCCGATTACAGAAAAACGCAGATAGTTATGCGATAATTCCATGGGAATTATTTAAATCGCAAAGCATTGATTTAGACACTCGGATCGGTATCTCGTGGAGCTCTAATTGGTAATCATGTAGAATTCTTTTTTAAACTTGCCGCTGCGCTCGCAATCAGTCTGGGTGCGTTCCGATTGATCAGATGAAGTTTCTTCAAAATAATAACGTCGGAAAGTGGCATTGTAATCGTGAGAGAATTAATTGTTTTTACTACTTTTCATTAAATTGTATCAGCTGAATTCTTCTATTGAAAATAGAGAAATTCAAATAATCAAAGATTGTAGAAACAAATACGCATGCGTGCGCGCAGTGACTGCTTCTCTGAATTTTTGCGTTTGCTGCAGGCTCGCTGAAACGGAAGTGGCATCGGATTGGTGGCAAATGAGAGAAATTCTAGGAAATTGTACGACGCCATCAATTTCATGCACTCACTGCGTGAATCGGAACGCACACTTTGTAAGTTCTACCTAAGTGGTTTTGGTTGAGATGAATCTGTTCATTCGAAAATTTAAACAGACGTTCCAGATACTGCGATACCGAGCGCATTTCCCATGAAACTGCATCCAGGTTTCTCAGCACACCTCGTGTTCTGACGAGCTTAAACTAAGCGGCTGAAAAAACTTCGGGGGTCGGACTCCATTTGTCCATGTCCTCGCTGAGCGACAGTCGCTTCTAAGCAGAGAAACGGAGCGTGTATTTCGCAGCAACTGGGGTCGAATGGACAGCCACGGGAGACAAATGAAATCGAGGTGCACGGTTAAAGCCGGAGATCCACCAGGAAACTACGCTCATTAAGCAATGCTATGCTATGCTATTCTAAGTTTTAAAAAATTAGCTGCAATACATAAAGAAACCATTTCCACCAGAAGCTAAGTTAAGCTGAGCTACGGTTTTTTCGGAAGCTAAGTTATCTCGACGTAATTTCTTCCGAAAAATCGCTCGCGAGGGAATCTCGTGCTACGTCGAGCTAACTTCCGAAAAAGAACATGGCACAGTTTATCTTTTGTTGGAAACGATTCCATAAGGATGTATCGAAGATAACTTTTGAGCACAGCACAGCTTATTGCTAGTTTAGCTTCCAGGTGGATCTCTGGCTTAATTAATCCCGCTTCTAACGCTCACCGGTCACGGCACAAAGCCGGCTATTAGCGAGGCGCAGGGGGCCACGCCGTCGAGGTAAAATTAGAGGTACGGGGGCACGGTGCGATTATTAAAATAGAAGAGCGACCGGTGTGTCCGAGTCGAAGTGGAGAGCTTGAGTCATCGCGCGTAGCGCAACGAGAAACGGCAAATCTATTTGCTGCTCCCGGAGCGCCACCAGCTGGACCCAATCGAGGTACGCTGGAGATCCGCGGGCCCCCCAGGTCATTGCCGTCGCTTTATCAGCTATTGTTGACTTTGCCGGCTAGCGCTGCTCAGCTAAAGACGCCGACCACGAGTATCAGCTTCATCTCATTCCGCACGCAACCGCGTAGAACGTGACACGAAATCACGAACCGCCGTATAGACCCCATTGACTTGGGATCTCGTTTCTCAAGGCGGCGGCGTGGTAAGATGCGTCACTGAACCACGAACATGTTAAACGTCGACTGTTAAAATATAATATAGGAGGAATTCGAGGGAAGCCAGAGAAATGCGTGGGACATTCTTCACTCGCGAAGTGCAATTAAACTTATCGTGCATCGAGTATACAATTCCTTTGTGCTCTATTGAAAGTGCGAGTTTGAAGACGGAGTAGCGAAATATTCAGGTAGAAGCTTGCAATGGCCATGTAAGACGCCTCGAAGGAACAGCACGGGTCATTTTGACCTCGCTCCGCCAGTCGAGGATTAAGTTACTCGCGCATAACGTTTCCAGCCGCTCCTTTTCTTTTTTTTTTTTTTTTTTTTTTTGAGTTTTACGAGAAAAGGGGCCCCTCGAGGCGTACTCCCACCGAGCAGGAGGTGGGTAGGTTTCTTGGTATATTCTCGGGTGGTTTCTATTCCGGAGCGCGAGGCCAGGGGTATCGGTCAGATCTTTTACCTGGGACGAAGGTACGAGCCTTCGTGGACCAATCTTCTTTGGGCCAGGTGGTGGGGCTCGGGCTCCATTCAGGGCCGTAGATTTGCCAAGTGAATAGCTGAGTTTCTCGGAGGGCAGTGTCGCGTGACGATGGCTCTTCCCTCTCTGTCACGTTCTTCCGGTTTCGGCGGGCTTTCAAAGGCGTAGGTAATAGAATTGCTCGAATTTGTCAGCGAAATCGGTGGAGGTAAATATATCACCCCAGATGTCTGTATTTAAGAAGAAGCCCCCCCTCTGTTCCTTCGAACACCACTCCTCCACTCCCGTCTCGAATGCACCCTCGATTTTCAATCGACACGCGAAGCATCGATCGTCGCGAAGCGACCAGCGTGAAAGCATGCTCGTAATTAGCCGTGTGTGATCTCATATCTTCGTTTACACGCGGTTACATAAGGACGGCGACGCGTTAGGCGTACTAATTGCACGGGGATTGCGCAACCTTCGTACTTCCTTCTCTGAAAAAGTAATTGCCCGCTAATAGCGCAGCTTTGGGAGCGTCTTATCTCGGCGGAGTTAATATTGACACGGTGTACTACAGATTAGATCTGGGCCTCGATCATCTCTACAGCCGGGCAACACCATCCTCCTCCCACTCTTAATTACTAGTTACAACTAGGCTTCAATCGATATGGAAGCCGGAGTAAGGAAGACGAACAAGAAACTTGTATAAATAACAGACTTTATTATCCAAATGATACAACACAATTTCATAATTCACAATTCCAGTGACAGTCACATATGTACTTAAGAAACTGTTTATCATTCGCGTTAAGTTTAGAAATTTTCCATTGCCGATGCAGCGAGCCTGACGTCATCGCTCCTACCGATAGTACCGATCCCTCTGCCACTTGCAACAGTTTTCAACCCCAAAATCCCAGAGAATACTCTCGCCTCCGTGGACCACTGTAGTCGTAAGGGGACTGCGTCCCTGATCCTTGCCTGATCGACTTCTTTGCACTCGGCGGGCCCTGATGGTGGTTCACCCCGTCCTCTCGGGTGGTTGTTCGCGAGGAAGCAACCTGTCGGTGCCCTCTTGTCTCTCCTCAGGCCGTGCCTTCCCTCCTCCACCCCGCCGCCGCGCCTTTTTCTATTTCGAACGACGCGGCACGCTCTCCCTGCCCGATCGTAAACTACATCCGTCTCTTTTCCCTTGGTGCCGGCAGCCAGAGCATGGAAGGGGCCAGAGGCCGAAGGAGAAGGAGAAGAACCAGTCGTGAACCAGAACCGTCGGTCCTCAGAATCTCCCAGTCACCTCTTCGAGTCTGTGCGGGGACCAGCGCGTGGATTTCCGTCCCGATCGCGCCAGATCGGCTGATCTATCGCGCGTGTTGGATCTACTCCACCCCCTCCCCACCACCATCCTCTCCCAACTAACGCTAGGGTGATAGAGCGCCCCCAAGAGCCGGTCTCCAGGATGACGACGGGGACTACGCGGTACCAGGATGCAGGGGATCGACAGATCGGTGAGTCCACTCTCTCCCTTCTTCGATCCGTTTAACGTTGCAAAAACCGGTCGTGCCCCGCGCCGAGGGGCCACTGACATTGTCCCTTAAAAACCGGTACGCCGATGGACACCGGGGATTTGTAGTTTAAAGGACGCGGGATACGATAAGCGTGGACGTTGGTTCTGCGGAATAGGCGATGTTCCCGTTTCGCCTAGCCGCGAAACGAGGCTGTAGTTCCCGCTGTGGGACGCCGACTCCAGCGTCGATTTACGCGCATCTGCCTGCTTTGCATTGTAAATGGAGGATGCGAGATCGAATCGCGCCCGCACGCGGATCGTCCCATTGCGGGGCGTTAATTGTGCCCGGCCGGCTAGCGGAATCGGAGATTGAGTTGTCGAGGTGTAGGTGACTTTCTCGGGTCGGCATTGGGCCGATGTAAATATTTCGCGAAGGACGAGCGAGGAAGCGTGGGGTCGCCGGGACGTGGCCGCGGTGGAAAGCAGAGGGCCGGCGTGTGATAGATTCCACGGCGGATGGAGACGCGACAAATAAATGATTGGGGGACGACGCAATCCATATTCGCGTGGAGTTAATTAATTGGCAGGCGTTAGTGGATTTACCTTGTTATTCGGTGTCCCCTCGTCGCGCATCGATTGTTGCAGAGGGCGTTCCAGGACTGCAGGCACAAGCTGAATGGCGGTTAGCAGTGCTTTTATTAGAAGGGATATTTAATAGGGATATATAAAAGGGAGCTTTAATCGGGGTAGATTCTAAACTGCTCTGGCATGATTCTACAAATGTCTAATCTGATCAGATTAGACATTTGTAGAATCATATAGATTTCATTTAATCTTCCATTAGCGCTAGTGCTAATTTATTAACTTGTATCTCTGTAATATATCAGCAAGATTTAAGAGGGTATGCCTAGTCAGCTTTCGAAAGAGAACGCTATTTTCGGGATTATTTTGTGGAATATCTAAGTCGTGTATATTTTTTACAACTATTCGCTTATTTTAAAAGTACATATATGCAGATACTTTCAGTAATTTTATTATAGAAAAACATTAAAAAATGAACGAATAACAGCCAGTCTCGCGGAAACTGTTTGGATAAAGGGGAACAAGTTTTCTCTGAGCCGGATCATCTAAAATTAAAAATTCAAAAATATTCTGATAATATATGGTTGAATTCAGTGGACGAATGAAGGTTTTTTTTTAAAAACTTGATTTTTGACAAAATGGCGGCCGTTTAATGCAAAACCACGCTTTATCGATGTCTGAATTGTTCGTTTTTCGTTAATTACAAATAGAGATTATATATTAAAATAAAAAATTCTCCGTTCATCTACTAGGCTTGGGTACATAAAAGAATTCTGCAAAAGTTTACCGATATCAAAACAGCTTCCGCGAGAATGAAACAAAATTACTGAGACTTGCTGCATGTATGTACTTTTAAAATAAGCGAATAGATGTAAAAAAATATACAGCAGATATTCCACAAGATATTCCCGAATATCGCGTCCTATTTCGAAAGTTGACTAGGCATAACCCCTTAAATATCCACGTTTAACCAAACTCTATTCCTTTTTATTAGCCTCATTAGACAAACAAGCAAATATTCATCACTTCGAAACACTCTGTACCCTCTCTGATTCAAAGTGCTCCCTCTGATGCCTTCATTAACTTAAAATCCACGCATAAATTGCGACACACAGTTTATTTAAACATAATTCTGCCTTGTTTCACGGGATACAGGCTCGCGGAGTCAATAAGCTGGCTTTGTTGCCTGGGTCGCTGGGGGATTGGCGATAAAACTGTGACGATAACGATGGACTTTGTCATGTCGATATTACGAGATCGTGTTCGCGCGTATTGTACACAAAATTCAATCGAGCTAAACCGTAAATAGAGCGGGTAAACTCTTCTTTCAAAATTTCCAATTCAAATGTCCTCCGCAAATAATTCGCTTCAACGTGGAATCAACGGGGGGATGTTTCCGACGCGAAACATTTCATATTAAGCGAAGAGGTTTTCGCTGGTTGCTCAAGCTGCACACCCACGTCCAGTCGCGATTTGCATATCGCGTTCCGCTATTTCTTAGTGTTTACGAGTGATTCGATCGTTGCTTACATTCCGCGCGCGCATACTCGCTCTCGCTAACAAGTGGACGGGTCAGGCTACGTGGGAATTCGCCGATAAAACACGTCGCCTTTTGTTCCTGTCGCTTCGGTGAAGCATTATAGTATTTGCAATTCAAAATGCTCCGCGGCGTGTAATTAAACGTATATTAAGATGATCTCGTTTTTCAATGAATTGCCGCTTTAAAGACATCCAATGCGAGCATTCCGGGATCTTGGACGCAAGCTTGCCTAATTAGCAGAGCTCTGTATCGTTATTCACCTATCGAAGTAAGTAGACAATTACACGTTACGCTGTTGAGCAACTATCGATTAAGTAGTTCGCCAACCAAGATCTTGGAAACTCAGGGCTAGGTACTGTAACGAGCAACTGAGAATCAGATACAGATAGGTTTGGGTGAATACTCGATTTACTCGAGTACTCGAATCAAGAGTCAAGTAATTTGTATTATTATTATTATTGCGAGCTATATGGAGATAAACTTTCAGCTGGAAAATTTTCAAATTGCTCGAATTACTTCGAGATACTAGCGTCTTATACAGTTAGACTGGTATTCGATATTAAAAATATAAATAATCGAGTAACTAGAGTAATTCGAATATTTACGAATAACTCGAAAATTGGGAATCTGCATATATTCGAATAATTCGAAAATTTCAATAATTCGAAGTGTTACGAGGGTTTGATTATTTGAGGCGTTTGAGTTTTCCAAGCAGCTCGCATTGTTTTCCAAACAGTTCGTGAATTTTAAGCAGCCTGGATAATTCAAACGCTCCTTTCCTTTTCCAAAGCAATCGAACCGAGTTCAGCTCAGCTCGTAAACTCCAGGCACACCCCCAGACACAGGCTCGTGTAATTACAAGCATCTGTCGATAGGGTGCGTTTGAAACTTTGTCGTGTAACTTCGTTCTTGTTAAGCATTAAACGTGTTCGCGCGTTTAATCGACAGATTAAGGGCGCTTCTGCTTACAATTAACCATGGTTATTCTCCCTGTATAGAGTGCCTCGAGTTGCAAATGCTTCGAAGTTACCCGCGATAGATTTTTAGTCTCTCGTTGTTTTCGGTTTCTCGTCCGCGTGTTCTACAACTGCCAGCGATTATTTATGAATTACTATGGCCCCTGTGAATTGACACCTCGCAGGTTCCACGAAACGTGACGACAACCGGTGTATTTGAATGTCCCGGCAGTCACGGCGCGATGGCATCTCGCAATTTATCAAGATCCGCGGCTTTTCTGTCGATACATATAAGGATACCTGTTAGCTTCACGACACCGGCAGTCTCTGCTCCTTTTTTTCACCTCGATTCAGTTGTAGCCCGGAGCGCGTGAGGTAAATCGCATACCTTTGACGCTGCTCCGCCGTAATTAATGCTAGTAGTCTGAATTACTGGGAACATAATCGTCAAACGATCAATAGATATTAGACGTCGTTATGGAAGTCTTGTTCACCGCACACTCGTCGATCATACCTCTGAAACAAAGGTAGTTATTACCTCGGGCCACACGTAACACGCTCGTCCCCTCGATTCCGCCGCATTTCACAGTGAAATGAATGAGAGCTCTTCAGGTTGTTACGTGACTGTCTTCTCAGGCGTTCCTTCAGCGCCTGCTGCACATTTTCCTCAAGATCGTTTCACGATAACGGGGCTTCGTTTATCATGATTAAAGTTAAGTCTTTCGAGTTAACTAAGCGGGCCTTCTTTTATATTTAATTATACTCGAAGAAGGCAGAACGGGGGTTCGGTTCCTTCAGTGTAATCAGTGGCGGATTTAAGGAGCGGCCAATCAGCAGTTGGCGCCTGGGACCCTGTCCCCCCAGGGTCCCATCTTCCAAAAAATTATAATTTTATCAAAATACTTTATTATTTTTTGTTTCTCATAATATTCATACCACACGCGCGTAAATTTATTTATTATTCCGTTATGTACACAGGTTGTCCCAAAACGTTTACCACTGGGGCCTTTTTCTCCTAAATCTATCACTGAGTGTAATTATACAGAGCAAGCCACTGTAATGGTACCTCATATAAAACTCGTCCACGCGTACCGCTAAATTGTAACTCTTAGAACACCTGACAATCTGCATTCAATTACTAATTAACCTACTTGGTACCATGTCCACAGCATTCGGTATCTACTAACTCATTGTGTCCCTTCTTCGCTCGTGGATCAATCAGAAATACGTTCGCTCAGTGCTGCGATGAATGCAGAACTATCGAGTAGTATCAGTAATTGATTTACCTCTGCAAATCACAGAGTCACTAAGTACCTCTACCGTACACTTTACCTGCAAACAGCAGGCGAACTTACAATTAGAGTGCAGTGTCCACAATATTCTTGCCTCAGATACAAGTGCCTCCGGACTAACACCTAAATTATCATACATTAAATCAATCTCTACTATAAAAATTGAGGTGCGTCATTTGAATTATAGTTCAGATCCTACCGTAAGTGAAATACTCTTATTCCTCCGCTTCGACGCACTTCGAGCATCCGCGTGCACAAGCATCATTGCACATGTGCGGCATTACGCAACTGTTTGTCATATTCATTTCGTTCGAGTTGCAACAAAGACGGTTATTTAGCGCGTGCTTCTTCTACTCGGCTCTAGACTCGAGTTCCTCGCGTCGGTCAACTACACCCGCCATATGCAAGCGATCCTCAGCACCAGACACAAAACGTCACCGTACCAAAACGAAGGACCAAGGGAGAAACCACCTCGGATACTCGCCCGAGCAGCTCGACTTATTCGTTTGCCTTCGTCGAACGATTCCATTCCACGGACACGGAATCCTTATTTGGCGCGGGCTTCGCTCGAAGCTCGTTAACCGATCGTGGAAAGTTCACTCGCGGGGGGAGAGAGCGGTCCAGAGAAACCCGTGCTCGCTGTCCGTTATCGATGACCTGGCGAACAATTTTCCGAAGGCTTTTCTCTCCTTGATATTTCTACTTCCCGGGATTCCCGGCGTTTTCAGAAATCCCTGAAACGCGGCCATCGCTCTTCTATACCTCTCTTATTCCCACGACCGTCACGTGTGCACGCAGCTGCTGATATTTCACATAAGCAGTGGATTTCTCGTCCAGCTTTAAGCGGTCTCTAAGATCTCCCTAATGCGCGCGGCTCGCGAGTGTCTGATCTTCCAACGGGGACAATGTTTCTTTCCACTTTCGTTGACTTTCTCACCTGAGACACCGGTCCGCGTGGACGTTCGGCAACGGGTCTTCTTCCGACTTTCACTCCATTCGGCGACCAGCACGCGCACGCAGCGTTCATTGATATTTGCTCGGGTTTCGATGGACAATACGGCCTCGTTGTTTGCTCGGACGAGCAAACGGCCCTGGGCCATTTGCGCGGACCTCAGGCAGGTGTTGCTACCAAGTTTTGCCTGCGTAGCTTACGAGTTTGCCGACTTCCTTTTTAATTGCTTTGGAGATTCTATTAATGTTTGCCTGTTACGTCGTGTTTTGCAGGTGGAGTAGGTGTAAATTGAAGGGAATAGGGTTATGAGTGTTTCAGTGGTTGGACGTTTGCTTGATATTCCATTCTATTGTCCTTGTACAACTTGCCAAATTGGGCACTTTATAATACACTTATTTCAGCGTTTTGATGACCTTACTCTGAATTTGTATTCATAGCTTAAAGCATTTAGAGTATAACTTGGAATATTCCATATGAAACTTGATTTTAAAAAATGCCAACAATCAACATATCAAAGTGCCAACATTTTATGCCCTCTTGTCAAATTTACGCTGTAGGCAGCTGCATAATTTTTCCTGTAGGGACGGGAGATCAACTAGACGACTGTTTCCAATGATCAGCTGATCGCTTATTCTGCAGCTCTTCTAGGAATCACTCCAATGTCAATCTCCAATGAAATCGACTACGTGGATGTCTTATAAATGTTTCAGAATGTGTTAGTTGCACGAGATGTATTAGGTATCAGCTTTTCAATTTATGTTCGATATGATTCGCGTTCGAGGAAATGGCACACAATGATAATTCCCTGCCATTTATTTACTTCCCCTCTCTGATTCTTTTAAAGTCCCTGCTACCATTGTTCAAACGCCTGACGATTCTTTACAGAAATCAAGATTTTGTAACCGTGGATCAAGCAGGTGACTCAGGATCTTGTTCCCGGTCACTTTTTCGCTCCTTGTACGCTTTCTCTATGGTCGACGTGGGCGGACCGCTTGTTTATTCCTTCGTTTCCCTCAACCAGAAGTTACTCTATTATCCGTAACTCCGTTTCACCAGGCAATTTTCCCGGCACGCCCGCGACCTTGACACTATTCCTCGCCTCGTTTCGACCGACGTCAATAACGGCATCACGCTTTCCATACTTATGGGAATAAGCTACGCGGTGTACCGCGCGCGTAACGTCGTCATCCAGCGAACGTAATCGCCTTGAAATACGCCGCGCGAATACGTAATCCTTGCTCGCGACTGCGTACACGTCCGCGAGATGCTCGCTCATTCTTAATTGGTCCGAGTCGCGTTTCCCGTCGATTACTTACGAATACAGATGACGTCGATGTCGGGAAATTGAATTATCCCGACCCAGAGCAATTTGCTTCGGCGATTTATCATTGCGAACGCGTGCACATCGAACTAAGTAGCTAATCGAACCACCTTTTAGGGAATTTAAAACAGTGATGAGTAACTTTTAGCACGTAGTGAACCAAAAGTGAAAACTAAATATAGTGATCAAAGAATTTTAATTTATGGCAGTGGCGCACTCAGAATAATCTTGGGGGAGCCGAGTTGGACGGATAAAAATATTTTTGGGAAAAGTTTATTTAATGCAAATTCAATAAAACTCATTAGGTGATTATAAAAATTTATTTAAAGAATAAAATCCAGTTTCCTCTTCTTTTTACACAGCTCCTTCTTTGGGCGGTGTAAGGACCTCTTGGCCCCCTCTGGGTACGCCACTGATTTATGCGGTGAATTTGTTATTTCTGACACAGATTTACAATTGAAACAATTCCGGACCCCAGGTCAGTGGCTGAAGTCTCTTGACACTTATAACGTCAATTATCAAATTCTGGAAATTCGAGTACCTATGCGAAAAGAAAGACTATTTATGTAAATCCGGTGAGAGATTAGGTTGGATAGACAGATTGGAGGTCTAAAGTAGTAAAGTAGCTACAAAAAGATTGCAGCAAATCATCCCCGTTTGTTTGACGTAATCTATAGATAAGCCACGAACTGATAAATACGTTCCCTTCCTCGACAACTGGAACGCAATAATCAACAAGATTTCCCGCGATTCACGTTCGATCGGAGCACGGCGAGGTAGCGTTCCAGACGCCTTTTAAACGACGCTGGATCGTCTCCCGCCGCGTTACGTCAAAGAAGCTTGTGAAAGGCCTCGAGAGAGGGGGACAAGAAAATACTCGCGCCGTCTTATTGCCTCGCATCGCGACGTCCTTGGGGAAAATGTATTTTCCTTTTCAGAGGTAAGCGTAACGTGCCGCTTCTGCTCGCAGCATCCGTAAACAGTCGGTGCGCGTGTTTTACGCAACGAGGACGAAAGGGGAGCGTTGCATCGATCGCCGCGCGGCGTGCACGCGCTTTGATTCCAAATTATTGTCCACTCAAAAACGAAAAGAGGCACAAATGAAATTGGAAAATACCCGATACGCGATCAAGCAGCACGCTTTTATTTGCACACTCGACGGGAGTGTGGGGGCATGCATTTACCTGGACACTTTAATATATCCGAATATTTGCCTCGCGTTGTTCGTGATTTGAAATAGAGGCGGCTCGTTCGCGAGGCCAGCGCGAGGGAGTGAAAAGAACGCGGGAGAAAATTATCGGTCGGAGGGGAATTAAACTCGAGCTCCGCAGTATGTGTTTGCTTTACGTTACGAAGTAATAAGCCCCGGTTCGCGGCTTTGAAATTAATTGCATCTCGATCGCGTTTCTCCTTTTTTCACCCCTACCCACCCTAGCGGGGACTAATTATTTCAATGAGTGATAACCGCGGCTAGCGAACCTTCCGGGGGAGTTAATGCACGCCGGTATGGGATCGTTCCATCAAGCTAGCGTCTTTCGTGCATGCGTAGGGGTGCTTTCCACTCGGATGGAGCGAAGCACAGTGGTAATAATGGTTATCCAGTATCGCGGGCGATGAAGCAAATATCCTGGATAAAGGACCGGCACGCGTAAACTATTTTTGATGTAATTAGCGACCCGAGAACCACTTGCACCGAAGATCAGAGGGACGCCAATGTCAATCCGATCCCCTTATCTTATCCCCCGTGAAGCGTGCACGCGGGCGCAATCGCGCAGCCGAGCACGCAGCCTCCCACACGGGCGAGCTCGCGTGGAAAGCGTTACCTGCGCGCCAAGGCCCCGTCTATCTCCCAGCTGGCCTGTAACTATTTATACGAGCGACCAGCCCCGTTTATTGCCATAAACATGCATCGGGCGCGAACGTCGCCTTGTCCGCGAAATAATGCAGCACGGAGGCGGTTGTCGCAGGCTCTCTGACACGGTCCAGAGCGCGCAGATTTATTTCGACGTCGAGGAAAAATCGGACGATAAAGAGGATTGATAATCGGGGGGCGGTAGCTGGGAAAATGAACGATCCGTTTAAATTAATACACAAAGGGTGGGAGGATTAATATCGCAATGGACTGGTCCATGCAATATTTTCGCAAAGCGTGGGTGCCTTTTGTTTTCCCGTCAGAGACTCGTAATAACGCGCACGACATCATATCAAATATTCCTTGCGCAAGTGATCCTTCTAGCTTGGGTTTGAAATTTGTCAAAAATAATCTCCCCAGCTAGCGAGAGACTCGCGTTTTGCTGCTTTGACGTTGAAGATTAACAAAGCCGGGAAGCTAATGGGGAAATGCAACAGTGGATATTTCCATTCTGATCGTTAATTCGGCCCGGGGGCAACGAAAAAGAGGATAATGAACGCGTAACGGATTGAAAATTCGAAATACATTAGCGGCCACTGCGATCTCTCGTTGGGTTATAGAATTTGAAACATGCCTCGCGGCAGATTATACTGGCTGGTCTTTGTCTGGCGGGCTAGGGAGGAACTCGGTAAACAGAAAGGGAAAATAGGATTAGCGTAAAGCGTTTACCCCGGCTGATCTTGTTTTCCGTTTACTATTTTAGCTAACCGGCGTGAGGAGAGTTTGTGCAACGGGCGTCTTCTTCTCGGAGAGCAGCTCTGCGCGCAGGTTCCTTCCGACGATGGTTCGTTGCGAATGAGGTCATGATAAACTGAACGTTTATAGGACCATTTCTATTTGATGGGCCTGTGCTCTGAATTTACCTATTCATGGATTTCCCGATCGCGGTGTGCGGCAATCATTATAATTGAATGTAGCCGTTATTACGACGATCTCGCAGCTGTTTCAGCGTTTCACTGGTTCATTGCGTATTCGCGTATTTCCAGAGGCGCGCTAAAAATTCCGCGAGATGGTAAATTTAAAGGCAACGTGTTTCTCGCTTCTCGCGTTACCCGTAAACTTGTCAATTCCACGTCCGCGCGGGGCTTCGATATTCATTATGATGCTGGAGGCGTCCTGTTTCGCATGCAAACGTTCATCAGGAAACCCGCTCCGGCGTTTTTTGATCGAATCTCTGGCCTCGGACCGGTCGGGTTTCTTCGGGCGACGACAGAAATACAAATTTCCATGGGAATCGTTCCGAGCAGTGTTCTTTACGGAACAGAGAATCGAAGTGGGACGGATTCGTAACTTTACCGCTTTATTCGAGTTACAGGATGCACCCAGCAACCTGACCGTGCTTTTCAACGCCTCTTTCACCGGCGCGACCAGGAAACTCTCGCGTTTCCTCGGAGGGCTCGCGATCTCCCCGTATCGCCTAACGAACAGAGACATTCAAAGAGATTAGCCCTTTAGCGTCTGGATCCTGTTGAATGAAAAATATCCCGCTTTCCGTTTATCGTTAAAAATGGTCTGAATTTTTATATAAAAATTCTTTTTCTCTTCATTCTTTCGGGGGTTAAAATGCATCTGATACAAAGAGCGAATTGCTAGTGCAAACATCAAAAATAAAAAAAGAACGTATCTCGGTCGCGAAAGGATCAAACTATCGCTACCTGCAGAAGTTTAAAAAACAGAAACGAGATCTGAGAACCTGAACTATCCCAAGCAAACTCTGACTTGAAACGAGCCCCATTCCGACACGTCCTCGCACGTCCTCGGTGCCAGCATCCCACTTCGCAGGACCCAGCAGGGTGAATAGAGTAGTTTAGCTCCCTCTGAAAGTACACCTCAGAAATCCTCACCCTTCGATCTCACATACCTTCGCCGCCCCTTCTCGTAGAATAGAAACGTGCCAAAAGCGGGCCACCGTGGCTCTGATGTAGCAGTAGATAAATAGAGAAGAATGGTGAGACGGAGATAACGATGGGGGATAAGGACGAGGAAAGGAATCCTCTGAAGGCAGAGAGGGGATAGGAAGAGCAGGAGAGGCGAGGGCAGAAGGAAAAGGGGTACAAGGCACGAAGATGGAAGGTAGAAGCTGCGGAGAGGGACCAGCTCAGAGCCAGCGAGAGAAAGATGGCCTCGGAGCGAAGGGTGCATCGTGTGTTGCGATGGGCGCAGATGCGCGGACCGGATCTGGCCTCGCAGCGACATCAAACGCGTTTCGCGTGTAAAATACGAGCTTCTTGGTGTGTCGTTAGATTCGAATTCGAAGGTCGTCGACGTACCTCGACGCGTCTCTCTCGCCTTGAACACCGACGATTTAGAAGAAATCGCCGGAAGGTTGGTCGTTTGGGATCGCTGCTCGCCCAAGAAAATCCGCTTCAAGGATCCGTCGTCGCCAGCCTCTTGTCACGCGTTATTTATAAACGTGCTCGCTTCGATTTTCATTCTGTTGTGCCTTCGACGTGCTGCGACGTTCCACGTCACGTGTCTTGATCTTGGATCCAGTATATCGAGGGCTTGCGGGAGAACGAACCAGGACGGTTTCGCGCGGGCACGTTTTTGATAAGGTGCCGTGTGATTTGTGGGGATTCCTCCCGGAGGAATATTGTGCGGCTCGTTTCGAAACTGTTGGCAACGGGTCTAATGGAATTCGCAAACACTGCCGTGGCGTATATGGCGAGCAGTGTTTCGCGCGAAGCGCTGCCCGGTCGTCGGTGTTTAAAGCCCTCTTAAAGGAATATGCTAAAGGCTGTATGATCGCGAACCGGCTCGCGCGTTATTCATCTGGCGTACGCGTGTGCGTAATGTGCATGGGCGAACGAGAAAGGCTGATAGGTGAGCCCACGTGAGCTCTTGTATGTTTCTTTTACACGTACCGGGTGGGACTGAAGCAAACGAGATACTAGGAAAATGTACGTAGAGTTGCTTATCTGCTGTTTTGTATCCTTAAATATCCCCTTGTGGTCACGCGCGGTGTATGGCACCGTAATATTTTCTTTCTTTGCTAATATTTCTGTAAATTTGTAGACCTTGATACTACAATTCAAAAGTTGCGTGAATTTTAACAAAATATCGTTCCTTTTCACAACTATTTTTTCAACTACAAATTTCATCGTATCAAGATTTACGATTCTACTAAAAGACTATTAGAGCACGATTGTATGAGTATTACGAATACAATTATCACTGAAAAGTTGAAAGATTGAAAGATACGGAAATGGTAACTTAAAAGTGACGCTGGGGTGCAGTGAACCCCGTGTGACCAATTTGTGATTATAAGGTGTGACCACGAAGGGTTAAGAACGCGCGAAGAATAACTCGGGAGAAGTCACAGGGCAATGGATGAGCCCCCTCGTGGGGGCGAGTTTTCCCTCGGCGAGTCCAAAGAAATTAAACTTCCCTAATCGTGATAACGCTTAGACGTGAAGTTCCAGCGATAAATTTTCCGGGGAACTTGTTGACCTCCGAGATGAGATATCCAAACTCGGCTCTGCTGCTTTCTCTGCCACTTCTCTAGTTAGGTGACTCTGTTCCACGAGATTAGGTACTCGAGAGTTGGCTATCTGCCCGGGATTCTATCGATCCGATCGCGCGGCACAGCTGAGAACGGCGGCTGTTATCGCCAGCGCCGGAATTTGCGCGACAGTGATTAAACGCAGTGTCCTGGTGCCTCCGTAAACGCCGAGGAAGAACGTCACTAGCGGGGCAGGTGTACGGACGTTAAGGGCACCCTTTACATTTGTTCACCCACACTGCGCGCACGCGGCCGCGTACGAGAGGAGAGCACAGCGTACGCCCACGCGGATCACGCCTTCGCGGCTCGTTGCATCAGGCCCCCGGTGTAGCAGGCCCAATAAAGGAGCACTCACACTCACGCGGCGGTGAAATGAGCCGCGATAAAGGAGAAAATTAACCGAGGGACCAGCGCTGCCTGGCCGTCCGGAGTAATTAATCCACGCGAGCGGGCCCAAGCCGAGGAGAAATTCGGTCGCCTCGGTTGCGCAAAGCAACCGAACTGCTTCGAAAGTTCTTCCTGGGAATGGTTCCTTGGAATCTTCTTCGCCGGAGAATTTAACACAAGGAGGAAGTAACTTTTACATTGGAAATAGTATAGTTATTCGTAGAATAAAATCCTCTTTGGCTGTGAATTACAATATAAACGCCACGCGAGAGGTGTCTGTATAGAAATCACATGGAAGCGAGTGAGAAAATCGTATTGATTTATTAACAGCGCGATTAATCGAAAGTGTCATCTGATTACATTCGACGCGCGATTCCATTACCAATTTCTGTATCAGATGCCGACAGCTCGACCGGCTGTAGGGGCCATTTGCTTTCCACGTGGTGGTTACGCAAAATTCTCGATCGAACGGGTCTAAATTGATTTCTGCGCAGGGGCACGGTCGACTAGCAGCAGCGACAACAGGCGGGATTCAGATGCATTCGATAAAGCTCGCAGCGGCTGGAACCCGTGGCTAGACGAGCGTAACCAATTTAGTTGGAACACGTGCTCATAAGCGACCGCTCATTAACTTTCGTATATACCTGCTTCCGATAACAACGCCCACGACCCTGCGCGAACACTAGAGAGCTGGAATTAAAATCGTCTTCTTCCCTCGAATTTCTTCTCTAAACCTGGCTGTCGTGATTTCACTGCCTCTTAATTGCCTCACTCTCCACAACTCCATTATAATTGTCGGCTTCCCCTAACTCAAAATTATACGCTTTCCTTACACGTGTTATCTCAACGTAAAACGCTATTAACATCAAACATGAAATTATACTCACGCAGTGGCGCATCCAGAGGGGGCCCTAGGTTATTGAATTCGCATTAAGAACATTTATATCTCTTCAGCTCGGCTCCTTCCAAGATTTAACCCTGAGTACGCCACTGTTACAAATCTGCCTTGCGGAAATAAATAACTTAAACTCTATTAGAATCTTCACTCGAAGCACAAAGTCACGCCGAATACTCTCTCTCTATTCTAATTAACCACCCATTGAACTCGTTGCGAGTTACTACGTCACTGTGCCTCCATCGATTGCATTGAATTTCATAATTCTAACGGCGCTTGCGAGCGAGAGGAAGGATAGGCGACGGGCACTCGTACTCCAGCGATTGAAGATCGCGCATCCGAGGCTCGCAGCTGGCCGGAAGTCGTTCATTTGCCCGACAATATCTATGCAAAATGCACTTAAGCCCGTGTAGCGCTCGCCGACTGTACCGTTCGATTTCTTGCCAGCCTCGACGCCCGAGCGACATTTAATATCGTTGCGATTGTGCTGGCCGTTTTGCCCGCCGGCGCAGGTAATTGCATCCCGCGATTTTTCACGGCCGCGCCATCCCCTGCGCCGCCTCCTTTGGCGGCGCATAATACCGGACGCGGTCGGCCGCGAGACACGCTTTTATTCCCCGCGTATAATATTTTCTCGTTAGTGCCCTCTGTTCCCGTTTCGACGCGGAACGAATGCGGTTCGTTAGCGAATTCGCGCCGTTCGCGAACAAGTGGCGTCTCGATTTCGCGATACCTTCTGGTCTCTCCACCCTCTGGGTTACACACACACATATTCGTCCTTCGAATGCCTTCGTTCTATGTTTAACCGAGCGGATCGGACGATCCGTGACGTCGCCGGGATCAAAGTTGACATAGCCGGACTTTCCTGCACCAACGGACTTAAAAGTATGATCGGGTTTACCTATAATTAACCGCGGTCGATGGGCTACGGAGCCGCTGCTGATTTCTCCCGGCGCGAAAATAAAGCAATCGGATTATCGAGCGTGGTTAAATTTAGTGGTCGTTTGTTTGCAACGCTTAGATCGCGATGCCACGTGCCTCTGGGCACGAAGTAGAATGCACTTCAGTTGTTTCTTAGAGGCAGCCAGTTCCGAAGAAGTGTCTGAAAGTCTGAAGCCGCGCAGGATGGGATATGTGCACTTGAGGAACTTGAAAAGGATAAAAAGACTGGCTTTCGAGATCGCGCGGAGCAGGTGCCTTAATAATCTCCAGCCCTGCGCGGGGCAAACGTAGGAAGCGAGTTGTGAGTTTGTTCTGCGGCAAGTGCTGCTTATATGGGAGCGTGGCTTTGCTCCGGCAACACGCATCTCATCAGAAACGCGTTAGAAAAGCAGAAGAGGGAAAGGAGCAGGTTGCCTCGCTCTGAAATTACGGAATGATTGAAGTGCAGTGAAATCGGAACGGCGCGACTGTACGTTGTTACTGTTCTTTCGAACTACCTCGGCGCAGAGACAACTCAATTGTACCCGTCATTAACGAGACACGTTACTCTAATTCCTACTTACATTCTATTATCGAAGAAGAAATAGAGAGACCAATTTCACGCTCAACTAAATCGCGCGCCGTCATGCGTGAACGATATGAAGAAATCTTTTCATTGTGTCGAGCTAATGACATTCCCGTGCGTACGTGCTTGACAGAAGACCGGGGAAGGTGCAAAAGGGTAAAAATTCGCGAATATCAAACGGGTCCGTTGCGAACGAAGGCTGTTATCGAGCTCCCCCACTTCTTCTGCGTTTCCTCGGATAACAAAACCACTTTCCGCGTGCGCCATCGATACAGATAATAACCTTTATCTGGAATCAAACGAATGTGGGATAAAATTCTCGTCGATTCGTGCTGAACGTGTAGGAGGGAGTCCTATTTTTGGAGTTAAAAACATAGCAGAATTTTTTTTAAGGAAGTAACGATTCCATTTATCCGAAATTTGGACCATGTTTTTATGCAGCTTTGAAGATTTTTCTTATTAATTTCTAATAATATCTATAGAAGTTATGCATGATCTACCAACATGTCGCTCAAACTTCAAATCCCTACTTAGTTTCTTGGAAAAAATTCCCACACTTTGCTTTTTTTTTCAGCAGAAAAAATAGGATTCTCCTCTGAAATCCTCTTTTCTCCTGTGACGTCCGGCCCCACCATTGGTCGCGCCGGTCAGTCTTCGCCGGCGCCGCTAGATGTCTACTCTTCTTACAAGTCCCTACTACTACTCTCGTTCTCATATATACAAGTTCCAAGTTTATTTCCTCTTAGTCCCCGTGTGTCTAGGGCAGGGGCCGTCAGTTATAGCCCTACTGATGAGTCTGGCTGACGGTCCCAAGACGGGGGACGCACATCTTCTTTTCCTTCTCCATCTTTAAAATTGCCAATCCACCTGCCCCGCACAGTACTCCAAAAAGTGTGACTGGCCTTGTACGGTTACGCCGGAGGCGACGGAGGAAAGATCCCTCTTTCCGTTGCGAAGTCAATCAATCCATGAATCAGAATCTTGATTTCGGACGTAAGACTCCGAAATTCCAATCGTGGAGCTACCAAATTTTTCCCGTCGCAAGCGTGTTTCTCCGTCGCCACATCAGTCTCTAAATCTACAGAGAGGAAATGAATTTTCTCCAACGAAAGAGATACTCCTTTAAAACGTCGTTACTTAGAAAATAATTAGACAGACCGTTAAACCAGGGTATAATAATCACAGAGCGTTTCTTTCTCCCTTTCTTCCCAGCTGATTCGCTCGTGCCTTCTGTCAACGGACAAAAAGTATTTCCTGTTTTTGGAACGAGCACCAGGGGAAAGCAGGGAGAAAGAGAGACAGCGGGCTGAAGAGAAGATGACAAAAATATGTTATGCTTTTGCTCGTCATCCGGTCCCCGGTGGTATTTTCGTCCTGTACGTTCATTGAGAAAACGCCTTAACCCTCCATGGACACACAGGGTGTATCGCACCCCAGATCATTTTTTTTTCTTTGCCGATATTTCTGTAAATTTTTAGATCTTAACATTAAACTTCAAAACTTTCATAAATTTTAACAAAAGAAGACCGATTTTTTCCACAACTATTTTTTTACCTACAAATTTCATCGTATTAAAATTTACATTCCCAGAAAAAGACTATGTCTATTACAAAAGTACTAAAAAATGGCACTGGGGTGCTGCGAACCCATGTAACCAATTTGTGATTATTATTATTACGGGTAAATATCTCTAATTATTAAATAACCCTTAATTATAAGAAGGGGTGACCACGGTTTCTAATATTCCACGCTCTAGTTAACCGCCGTTCTTCGATTGCACAGCTTGCACCCTTTGCGAACGAAATAAACGAGGTCTTGACCATCGCAGTTTCTCGTTGCCCTGATTTCGGCGGTACTCCTGTTGAAGCGAGGGGATGAGGCAGCCGGTGGGATGTGTAAATAAAATTTACGATCCACAGATTGCGAGGCCCTTTGGATCCGTCCGTCTCACGAGGATCTCGTTTAAAAGTTCTCCGCCGTTCTGCTCGTGTTTGCCGCGCAAACAACGCGCCGCGTCTCCCGGGAATTTCGGGCAACTTTGAGTGCCGGGTGGCTGGAAAAATGGCGGGCAATTTGTCAGGAGGCGATGGCTCTTCGGTTCTCTAGACGCGCGAGCGTGTGCCCGGTGCTTTCGCGTGGCGGTGACTTTTTGTCCGCTTTAGAAACCACGACGAGGTGGGGAGGCGGGGGCGGAATGAACGATGCGGTTAGGTGTATGATTTACACGCGGCCGCGGCGGTTTAAGTACTTCCTCCAAAGACACACGAGATCCCGCGGCCAGTGTTTAATCTCACATCGGGACGCATCCTTCTCGTCATCTCCGCAGCCTCTTTGACTGCACGTGACGTTTTATCTTGCGCCGCTGTTACTCGTCTCTCTCGACGCTCCCCGCTTGTATTTATATCGCCCGAGTGCGTCGCTCGCTAGCATCCCCGCCACCCCATCGACGGGATTAATATTACGGCGAAATTGAGTCGCGGGAAAGCAGAGAAGCGAGAATTGATCGAGACTGATAGACGATTTTTAAGAGTCCAACAATATTTAAGAGCGTCTTTATTAAATAAAATGAAAATACTTATTGGGGCGATCTTTGCTACCACTTTGAAAGCCAGACTATATAGTACTTTCTACTACTTGCACCAGCATAGAATCTTCGTTTCCCGCTGCAACGTTAAACGGCACAGGTAGACCGACAAACAAATTGCTAGAATAATAGACACCAGTACCGTGTCCCATGGAAACGCATCGACGCGTCGACGAAGAGAGCTTCGTAAAGCACCAGCAACTGTTGCAGGATCGCTCTATTGTTTACGAGCCATTGTACCACTCAGGTTCGCAGGGTCGCGAGTCAGAGGGGCCGTGCAGTGACTACAATGCTCGCGATGAACTCAGACCGTGGATTTCCTTATCCAATGCGGCTGTAGGCCACTCCGTCACTAACTCTTTTTCTTTCCCTGTTATCGCCACGATAAAACTAGTTTTTTCGTCCAGTTTCCCTTTTCTTATCGGCTGACAAACGGCGAAACGTTAAGGAAAGCTGAACTCTGCTCGAAGAGTCATTTACACGCTGTTACATCATGCTTAAGCTGCATATATAATTGAGCAGTTGCAATGGTAAACGACGCGAGTGGCATAGAAATGAAAAATGATGTGTTTAGTGGGGAAACATGTAAATTCCATGCTAAGTACAGTGGTAGGAGCTGTAGGTGCTAGAATAATTTATTTCAGTTTCTAAGACCATCGCAAGATAGAGCCGAGGTAAGGAAATAAGTATGCAATGAAAAGTTTCACTTCTGGCACTTACATCATTCTCCATTTCAACTCCTCTATTACTTAAAGGTCTCACATGCGAGGAGATAATTTCCCGTGGATGACCGAATGGTCCCCATTCTCCAGGCCTCCGGCGTTCCCTTCGCTCCGATTGCGCATCGCGAGAATTGATACCTTTCGATGGTGCCCGACCACAAAGCTCGACCGCTGCGCGGTGCGGCGTAGCCGAAGCTAATATATCGTTCGAAAGCTTCGCTTTCTTTTTCTCTTTCCCCCCACCAATGTCTCCCTTTTACTGGAAGCTGCGCGGCGAAATAGAGAGGAATATTTTTCAAAGGTACTCGACTACCAGGCAGACGGTTTTTAATTTCAAACAAACTTCCTGCTTCCGGAGCTGCATGGAATGTGCGATGGCACCGAGATACGAAGTAATAATATTCACTGCAATTATATAAAGTAGCTCCGAAATTTCTTCTCGCAGCGGGCAGCGCAAAGGGACAAGTGTACCTACACTATGTACGCCGCTACGCCAGCGTGATACAAATTGCGGATTTAATAGGCTTCGGAGTTAATGAAACAGCGAAGGGGGGTGCTGTTTGCAAACATGCGCCAGTGATCAAGAAAACAGAGGCCTCCCTCTCCGGCCGTGGCGGATAAACGGTTCAGCAGGTGGGCGTGCGGGGGTGGGACAATGAGAGCGGCTATCAGCTGTGGTCGGTTTATCAGCGAGAGTGTTACTGCGTATCGATCCGGTGCCATTTAGCAGTGGCAGGCAGCCGTGTATACCGATTTCACGCGTTCGTGGCTTTCTCTAGCGGCTTGGGCCTAAACTGAACCGGAATTTCACGGGCAAGCCGTTTTTCTGCAACGGCGGATCCTCGCTGGCTGCGGAGCCTCCGTTTTCTGGAATTAGGCCACCGTTTCCGAGTCAACTGGCCCGCTGGCTTTACTTTCCATTCGACGTACGGTGTCACCGCCGGGGCCTCCCTGCGACGCGAACATACGTGAGTCGCCTGCGAGCAATCCCCTTGCAATTTCGCGTCTCGATGGCTCGCGTCTTCCGAGCTACTTCGAGTTATCTCGGTTGTCATCTCAGGTATCGCCTCGTGCGTGGAACAGCATGCTTCCGATAGCTGTGTAATTTCTTAACGGAGATAATCAGGTCGAGAGTGAATTCTATTATAGGTACTTTGCGAAATGGCACTCCAAGGATTATTTGATTTTATTGGGAAAGCTTTAATTATGTACTCGCTTAGTCGGCGTTTTATTAGCAGATCGTGGGAGGAATTTTTTATGAGCTTGAATAACAAGTATTGGGCACCTTTGATCGTTGAAATGAGAATTGATTATTCTCGTCTCTGTTCCTCGGTCAAAGAGGAGATTTGCAGTAACCTCGATTTTTATATTCGCGTAGTGACATCCTTTCTTTGTGTAATTCTGACATAATACAGGCTAGTGTGGTTTCTCTGCTCTGCTTGAATGATACGTCAGCTATCGGCCAGATTATCAGCACTGTTTTCATTGATAAAGACCGAGGGACGTTGAGGCGATGGAGTGGAAACGATCGGTTGCTGAGAAATTAACGTTGCACACGCACGAAGCGGTCGTGACGGGACTGTCGATGCCGAGATTTCGATCGAAGGGTTCGGGAGGGAAAGAAGTTTCGGCCAGGCTTCGACGTGGGACAACCGCGTCAAATATTCACGAGCAGCTTTCCTTTTTATCAGTAGGCGGTTGCGACACGCACATTGCTCGCGAGCCGAGATAACGATTGTCACCGATTGTTTTAGAATGTCATAACGAAGGCGAACAGTCGTTGAATACGCGTGTTACTATGTGGGCTACTTAATTGAGGACTTTGCAGTAAGAGGGGTGTAATTCTATTTTTACCATTTTTTGAGTTATGACGTGTAAGTAAAAAAAATGTACATTGTTTGGTGCGCGTTTAATTCAAATCCGATAATAATACGATAACTACTACTTTTTGTGTGAAATATATATTTTTCAATTAGGGTTCTCTATTTAATGATCAGTCAATAATTTTATAAACAGATTTTCCTAATTTACTCGAAGTTGGTAAAGATGGAGCTCCACCCCTCCTGCTGCAAGGTCTCGAATTCAGTCTTTGGGAAAACATAAGTTTCCATCAGAAAGATTCTTTGACTTTGGAGATGGTATTGTGAATTGATTACGCGAGCATTAATTAAATAGAATTCTATTTTTCGGTGGATGTAAACACTGTAAAGTAGTTATCACTTGGAGGATCCAAGGCAAAACGTCTGGTCACATCACCATCCATACGCAATGAGCCGCAAGTTTCCATTTCACGGGGATTTCAATTCCAAGAAGCAACCCAAAGTCGTGAGATGAATATGTACTGCTTGTGTTAGGAAGTTATGGCGACATACCGACTAACTCTAATGCGCTTCGACTTGTACGAACCGCCTAGGATCCTCTGGATTTCCTTCGAGCTTGCTAAAATATACTAGTCCTCGAGTGTCTATTAAAAAAGTAAATTACCCAGTACTCAACATCACCCCTTTCTTATCAAAAATCCACGATCATCACGTTCATGGGAACACCGATGCAAACACCCTTCCACCTGTACCTACAAGGTATTTATTACACCCATCAAGTCTCGAAGCAACCACCGTGACGCCTCATTAAAAATCGAAAAGACTTTACCCGCCGGAGAAAGGAGGAAACGCTTCATCACGCGTTCGCCTCAAGTTCCCAGCCCTACAACCTCCACTCGAAGAAATGTCCCTTCGCGTGGCCACGGCGTGAATGCTAATTACCTCTGGGAACGAACTTTTCGTGCATTCTAGGCGTACGCGTCAAAAACCCAAACGAGCTCGAAGAATCTCCAAATATAATATAATCTCCAAATACAAAGAAATTCCTAAATCAATCAGAAAAAACAACATGGCCCCATCAGCGATGGCCCAAATTTATCCCTCTAATATATCCCTTCAAAGGAACCACCAACCTCAACTAACCATGTTCGCTGTCACTTTGAAGAACCTAAGCAATCGTTCCCAGAAAGCCGAGAAAATCATCCCCTCGTGTTCCTCCGACGGAAGCGATCGTAAAAATATCCCAATCCCGCAAAACGATGCCCGTTGCGTCGAACAATTAAAGTCCGCAGTGGCGACGGCCGGGCCAAGAGGACGTGTTGCCGTCAGACCAGAAATCCGGGATACGGAATTAGCCACGGCAGCGCGGATGGAAATCGTGCTTAAAATCCGGCGAGGAGACACACCCGCGGTGCACCCCTCCGCGGGACGACGCCGCGAAACTTAGCGTTGGGCGGTCGTCCTTCCATCAGTTCCCTCTTTCCCTTCGCTCGTTCCTCTTCTTCTTTTCGCCGATTACGAGAGGCGGCCTGGAATTCCTCGTAACTAATTGGTTTTTCCGCGTCCCCCTGCCGCCACGGTTTCTTCAGCACTTTATTAGAGCCGGGAGATTTCAAAGTAATTGACGACTAGCTCGAGATGCGTAGAAGGAACAAACGAGCCCGACGTTTGACGGCGATTCAAGGCCCTGACGGTCGCCGGGGTCTAACGAACGCGTAACGAAATTACGGGATACCGGGAATCTGCTCGATACGCGCGAGGCGCCACCCCCTCGTGTAACGAGCCAGATCAACCGGTGTAATGAACGCGCACTGGCGCGAGCGATTTTCGCGGGACAAGTGGGAGTTAAATGTACGGCGCTGCCCGGCGTAGTTATTAACTCAAGCTGATTCTACTGCTTCAACGTCGACTAATAAAGTCTGTGATGCTTTCTGCTTGCAGGATTGTAAAGATATGGTGACTTGGTGAACCGGACGGCGAGGAAACATGGCTCTGACTGTGGTGCCCTCGGCCCGCGTTTTCAACGGAAACGGTGAGCTGCGATTCAGTTTCTAATGTGAAACTTAATTTTGGGGATTTTGTATGATTTATGGGAATTATTGGTAAGTTGTAGTTTTAATAGAGAATGATATGAGGCAGTCAGAGTGATAACACTCGCAGTAATTAGGACATGTACCCTAAGTATGTTGTAGAGTTGTCAGGACTTCGCAGTTACTGTATATCGGTTTACTTATCAGTGTGCGCTTCAGCTCGAACAATTGCTTATAAATACACGAGGAGCGAGCCTTATCGACCATTCACACGACTCTCCAATCTGATAATCCTGCATGGTCATTTGTTAACGCCCCGCAGACGACGCGGAGTAAATAACAATAACCGGAGTTCCAACAGTGTCACGGTTGAGTGATCCGGAATTTTCGAAGCGGATAAAAAACGTTTCCGGGCAAACGATCCGAGTAACGAAGCAATTGAACCCGCGCCGAATTCGAATTTCATGGAAGCTCGGTGGAGCCGCTTTCGTCAGTGACTTTGCGCTGTAGCGCAGCATTGTGAGCTAGTCACATTCCAGTCTATAATTGTACTGACGAAATTATCGCGGTAATCAGTAGGTATAAAAGGCAGAACAGCGATCAACGTTCCTATAGAATCTATTGCAGGGATTTACAGTGAAATTTTATTATTAATCCCTTGGCGATAGAACAATCATTGTTTTATTCGCTCCAGAGAAGATTCATGTGATCCAGATAATTTATATTAACACTTTGATTGCCGTGAACATAAGAATTCTAATTTATTTCATATTTATCATCGATTTATTACTTTATTTCATGTCTATCTAACCCTTTCAAAGATTTTTCCAAAACCAATGAATACTTGGGAAAGATCGGCAGTGGACGTAGGTATGCTGGATTAAGTATGATTAAGAGGAGAGGAATGAGGAAGTATATAATAAAGAATATACGTGGTAATAATTTGATTGTTTAATTATTAAGATGAGAACAGGACTAAAAATGAAATTAAATGTTTGTTTATATGATTATGTGAAAATGGGGAAGGGAAATAGTCTGTAATTTATGAAGATCGTCGCCAAGGGGTTAAGTCATTGCCACGTAGGCCGCGATAGTATGAGGACGGTGCTGTATGACACGTAAATGGGATCCCCACGCTGTCCCCGGCTAACGAACTTTGCCAGATTATTATTACCATGCCTCTGGATGGTCGCCAATGGTTACAACATATTTCGGTTTACACTGAGCGTACGGTCGTTACCCCCGAACAATCAGCAGCTCGGGATGGACCACGATCGATCCATCCCTCCAAAGATAGATCCTTTCTCTTTTGGTCGAACGACGATAGACGCCACCTCCTTTTTGGGGTCTTTTGAGGTTGCTCTAAATCGAACTCGTAACGACCCGTCATAGATCGTCTTGTCACTGAAAGCAATTTAGACCTAAGACTCCTTGATAAGCTACAGTAGGAAAGTAACACTCAATTCTCAACATTCTTTCGATTTTTTAATACTTCTATTAAATCTATCCCTACAGCGACTCGTTTAAAAGCTACTATAAATACTCCCACAGGTTTTGCAAAAGAAAGATATACCGCTACTTTCAAATGTTAAACTAAAGGTTTACGAATGAATATCAATATAGTGACAGGTCAATGCCGCCATTGTCAATTTATTTTGTTATTTATTGTTATTTAATGTTGAGTAGTATAATTAATATTATTTTAAATTTCGTGTAGATTTTGCTTTTTAAGCTTAAAACGGAGCTCTTGTCAGTTTTAATAATTGTAAAATGTAAGAGCTGTTCTGTGGTTTAATAATCGTTTGCAAAATGAATATCACAAAATTATAGGATCTGTAATGTGTTCAACTAACTAAATTTTGGTCACTTTGAGGGTTGATACCTTTCGGCATAATTAGGCCCAAGGGAGAAACTGCTCCGTTCGAAATGTCACGAAACTGATGCGTATATTATACTTGTACCTTAATAAATACCTACACAATGGTATAATTCTGATCCATTCGATGGGATTGGAGCAGAGGATGGATACCTGTGCTTCAATTGTTTCGATTCACGTGACTTCCCGTGATTTTCTGTGATCTTCTGTGATTCTCGGTGAACAGTGGGGACGCAGGCGTACGTTTCCAGCTCAACGGGATCGACATGCCTTTGCTGCCCTTACGGCTATCACATCGACCTGGACTTCGTGCGATACTGCGAGGCGGTGGCGGCAGGAAGTGTCGGCGACAGGTCTAGCATCGAGAGGCGCAAGAAAAGGGAACGTCGAAAACAATGTCAGTCGATGGAGGTTCTCCTAGGCCTGGTAATTCATCGCACGATCCCATAATTAAACTGGCCGAGTCTGTTGAGATCGCTTCAGAAGATCGTTCGTTCTCCTAGCTCCGTCATTAATTAAATACCCCATCTCTCTTTACGCGACGGTTCATTATAAAATGACTGCTTGGATGCTTCCCCCTAACGATCGCCCAGCAAAGCGCCTTTTAACGAACTTTCACACCGAAACGGGCAACGACAAAAGAAACGCCGAACGCCAGTGAAGATCGACAACCGTTGCTTAACCTCTTCCCCGTGAAGACCCCTCTTATTTCTCATCTCAGGTGAGTCCAGCCCTCGCAGGGATACAGGCGGAACTGCCGAAAATACCGCAGGAACCAGGTACCACGAACGGCCTGGCTACTTTGCCTAGGACGAGCCATAGGAAACAAGAGTACACGCAGGAGTCGCAGGCTTTGGACCTCAGCGATGTCGTTGGCGACTTCGAGGCCACCCTCAGGCGCTCCAACAGGTCGTGGAAGCCTTCCGACAGACACCAGCGCACCGAGAACGGTTAGAGAGACTTACCATATACTTATTATTAAGATGAATCCGGTATCACGATTTTCGTCACTGTAGAAATTGATTCTGATTTTCCATCTATCTTCAACCCGACACAATACGTTACCATCATTTCTTTACGCAAGAGTGCATCGCCCTCTCGAATAATAGAAAAAGAAAGCCGCGCCGGTGCACCCGCTCGCATACAACGGATTAATTTCTGTGAAAGACCGAAACGAAGAAAAAGGAGCGGCGAGAAAGAGAACCGATAATTTCACGCACATTTGATTTCCTCGCGCTGAATCCGCTCGCCCCGGCCATCGTCGGATTCTCCATGGCCCAATGACCTGCTGCACAATAATACCGTAAAGAGAAATGCTTCCTTCACTTTTGAGCCGCAGGTTTCCCGGGGACGGGTTAGACGGTTGCGCTCCTCCGTCAAATATAAAGCCACCGGGCTCGCTAATGAGTCCCCTCTCTCCTTTGTCACGCGTATCGCTCGGGGACTCTCGAAACGGTGAAATTGCCATTCAGCTTGGCAAGCCAGCGGGCAGCTGGTGCTGAAAAGAAAACGGTCCCCTGATTTAATTGCCGCGAGACTCTCTGATCCTACGATTCACCGAGGAAGAAGTTCCTCGAGCCTGGAACCTGGAACATCGCCCGAGCCACCGATTCGCTGTTGCAACAATAACGCAACGGATCACGCAATTACGTAATTACACCGTTCGACGCATGCGAGGAACACGAGCATTTCTCTCGGATGGTTGCATATGTATGCACGTAGCCAGTAGCTGCATCGGAGAGCCAAAAGGCTTCCGGGTTTTCGACGCCTCGTAGAGCTGGCCGGAACAGATGGTTTATATTATTATCCGTTTAACGGGCCATCGGCGACGGGTCCGCTCGACGTGGCGAGAACGTTCTCTCTTTTCTCGGTCCGGAGATTGCCTCTTCACGGTATTCCAAGCGTCGTCCATCGGAAATCGAATAACGAAGCTCGCCGATTGAATCCACCCGAAACACTCAGCGCCTCCAGCGGTTTCCTCTACCGATAGTCGACTTTTCCTTTTTTTTTTCTTGCCTCTTCGCTGTCGTGCTTCTCTTTTGTTCTTGCAAGCGTCGTAGGCGAGACGGCTCATAATCGCGTCGCGAAATAACGAAGGGGAACGGAGGGTTCTCCTGGACGTTTCACGGCACTCCGTTTTAACGGCGCCTGTTTACGTGCCCGTGGATTCGCACGGTTTTCGCCCGCCTCGCGCCGAACAAAGCCGAGGCTTCTGCACGGTTGACAGTGGCTGACGAATAAGCCAATAGCCGGGTTGTTTCTCACGGGACCGCGAACTCCGTTCCTGAAACGAGCGAGGAGAGCTCGTTTGCAGGAATATTCTCACGTTTCGCAAGCGAACCTACTCGCTCCGGCTCCCGTTTCCTGCCTTATCGCCTGGGAGACAATGCCCGGGACTCTATGCAGGCGCGTCCTCGCCGCGGGGAAGCTGAGATCCTTTCTTCGGTTTTACTCTGCGAATTAGATAGCTCGCCTCTTGTTTAACGCGGAAGGAACACGCTGCTTGGGCGCTGATTAACTCTGCTACCTGGCTGGGAATCGTTTTCGTTTAATTATCCCATAGAGAGGCGTGGAATATTTTAACTTTTACAGAACCGTTGTCCTTATCATATCTATCCGTCTTTCTGGAGCGGGAAAGTTTTATATTCTAGGGAAATACATCGTGGCGCTTCTAATACTGTAGAGCCTCTAATAACTGAACTAATAGAGCAGGGTTCCTTAAAGTTTTTTGAGCGCGATCCCCTTTTGTAATATTCAAATAGCCTGCGACACCTCGTATAAGATAAGGTAAATTTAATAAGGTAAAGAAAACACATTAAGAATAGGTATTTCAGAATATAATTCTAACTTAATAATATTTAAAAAAAAAAAAACTTAACGCTCCCGAAGAAAACACATCGCGCCACACCGGTTGGAAATCACTTAATAGAGAAATCTAAGTGTCTGGATAAAGGAAATTTCAGATAATAAAACAATCACTGTTCTGCCACTAAACTTCCCTCCTTTAAATAGAATTGTAGAAAATTGACAGATCGCTTAAATAATTTTGGACTAAAATTACATTTATGTCTCTAAACTAAATTTGTATCAGAGGGAGGCACCTGTTGCTAAAAGAAACTATTCAGATAACAAAACGTTCAGATATTAAAATACTTCGCTAATGTAACTTTATAACAGTACTTATCTTCATATACTTCGTGTCTATAAGTAAACGAAGATTGTTCCGCGCGAAATAGAGCCCGACGGAGTAGCATAAAATTTAATTAGACTTCCTGGTGCTTAGAGACTTATTAATTCAGTAACAGAGGCGTCGGCTATTATTCATTAATATCTCGAGCAGAGCACTCTGTTAACCCAATAATCCGACGACGATGGTACGAAACGTAAAGTAACGCGACGTTAACTCGTTGCACCAAAGGATCGCGGACGAACAGGTGCCCATCTAAACGATCTAGAAATTGCTGGGATCGTTGGTTACTGGGAGGCTCGTCGCGGTTTCCAAAGGTACTAGTCGATAGTTTCTTGCTCGAAGTCAGTGGCGAGCTCGAACGCTGGAACGTTGCTCGTCGGCGAAGCCGTCGGTGCGTGGCTGGAACCACCTGCTTCCGGTGGACGTCCCGTCGGTTGCGCCGTCGCTGCAAACGGCACCTGTGTTACCCCGGTGGTAACGTGACAGGGGCTTTGTAGCCCTCGCGCACCCAGCAATTTCGTTGGTTTTCGTGACAACAGTCGGATCTGCACGCCAGTGGATCGGAATGCGAAAGAATCGAATCGGTAGCGGCCGATGCTCGCGTTTCTTTTATCTTCCCCGTCTGTAATAGCTCCCTTCATCGTTTCGTGTTACCCGAGACAGCTCCTTTAAGGCAGAGTAATTTTACTTGAATAAAACATTGCACGTGTTTAACCGTGCCTTTAAATTGTCATCGCAGGAATTTATTGTTCGGCGTTGTATTTTATTTATAGGTAGGATCGTTGCAAGTACTTTATCCGTATCATTTGTTGCCAATCCTCTTGACGATCGAGATTGTCAGCGATGTCTTCTGACAATTCTTTTTGTAAATGGAGTGCAGTCTTAGACAGAGATGGGCGAAATTTGTTTTTAATTAACTTTTATTCGTTATTCGAAATTTTACTTAAATAAAAATCTGGCCCGTTTGTGGTCTTGGATCCCTAGCATGGATACAGTAATTATGAAACAGTTGTGTGGGATATTCGAAATTCCTCGCGCAAAGTAAGCGGCCACGATTGAATCGCGAACGATATTCTAACGAGGCATTATTCTAATGGATGACTTTCTCCGCCGCGGCAGAAAGATTCCAAAACGCTTGAATATTCCCGGGCCGCGAAAGTGCGTCGAATAGACCTACCACGGTCCATTACGACCACCTCGATATCGCACGTGACATTCCAAGTAATGTGATCTGTCGAATACTATTTCGAAAAGCGGTATTGCCCGGTGAAAAGGCAGGGGAATTTAACGAAAGCAGCCGACCCGATTACCCTCCCCGTCGTTAACCACCAACAATACTTAACAGTCGATGCTTAGAAAGTAGAAAAGGAACACGAAGAAGGATTTCTGGCCTCGGTAACTCCGCTTTTGCGTGACGATGATATCGAGCGCTGCTCGTTCGTTTGCCCTAGTAATTCAATTTTACGAGCCACAGACAGCATCCGTTTAACAGGGATTTAATAATTGCCGGCGAGGAACTCCCCGTATATCTCCAGGCGATTTATCACGTCACCGACGCTGCAAAACTTGCCCGGATTAAAAAGACGTTCTTGCCAAAAGGCGCGCACGAAAATAAAACGCGGTCATAACTGGGCGGCACGGGTCCGATTAGAGCTCCGAAAATACACGCGTCAGCGTGAGAAATCTCCTGAAGGAAGGGAAGCCGCGAGGGGCAAGGACGATTTTCAGGGAAACTTCGCGCATCAGCGACAGCGTCGACGGCACTCTATTTAACTCGATTTGGAAGGCATGACGTGACTTCATCGGGAACGCTAAACCATTTTGGTGCAACCTTGTCGGAGCAAGGTGGTCGCATATGGCCGCGTATGCACCTGCCAGGCTAAGCGACGCGCGACTGTTGCAACTGTTATTCTTCCAACGAGCTGTCGAGGCGAAATTTTAAAAGACACCGGCGATAAACAAACGCCGATGGAATAACTAAACACGAGCATCTAGCGCGCGTTAAACATTTCTGGGCTGGCGACTGTGACCCAATTGAAGCGGAACACGGTTGGAAATAGATGTTAGAAGTAGAACTCTAGAATACCGCAGCCAATAAATACACTCAAAGAACCAAGTAAATCATCATCCACCCTCAATAAATCTACTAACGCCTGCAGTTTGTAGTACAAACAATCCGCAGCTTTCGTAACAGCTCGAGATCCGCGATAACGGCCGAATCAAGGCTGCCCGTTATCACGCCGCGGAAGATCGTTGCCGAAACGTCGCCCGGAGAGGAATAAGACGGGGGGGGGGGGGGGGGGGAGTAGGAGAACGACAGCCGACTCCTTTTTTCTCGACTGGGGGATTAAGAAATCGACGAACACACCGGGCGAAGAACAGGAGAAGAGGCACAACTGCCCCTCTCCATTCACCTCTTCGTGAGCAGCCGGAGTCCTGGTTGGCTATAGCCCAGTGTTCGGCGTCACAGTCAAACGCAAACAGTGGCCGCGACGAAACAGATCGTCGGCACTAATGCTCGAAAAACCGTCGACGAAAGCGCAACCCCCGGGATGGTAACCTCGATCCGATCATCGATCCCCGTTTCCTCTAACCGTGGCTTGCCGAAGTGGGGGTTGGCCACCACGAAACCGATATCGACGCGCGAACCGATCGAACCTCGGCTCTTTTTCACTCTCTACCGCGCGTAGACGAACGAACGAAAACACCGGCGCAGCTCTTGCGGGCAGCAGAGATCGATCCCCGATCGATCGATCATTCCATGGAGGCTTCGCCGTGACGAGTCCCGCGAGCATCGATGAGATCGACGGAACTGCATGGCGACCAGTGAGCGAGGAGAAGTTGAATCTCCGTGGGAAGACTATGATATTTCGTTACACGTGAATGTGAACGCTCAGTTTTCAAGCTTATTTTGACCCCGCGGATTTTCGTGTGCAGTGCAAAGTATTTAGTGAAGATGGGGGTGAAGAATTTTATCATGAAGAGGATACCGTTCTGCAAGATGAAAGCGAAGAGGAAATATCGTGAGTCGCTACATAGCCCCGTTCCTTTTGTCCGTTGTTTTTCCTCGTGGCGCAGTGTTCGTTAGGCGGATAGTATTTGCCCGCAGATGAACGTCTAGACTTTTAACCGTAGATAGCCGCGGACCGGCGTGTATATAGTGTGTTTTTCTGCGTGTATCTAGAAAACACGAGCGATAACGACGTGCCTTGCGTCACGCGATTTTCCTCGGGTCATGTTTTTACATACGTGAATTATCGCGCTTTGCATATCTGGCGGCGGAGTAATCTGTTACCTAGAATTCGGATTTCGCCGCCAGCACGGTCGGTCGGGGCTGTCCACGTCGCGGTGGACGTGATCCCACGGGGCACGAGGAGTAATTAAAAGATACTTTATCTGTCCAAACAAGTTTAATTCATTATCGCGCGGCGATACGCGCGTTTCGCTTCGACCCCAAGTGTCCGTATCGCTGCTCCGTCCGAACGAAAGCTGACAGTTCGAAAGGAAGAATGGAAAGCCGTAGAAATTCAAATGGAACGATCCGCTGATTCCTCGAGATGCTTTCGAGCTCTCCGTTTAATTGCGATGAAAAACATTCCGCCAGCTGCGCGATCGTCTCGATACGCATCGAGATCGGGCGAGCTTGCGTAGAGGATCGTTTAGACGCGTCTACCGGCGAGTTACGCGAGATAACCAACGTTTCGGTTCCGCGATCGGCGATTAATTCAGCGAGAAAAAAACCAAGGAATCTCTGGCAGCGGCCAGAGATGCTCCTTTTCAACTTGACTTTCACGACCGACATCGTAGGCACCGCTACTCTCGTCCGAGTATATGCTTCTAATCCACATGTGCAACCCGCGAGAAAACAGCGTCGTGTTCTTCCATATAAAGCGGGACGCAACGATTACGCGCCATTATTTACATGGCCTGCTCGCGTTGTTACTGTTCGAGACAGAGCCGTGTAGAGCCCCTTTAAGGACGCTGTAATCACGCGCAGGAACGCCGCGAACGCGCAGCTTTCGAGGGCAGCTTTAAATCGCAAAGGGGATAAATGAGGACTCGCGCTGAAGTTAATACAGTGAAGTTCCATTTGTCCAAGCCCCATCGCGGGACAAAGCAGAGTTTGGAAAACTGGGTCGTTCTTATAATAATAACTCGATACCTACAAATTTTTAATTAAGTGGATTAAAACATACTTGCGCCTCCTTCTTTTTCCCAATATCTCACGACTTATTTATCATATTTTATCAGCATTTTTTATCAACGCTCGACGGTACTTCAAATAATTGAAACTCAGCGGCAGTTGAATAAATCGAGCCTTGACTTGACGTTCCAATAAATCGAATTCTACACTTAGGTATTTTCAAAACTCGTAGGGTGACTGTACCTAATATCGCCAAGCAAAAGTTAAATCGCTGTCAATTGAATAATAATTGATACTTTTGCGTGCAGTTTGTTTCAAACTAAAGAGAAATTATTCATCTTTCGTGTAGCATAAGTTAGAATTGGAGAAACCTACACATTCTTTAATTAGGACTCAAAAAACGAAAGACATGCAAAAATCGGGTCCAGAAAAAAGTGTATCTAATATCGCCAACTCATGAAATATTGATTAATTCATGTATATATGAGTTTTTAAAGTCATTTTCACATGTGCTTCTATTATTTCTTGCTCTATGAATGTATTTTTATCCATCTTTGATTTCATATTTATTAGAAAAATATAGAAATTTAAAAATATAGATTTTTAAAATATTTTATTTTCTACGTTCCGATGTACATATTGGACAAATAAAGTTTATTTCAAGAAGTTTAGTTTAAGATATTAGGTACCGTCACCCTACCGTGTCAACGAGCGCAGCGGGTACCAGCGGTGGTTTTTATTGTAACACGCAAGGGGGGATGCAAAAAATTGGTCCACGATGGATCGTGGTCGTTCGCATGGGCGCGCGTGACGCGACTCGCGTGCTGCGAATCCTCTGGCATTAAAACCGAGCCCACGAGTCGCGTCACGATATCGGGCTCGGATGAATTTGAAATGCCGCGACGTCTGGCGCGTTTCTTTATTGTCTAGCGCGGGACGGCGTCGTTTTAATGCCGTGACCCTCTTACGTAACGATCAATTAAAAAAAAAATCAAACAGACGCAGGTGAACACAGTTTGCGTAATACGCGTGCGCGCGACGTTTTGTTGAGTGGCATTATCTGCGCGGGTTGACCCGGGACACAGGAAGTCCTGTTTGATGTTTCTTCGAGCTTCTAATGTGGCAAACAATTTAACAGAGGTACCTATTTTGGAGAAAGAATGAAAAATGGTCCTTTTTGGGGACGTTTTAGTTTGCTTCTCGAGTCGATAGCGAAATTCGCTTAGTATTCGGCAAAGTATCGAAGCGTTTTATTATTCCACCGAAGCAGCTGGCTTATTTTTGAATATCTCACCGCTGTGTATTAAACGGAGCAACGGTAATACCTTGCCTCAAACACTTGTAGCGATTTGCATAGATTTTGGTATAGATGGAAATATAATATAGCATTAAAGTGTTTCCTCGTTATATAAATAAATATTTCTACGCGGGCCAGCTATCGGTGTCTGTGGCCTCATATTTACATGACATCTCTACGCCGATTCAATTTTTACATAAGCACGGTGTTTGAATAAATAAAGAGTAGGTATTAGTTCCTGGTGGTAAATTCGTTTATCGACCTTGCCGCGTAGTACGAACTTTTTATTCAAAAAAAAGCTCGGGAGATTTCAGTATTTACTGCCAATATTTGCTTGTCTAGAGTTGCATGGGGAGTTATCTACATTCACCCAAGTGAATGACACTTCTATCTCAAACCAAACATTGCTCCCATCAAACAGTCAGTTCGTGAATTAAAATGTTTTTATATTACAACCTCTCTCTGTACCGTTACCACTATTTTACAAGGGAAGTTAGGCAAGCCGGAAATTCAGAAAGTCATTGCAACTTTCTGTGCAAGTAGAGTAGTTAATTCGTCACACAACCCTATTTTTGTCAGTGCCGTAGTGCGACTTTAGGGGGTGAAATCACCGCTTGAAAAAAATTCAGAATCTTCTTTTTCGACGGTGAGAAAGTTACCTAAACGTCTCGTCTTCGGATATTCCTCAAATAGCAACTCTGCTTGAAAAGCAAACAGAATGCGACTGTTCCCATCGCGATGAGAGAACAGTGGAGTGATCCGCGAGAATGTTCACGTATGAAAAATCCCCCAGATGGAACGAACACGGCCACACCGATGCAGAACAATGCTCAAGTCGAGCACACGGCTGATTTCGACAACGCGAGCGTCGGTAGCGGGAACTCGAACCTCAGCACGGGCGCGCTACAGGTAAGAAGCAACAAGTACAATCGACCAGTAATCGCGAATCATGAAATCCAAGAACAGCGGCGCGTACTCTGGCCGTCCAACGTGTTCCAGAACATCAGAGAGCAAATGGCAGCGTCACTGGAACGAATGAGGGAGCTGGAGGAACAAGTCAAGGCAATTCCCATGCTACAGGTAAAGCTTCAGCGCAATTTCTCATAGTAGCTATACGTAGAAGTGATTCAGCGAGGTAGTAAAAGCTGTGAGAGTCTCAAACTTCTCAGCTTCTGGGTATAAATTTTTTTTTGAAGATCAGGTTTCCAGATATCTCGTTCCAAAACTTTGGGGCTCTCGCAGCTTTTGCGACCTCGTAAAATCCCTTCTAGGTCCTACATCGTCGATTCAGCCAGATTTTTCTTTCGTCGGTTCACCCACCAGCTCATGAATCACCCGTTCCTCCTTTTCGTTGCGATACTTCCGACGGGAAAGCGCAATTATATCCTGGCGATCCTAACGCGAATTGCCCGAGGCGTTTGTGGTAATTATGGTAACGCAAGAAGGTGAAAAGCAAGCGAAATGGCGAAAAGGGGGTGGGCAGGAGTAGATTTAAGGATAGAGGCACAGGTGGCAAACTTATTACAAATAAATTTACGCGCGCATTGTATGAAAATTATGGGGAACCAAGAAAAATGTAGCGTTTGGATAAAATCATAATTTTTTTTGGAAAACTGCGCTATCCGTTAAATTCCCCACTGGGGGTAGCCGAGGCCTCAGGCGTTGAGTGAATTCTTCGAATCAGCATAACGACCACGTTAACGGTCCGTTACCAGGTGTTAGGCACAATTATTGACTTCATTTCCGTTTCTTATTATCCGGACGTTGCAGGTGCAGGTGTCGGTGCTGAAGGAAGAGAAACGGAACCTTCTGCGACAAGTGGACGAGCTGAGCAAAATGAATTGCTGCAACGATATTTTGCACAGGCACCGGAGCCAGTCGTTCTCGGAACAGCGCATGAACCTGCGAAACCTGAAGAGTGTCCCGGCCACGCCGACCAGGGACATGGGAACGATGTGCGGCGTCATGACACGGGACGTCGGCGTCTCGCACCAGCAGGTACGCGCCATCCCCGCTTCCGTTGCCTCGCGATTTATCGACGGGCTCGATCTAGACATTGTTGCGTCGGGAGAAACTCGAGAAAAGCGGCCGGCGATCGCTCGGTTCCAGCGAACCGCGAAAAATTTGCATACTGAGCGGGACGGGTGAAGGAACATTCTGGCGTTTAACTACATATGTAGCAATGCAGTAGAAGATTAATGTTTCTATGGAGGGGAAAGTGAGAGTCCTTTTTAATTTCTTTAATCTTTGAGAGAACTAGGAAGGAAGATGTTTCGGAGTTCTATTTGTTCAGATGTTGCGCATGGTAACAGAAAATCGGCTCCCGAATCGCAAATCGTGTCCCGCAATTTCGGGTACCCGAACATCCTTACTGTTGTGTATTTATTCCTGATGCAAAATTTTTTAAGAAATCGGGATTCAAATCAATGAATAGTGGAAAGACTTCTAGGGTTACCGTAGTTATCAGGGGATTCTGCAAATTAGAGTATTGATTAATGATTAAGCTTGGGTTTAGATAATAATAGTGGTGTACTTGAAAATTGAACACAAGCCGCCTTAATGAGATACTGTAACGTGGTATTGTCACCCGATCAGGTCCGAACACGAGATATCGGAATGATAACGAGCACCCCGATTAAACAGTCGCTGCAGAGGAGTCGATTGCACATCGAAGAAATCGTACCTGAAATAGCCGATCAGAGCACGCTGCTGTGCGAGCGGACTTCGCCTAGCCTCGGCAACCTCTACTCGAGCGATTCCCGCGACAGTTGGAGGTCGACCTTAACTCGTAGCCAGCTGATGTACGAGGAGATCCCGCCGGAAGCGAAGGCGACGGGTCGCCTCAGATGGAGCCCACTTCAAGTGGAATCGATACCACCGACCAGTCCGAAACTGGTCAGCGACGCGAAAAAGTCTCGCGATGTCAGTACAAGCACGAGGAACAGATTGAAGGACCTCGTGTGCAGCCGATTCGTCATCGAGGACATCGCCCCAGAAGTTAAGCGAGAGATTAGGAAACGGTCCTCCGGAGCCACCACCACTTTGGCCATGAAAGATGTTCTAACAAAAGATGACGTCGCAGTTATAGTCGACGATGCCCTCAGAATCTACAAAAGCACGCTGATCAAGGACACCGCTTCAAGAGGGTGCCAGTGCACCCCCGAGCCGCCCAAGGTGGTCGAGAAGAGGGATCAGTTCGTCCAGGTCGCCGAACCATTCAAGATGAGGACGAACGTGGGAGTGATGGTGAAGCCTAGGGTGTCTGAAATCGGCATCGAGGTCCGAAGCGGCCCTGGGACAAGAACCATCGCAGTTGGTCCTGATCCAGTAGCTACACAACTCGTTTCCCTCCACTCCATGAACTCGAGGAGTCATTCTTTTAATTACGGCGATACCAAAGTGAACAAGAAGACCACCAGGTCCGTGAGCGTCATGGTGGATGACCTGGTGAGGACCACGGTAAAGAGCACCGACACCTCTGGCCTAGCTCCGAAGAAACGGGAATTCGGTACCTCGCCGATAAAGAAGATGTTCACCGACGTCTCTGTCGGCGAGTCTGTGAAGCCGCATATCTCTATATCCTGCGCGGCTAATTACTGCGACAATTGCAAGGAGACGATTAAGAATCTGGCGAAGCAGATCGTGAACAACGCGGAGAATAATATGAACCATCAAAACACAAATCTGGTCTCGAGGATACCGAGGCCGTCCCACATACCGTTGAACAACACGCCGGAGCACAGGAGGCAGTTCAAAAGGCAGGATACCTACACGAAGATACCTGCTGTCAACGTGATTAGATACGACTCTGATAACAAGGAGCTGTATGACAGTAGCAATCGGTTAGTAGTACTCTGAATATCATAGCGATCTATTCAACCATTTAGGTGCTGCGATCTCATATGCATCGACATTTGGCGTGGCTTACTGTTTAACAGCTGATAACGATTGCGTTTATCAAATATTAGTAGAAGCTTTCATTCGCGACATATGGTAAGGTTGGAGTTTTAAGCCTCGTTCACATTAGTCAAGTAAATTGTAATTGTAGATGTAAAGATTCTTTCAACTTTACTTCTCTTGAAATACAACTTGACTAATGTGAACGAGGCTTTAGTGCCGATATGGTTAAATGGTATAAAATTTTACAGAAATTCGTTTGCACTTCGATCGGTAATCACAAACTCGTTTTCACAGTCATTTATCGGTCGTTGATATGAAAGGGGAAAACAGAGGATGCGTCATCTATTGTTCTCGCGGTGGAAGTGGGAAAGTAGGGGTAGTTTGTTGCAAAAAGATCTCTATTAGTGACAGCGTGGCGCATGTCATTGGGAACTGGGATTGTTGATTTTTTCGGCTCCATGGTTGCGCGTCGGATGCGTCATACGATATTTCGCGTAGCTGCGCAGAGGTCAAACCGTAAATAACAGGTTCGGAGGTCAGTGACAGAGAAAGTGTCGTTAAAGCCACTTCGTAATCGGTATGGTGAACGAGTGAACCGCGATCTCGACAGATCGATGCTGCAGCAGCAGCAACAGCACGCTACCCGTTTAGTTAACGACACCGAGCTCATCGAGGAATCCTCTGCTCATTTCGTTGAGAAAGGGTAATCGAGCTCCCGGGGAAATTATCTTCGTTAAACCCTTTCAAAGATGATAGAATTAAAGTGAAATCGCTCGAGATACGTAAATGTATACATACGTTTCTCTGTTTTCCAGCATCCAGGAACTGCAAGGGGACAGAGGAAAGGATGAGAAGTCAGAGGAGATATATAATTCCGAGAAACAAGCGGATAGCGAAGACAAGCACGAGCTTCCAGAGTCCGCTCTGTTCCAACCGATTCAAGAGAAGCCTAGGAAGAAGATCGAACCGTCAAAAGAGATGCAGGCCGCCATGAAGGTTCTAAACGACAGCCTTAAAAAATCCCCTAGTAAGAGCATCTCGCATCAGATGAAGAACGCTGTAAACATCATCCAACAAGAATGGTTCAAGATCTCGAGCACGGTGACCGCCAATCCCTTAGAAGTAGAAGACTACCTAGATTGTTTCGAGGAGTATTCCAGCTCCCTGTTGGAGTATGTCGTTAACATGATCGACTCGAATGGGAACACAGCGATGCATTATGCAGTCTCGCATGGAAACTTCGACGTCGTGTCCATACTTCTGGACTCTAAAGTCTGCGACATCAATAAGGCAAACGTAGCTGGGTACACGGCTGTGATGTTGGCAGCTCTGGCAGAAGTTAGAAATTCTACTCATGCCTCTGTGGCGAACAGGTTGTTTCAACTCGCCGACGTCAATATTCGAGCGAAATTGGTAAGAATGTCAGGAGACGGTAATAAACTGATTCCACGATTCTTAAGACACAAAAGTAAACCGGTATATTTTTCAGCACGGTCAAACCGCCTTGATGCTAGCTGTATCGCACGGTCGCAAGGATATGACTCAGCTGCTGTTGGACGCAGGAGCGGCGGTTAACATTCAAGACGAGGACGGCAGTACGGCCTTGATGTGCGCTGCGGAACACGGGCATACCGATATCGTGCGTCTGTTACTCGCGCACCCAGACTGTGATCCATCGATTGTCGACATAGACGGCAGTTCCGCTTTGAAGATCGCGTTAGAAGCTGGCAATCGTGACATCGGCGTGTTACTGTACGCTCATGAGCGGGTAAACAGAGGGACGAGTCCCTATTCCTCGATGAGGCGCAGCAGGAGAGGCTCGAAACCTACGACGCCCACCGGGCCGTCCCCCTCCGCCCCAGTAAGCCCAGCTCCATCCCGAAGGATCCACTCATCGACCGTTTCCTTGAACTCCACGAAATATTCTTCTAAATAATTTGCCGAAAGACTTCTCACTGTCGTTTAACGTACTAGCAGGTAGCTCGAATCATAATCGTATTGTACGCGTAAGCGATAACACGAATCGGCGTCCCGTGTTTCCTATATTTATTGCTAACGTGTTTCTAGTATTTATCGTCGATTGCAACGTTTTAAGGTGTCAACTACTGGATAAACGATCCTGCTCTTGCCTAACGGTTCATTCAGTCCCAGCACAAGCATTTTAATTTAAGACACCCATTTGACTGCTCAACTTTTCTATACAATTAGTCGCGAGACGTTCGAAGGTGTTTGCTCTGTGAAGTTAGTTCGTAGGAAGGGCTCGCGCGAGGCGCCGCTGTCTCGCGTAAACGTTAGCGGATTAGATGGGATTTTCTATAACAACGTGAAGGTTCTTTCTGGGTGCTATCAGAGTAAAGATGATAACCTTCATTGTTGATAGATTTTTATAGAATGTCACGTGTATGGAACATCGAGGATCCAGCCAGACACACCCAAAATTTCATTCTTAACTCTAGAAACTGCGTGAAAGTACAAAAGAATTTCGTATGTGTATATATGAAACGAGGTCACAGCGCGAGAATCAAGTAACGTCTTCCAACATCCTGTGGCATTAAAACATTCCAAAGTGAATCGCAAACAATCCGAATTTCTCATCTCAGACACTGTTTCTCACATCTACAATAATAGATTCGGGCCTAATTTCTTGTCGAACCATGGGGATCAAGCTGACAGTAGAATAATTGTGTACTGATATACATAGATAGGCGTGATAAATGGTGCGCAAACGGGAAACCGCGTAATCCCTCCCCGATAAATGTTGAATTTATATACGGTGAACATTCTTAGAACGTATCGATCGTGGTGTTCGATGTTGGCGTAGAAATGTTACATAGGCGTGAAAGTATAAATATAGTGTCCGTGAACTACGATGATGAATGTCGAGGGGGCATACGAGGGAAAGTAACTATGTTTAATACTTGTTGAAGTCTTTTTCAGGGTACAGTTTATACACGATAGAGAGCTACACAGAAATGTGAATCTCCTTTTCATTCCTCGTTTATGCGCGGACACCCTCGCGGCTAGGAATTGGATATTTAAGACGAGTTTTTTAACGTTGAACGTTCTCTATAGGGTTGTGAATATCTTAGAAATAACTTTCGTATTTACGTTCAACATCAAAGATTTAGATTTACGTTGTAATGAGTATTCCTATCGTTAAGAAACTGCATTAATGTTAAGTGACGATTATACATGTACATCAAAGGTAGCGCCGAGATCAAGTAATAGAATCGTAGGGATCTAGAAAGTAGATTACTACTTTTCATTGTTTGTGCCTTTATATTTAACGTATTATAATTGATAATAAACCGGAGACGATACAACATCAAATGATTATATTGTGTAATGATTTATAGAAAGCCGATACGGACAGTCATTTCGTGTTAGCTGAGTTCCAGCTGACAACTTGCTGTGGGATTTATATAAATTATCTCCTATCCTTTTAAATGCACTATCAATACGAAGACGTTGGAACAATATATACAGAACCAAATAATCCTCTAATACCCCTACCACCAATTGCTTCTATTAAATTTTATCAATTTCTACTCTGATCTGTACGTATACAGAAGCTAAGACAGGAAGAAATGTTTTACCACTTTAAATAAATTCGTGGAACAGGGTACTATCTCACAACAAATTCATTTCGACGCTTGATCCTGGATTAAATTGATTCATATTCTGTTATGAAAAATCCTACTCCACAATTTTATTTAAAGTGAGAAAACACCACCGAAATTCTATACCTGGTCTGTGATAGGACCTCTAAAGTCATTTATGTATTTTTAAGAGACTCTAGCAGTTACCGATTACCGTCAAAATCATTCTCACTCGACTATTTCGACATTTACACACAAGGGGTTCAATCACAAAACACAGTCCGTGCTCGGTATCTACTTTATCAACAAGTCCCAAGGGACCATTGAATAATGCTCATCGTTGCTTTAAACCGTATCATTTATTAAAGTTTCGTCTAATCATAAACATAACCATTCTCTAATAATGATTTAATTCATATCGATTTAATGGGTCCATGGATATCGAAATTCGTGTCAAAAATTTGAAAGGAAGTTAAAGGTTGGTAAGCCTGGCTACACATCACAACGTGACGTTGTCAGATATTATCGCCAGTGCGGTTTCTAAATCCTTTGACAGTTCTTTTTGCACGGTTCGTAATTGCTTCGATGTATTTCTCCGATATTAGAATAATTCGAATACTTAAATGAATTGCTTGATTATAAGTAATAAATGTTTCATGTAACATGTTTCGTCTTGGAACTCAATGTAATAACACCTTCTGTTTACGTTTTCCAATATTTTATCAAATCATGTATACATGCTGTAGAATTTCACGAAAATGAATAACAAGTATTACATCAGTCTGGTGAAACATATACATGTGCAGTAGAAATATCAATTCCTACTTTGTATTTACGAATTCTTGTAATACCTTGATCGTTGTACCTCAATTACAATCTCTCCTGTTACAGGAGGGTTTTAATTAACCAGCAAAATTGAGAATAAGATGCGTAGGTCTCACACAAGTAAGTTAATCAACTATCAATTTTAATTCAACAGACCATAGTTTCGGTCCGTTGCAATGTGATTTTTGTGACAGATTATGCCTACGAACCAGTGCCAATGACGTCGAGTCATAATGGCTTGGAGGACGAGAATGAAAGCATGACAGACCATCTGAAGGATAAAATTCATGCTTTAAAGTCGTTGTCAATCGACATTGGTAACGAAGTCCAATACCAGGACAAAATGCTCCGTGGAATGGTAAATAATTCGCCGTTCTTCGTAAACATTTATTAGCTAGAAGCTTGTAGACTAAATCTTTTCATTCCGACAGGATGAAGACTTTGAAAGAACAAGTGGTTCACTAACAGGTTCCGTCGCGCGAGTTTTACGCTTGTCCAAGGGAAGCCATTCTTACTACATTCTATATTTATTCATATTCTCCATAGTTGTCTTTTTTGTGTTATGGGTAGCACTGAAATTTTTCAACTAAATTTTAACGCGATAAAGTTGCACGCCGAGGGAGATTTCATTCCTAAATTATTTTATCATACACAATAACTTTCAATTACACTTAGTATTTGTGTACAAAGGTCATTTACATTCTAAACTGATTATTATTTCTTCTGTATAAAATAATTGAATTGTATAAAATTATCTATATACACATAGTATATCTTAATGTAAATACATTAACGTCGCTGTAAAATGATCTATATAGAAGTATATATTATGCGTCGCCAAGCACGCGTGTACAGATAAATATATAAATATATTTTAATTAATAAACGTGATTGCAAGTTCTCGGTATTATCAATGCTCGAAAGTTGGCGGCAGTGCAGGCATAGCTTAACCTAACGCGACGTGATGACGTCAGTGATGCCAGAATGAGGACGGGAGCGCTCGAGAATTTCCCCCACCTCGCATGCACACTACGCCGGAGCTGCGTGTCCGTGAGCTCGGCGCATCGGACCACGTCGGGAAGACGAGAGAGAAAACGAATGTGTGTCTTTCCCTCTCGCTCTTGAAACCAAGCGACACGCGGCCGTACGCGACTTCACGAGTGCCTCGAGATCCACATTTCACTTTCTGACATATGCATAATACTTTTGTAATGAAAAAAAAATTTGGAAAAATTTTTGTTACGGAAATCACGTTTTAAGACCTCCTGATCACGTTTTGACCATTTAGAAAAGAGCTTTTTTTTAAATATCTCATGTATTTGTTAACACGATTACAGTATTGTCACCAACATAGTTACTGTGACCAACATAGCTAAAAAACGAAGCGATCTGAACATTCTGTACGACGACGGCAACAACGACGGTACCGTTTAGAAGATGGAATTCAGAGTTCACTTTTTGACACTTTGAGGCTGCGTATCTCCTAAACGGCTGGTCCTAGGTCGTTTTTGACGAAATTTTGAAAGAAAACTCAACCAAAGAAAGGTATAATCTCCTCCTTTTAAAACGTCCCATGTACTTTAAGCAATCAGACCGCCTTATAGAAATATTCTCATCTGGAGGCGATGGTACAGCTGTACAGTGTCGGACTGCTAAACCGCTGCGAACTTTTTGGACGTAGGTTCGAGCCTCGGAACTTCTAATAAGTCCCACAGGGTCATATTTTTTTCACATTAATTATGTATTTTTCCGGTTTCTAACTATATGACAATGTTCAATATTTATTTACAAATGTTTTAACCTTATGTTAAAAATATTTCAACCTGAAATATGCGTAAAAATGACTTGAGAGCAGTTTTTATGCCACTGTTTCTATGGTCTAGTATTCCGTCAATTACAGTATTGTTCTAACATTCCTACACTAAATTAATATTATATATAATTGGTTTTCTAATCTCTCACCTTTAACAATTGTCATACAATTCTCTCGTGTTTCCAAAATTCAGAAGTTAAACAATACTGTAATTGACGGAATACTAGACCATAGAAACGGTGGTATAAAAACTGCGGCTATACTTCCGAAAACCGATCAAACCCGATTGGGCTAAAATTTTGCAAATAGGTTCATTTTGCATAAAAATAATGTTTGCGAGAAGGATTTTTGGCGACTCGAATTTTTTTTTTTAACCATTTGAATGTCGTTTCCTACCTTACCGACAGAGTCGAGAATGTCGGTAAGGTAGGAAACAAAATTTCAGCCCAATCGGGTTTGACCGGTTTTCGGAAGTTTCGCCAAATATTACTATGTAAATACGTTACTGATATGGTAGTGGAATTGGACGCTATTTAAATGGCGTAAAATTGGGAAGATAATTTAATTCATTATACTCATCATATGAAATAACATTCGTCGTAGTTTCTATAATATACAAGTCAGGTTACTTAAAATACTTTTCTTCTGCTTACAGGTGAAACTTGGGCATATCTCTCCGTGACAGGAACTTTATATGGGCCAAATGATGGAAATTTCAACAATGAACACAAGAAAATAGCAATTATATATAACTGACAAAGTAAAATTATAATTTTATACTTTATTGTAAAACTGTAAAAGTCTTTATTCAAATAAAGTGGGAAAAAATTGAAACAGACTATTATTATTGAGAAATACCTTTTATACATACTCCTATCCAAATAGTCGCAGTAGCTACATTAAAGTGACGTCTTCGAAGCAGAAATTTAGGATACCTCCTTTCGCTTCATGTTCTCCTGCTGCTTCGCTCCAAAATTTGGTCCAAAATCTCAGTACGCTGTAAAATTGAGCTTCGCAGCGGGAGAACATGATGTCGAAAGAGGTGGCACAAAGTTAGCGCCTTCGGAGAGTGAATCGAAGACGCAGAACTATTGAACGCAGAGGCGCAGAGTTGTCGAAAGGTTTCTGGCGATGGAATTCAGGATACCTCCTTTCGCTTCATGTTCTCCTGCTGCTTCACTCCAAAATTTGGTCCAAAATCTCAGTACGCTGTAAAATTGAGCTTCGCAGCAGGAGAACATGATGTCGAAGGAGGTGGCACAAAGTTAGCGCCTTCGGAGAGTGAATCGAAGACGCAGAACTATTGAACGCAGAGGCGCAGAGTTGTCGAAAGGTTTCTGGCGATGGAATTCAGATTACCTCCTTTCGCTTCATGTTCTCCTGCTGCTTCGCTCCAAAATTTGGTCAAAAATTTCAGTACGCTGTAAAATTGAGCTTCGCAGCAGGAGAACATGATGTCGAAAGAGGTGGCACAAAGTTAGCGCCTTCGGAGAGTGAATCGAAGACGCAGAACTATTGAACGCAGAGGCGCAGAGTTGTCGAAAGGTTTCTGGCGATGGAATTCAGGATACCTCCTTTCGCTTCATGTTCTCCTGCTGCTTCGCTCCAAAATTTGGTCAAAAATTTCAGTACGCTGTAAAATTGAGCTTCGCAGCAGGAGAACATGATGTCGAAAGAGGTGGCACAAAGTTAGCGCCTTCGGAGAGTGAATCGAAGACGCAGAACTATTGAACGCAGAGGCGCAGAGTTGTCGAAAGGTTTCTGGCGATGGAATTCAGGATACCTCCTTTCGCTTCATGTTCTCTTGCTGCTTCGCTCCAAAATTTGGTCAAAAATTTCAGTACGCTGTAAAATTGAGCTTCGCAGCAGGAGAACATGATGTCGAAAGAGGTGGCACAAAGTTAGCGCCTTCGGAGAGTGAATCGAAGACGCAGAACTATTGAACGCAGAGGCGCAGAGTTGTCGAAAGGTTTCTGGCGATGGAATTCAGGATACCTCCTTTCGCTTCATGTTCTCCTGCTGCTTCGCTCCAAAATTTGGTCAAAAATTTCAGTACGCTGTAAAATTGAGCTTCGCAGCAGGAGAACATGATGTCGAAAGAGGTGGCACAAAGTTAGCGCCTTCGGAGAGTGAATCGAAGACGCAGAACTATTGAACGCAGAGGCGCAGAGTTGTCGAAAGGTTTCTGGCGATGGAATTCAGGATACCTCCTTTCGCTTCATGTTCTCCTGCTGCTTCGCTCCAAAATTTGGTCCAAAATCTCAGTACGCTGTAAAATTGAGCTTCGCAGCAGGAGAACATGATGTCGAAAGAGGTGGCACAAAGTTAGCGCCTTCGGAGAGTGAATCGAAGACGCAGAACTATTGAACGCAGAGGCGCAGAGTTGTCGAAAGGTTTCTGGCGATGGAATTCAGGATACCTCCTTTCGCTTCATGTTCTCCTGCTGCTTCGCTCCAAAATTTGGTCCAAAATCTCAGTACGCTGTAAAATTGAGCTTCGCAGCAGGAGAACATGATGTCGAAGGAGGTGGCACAAAGTTAGCGCCTTCGGAGAGTGAATCGAAGACGCAGAACTATTGAACGCAGAGGCGCAGATTTGACGAAAGGTTTCTGGCGATGGAATTCAGGTTACCTCCTTTCGCTTCATGTTCTCCTGCTGCTTCGCTCCAAAATTTGGTCCAAAATCTCAGTACGCTGTAAAATTGAGCTTCGCAGCAGGAGAACATGATGTCGAAGGAGGTGGCACAAAGTTAGCGCCTTCGGAGAGTGAATCGAAGACGCAGAACTATTGAACGCAGAGGAGCAGAGTTGTCGAAAGGTTTCTGGCGATGGAATTCAGATTACCTCCTTTCGCTTCATGTTCTCCTGCTGCTTCGCTCCAAAATTTGGTCAAAAATTTCAGTACGCTGTAAAATTGAGCTTCGCAGCAGGAGAACATGATGTCGAAAGAGGTGGCACAAAGTTAGCGCCTTCGGAGAGTGAATCGAAGACGCAGAACTATTGAACGCAGAGGAGCAGAGTTGTCGAAAGGTTTCTGGCGATGGAATTCAGATTACCTCCTTTCGCTTCATGTTCTCCTGCTGCTTCGCTCCAAAATTTGGTCAAAAATTTCAGTACGCTGTAAAATTGAGCTTCGCAGCAGGAGAACATGATGTCGAAAGAGGTGGCACAAAGTTAGCGCCTTCGGAGAGTGAATCGAAGACGCAGAACTATTGAACGCAGAGGCGCAGAGTTGTCGAAAGGTTTCTGGCGATGGAATTCAGGATACCTCCTTTCGCTTCATGTTCTCCTGCTGCTTCGCTCCAAAATTTGGTCAAAAATTTCAGTACGCTGTAAAATTGAGCTTCGCAGCAGGAGAACATGATGTCGAAAGAGGTGGCACAAAGTTAGCGCCTTCGGAGAGTGAATCGAAGACGCAGAACTATTGAACGCAGAGGCGCAGAGTTGTCGAAAGGTTTCTGGCGATGGAATTCAGGATACCTCCTTTCGCTTCATGTTCTCCTGCTGCTTCGCTCCAAAATTTGGTCAAAAATTTCAGTACGCTGTAAAATTGAGCTTCGCAGCAGGAGAACATGATGTCGAAAGAGGTGGCACAAAGTTAGCGCCTTCGGAGAGTGAATCGAAGACGCAGAACTATTGAACGCAGAGGCGCAGAGTTGTCGAAAGGTTTCTGGCGATGGAATTCAGGATACCTCCTTTCGCTTCATGTTCTCCTGCTGCTTCGCTCCAAAATTTGGTCCAAAATCTCAGTACGCTGTAAAATTGAGCTTCGCAGCAGGAGAACATGATGTCGAAAGAGGTGGCACAAAGTTAGCGCCTTCGGAGAGTGAATCGAAGGCGCAGAACTATTGAACGCAGAGGCGCAGAGTTGTCGAAAGGTTTCTGGCGATGGAATTCAGGATACCTCCTTTCGCTTCATGTTCTCCTGCTGCTTCGCTCCAAAATTTGGTCCAAAATCTCAGTATGCTGTAAAATTGAGCTTCGCAGCGGGAGAACATGATGTCGAAAGAGGTGGCACAAAGTTAGCGCCTTCGGAGAGTGAATCGAAGACGCAGATCTATTGAACGCAGAGGCGCAGAGTTGTCGAAAGGTTTCTGGCGATGGAATTCAGGATACCTCCTTTCGCTTCATGTTCTCCTGCTGCTTCGCTCCAAAATTTGGTCAAAAATTTCAGTACGCTGTAAAATTGAGCTTCGCAGCAGGAGAACATGATGTCGAAAGAGGTGGCACAAAGTTAGCGCCTTCGGAGAGTGAATCGAAGGCGCAGAACTATTGAACGCAGAGGCGCAGAGTTGTCGAAAGGTTTCTGGCGATGGAATTCAGGATACCTCCTTTCGCTTCATGTTCTCCTGCTGCTTCGCTCCAAAATTTTGTCCAAAATCTCAGTACGCTGTAAAATTGAGCTTCGCAGCGGGAGAACATGATGTCGAAAGAGGTGGCACAAAGTTAGCGCCTTCGGAGAGTGAATCGAAGACGCAGATCTATTGAACGCAGAGGCGCAGAGTTGTCGAAAGGTTTCTGGCGATGGAATTCAGGATACCTCCTTTCGCTTCATGTTCTCCTGCTGCTTCGCTCCAAAATTTGGTCCAAAATCTCAGTACGCTGTAAAATTGAGCTTCGCAGCAGGAGAACATGATGTCGAAGGAGGTGGCACAAAGTTAGCGCCTTCGGAGAGTGAATCGAAGACGCAGAACTATTGAACGCAGAGGCGCAGATTTGACGAAAGGTTTCTGGCGATGGAATTCAGGTTACCTCCTTTCGCTTCATGTTCTCCTGCTGCTTCGCTCCAAAATTTGGTCCAAAATCTCAGTACGCTGTAAAATTGAGCTTCGCAGCAGGAGAACATGATGTCGAAGGAGGTGGCACAAAGTTAGCGCCTTCGGAGAGTGAATCGAAGACGCAGAACTATTGAACGCAGAGGCGCAGAGTTGTCGAAAGGTTTCTGGCGATGGAATTCAGATTACCTCCTTTCGCTTCATGTTCTCCTGCTGCTTCGCTCCAAAATTTGGTCCAAAATCTCAGTACGCTGTAAAATTGAGCTTCGCAGCGGGAGAACATGATGTCGAAAGAGGTGGCACAAAGTTAGCGCCTTCGGAGAGTGAATCGAAGGCGCAGAACTATTGAACGCAGAGGCGCAGAGTTGTCGAAAGGTTTCTGGCGATGGAATTCAGGATACCTCCTTTCGCTTCATGTTCTCCTGCTGCTTCGCTCCAAAATTTGGTCCAAAATCTCAGTATGCTGTAAAATTGAGCTTCGCAGCGGGAGAACATGATGTTGAAAGAGGTGGCACAAAGTTAGCGCCTTCGGAGAGTGACTCGAAGACGCAGATCTATTGAACGCAGAGGCGCAGAGTTGTCGAAAGGTTTCTGGCGATGGAATTCAGGATACCTCCTTTCGCTTCATGTTCTCCTGCTGCTTCGCTCCAAAATTTGGTCAAAAATTTCAGTACGCTGTAAAATTGAGCTTCGCAGCAGGAGAACATGATGTCGAAAGAGGTGGCACAAAGTTAGCGCCTTCGGAGAGTGAATCGAAGACGCAGAACTATTGAACGCAGAGGCGCAGAGTTGTCGAAAGGTTTCTGGCGATGGAATTCAGGATACCTCCTTTCGCTTCATGTTCTCCTGCTGCTTCGCTCCAAAATTTGGTCCAAAATCTCAGTACGCTGTAAAATTGAGCTTCGCAGCAGGAGAACATGATGTCGAAAGAGGTGGCACAAAGTTAGCGCCTTCGGAGAGTGAATCGAAGACGCAGAACTATTGAACGCAGAGGCGCAGAGGTGTCGAAAGGTTTCTGGCGATGGAATTCAGGATACCTCCTTTCGCTTCATGTTCTCCTGCTGCTTCGCTCCAAAATTTGGTCCAAAATCTCAGTACGCTGTAAAATTGAGCTTCGCAGCGGGAGAACATGATGTCGAAGGAGGTGGCACAAAGTTAGCGCCTTCGGAGAGTGAATCGAAGACGCAGATCTATTGAACGCAGAGGCGCAGAGTTGTCGAAAGGTTTCTGGCGATGGAATTCAGGATACCTCCTTTCGCTTCATGTTCTCCTGCTGCTTCGCTCCAAAATTTGGTCCAAAATCTCAGTATGCTGTAAAATTGAGCTTCGCAGCGGGAGAACATGATGTCGAAAGAGGTGGCACAAAGTTAGCGCCTTCGGAGAGTGACTCGAAGACGCAGATCTATTGAACGCAGAGGCGCAGAGTTGTCGAAAGGTTTCTGGCGATGGAATTCAGGATACCTCCTTTCGCTTCATGTTCTCCTGCTGCTTCGCTCCAAAATTTGGTCAAAAATTTCAGTACGCTGTAAAATTGAGCTTCGCAGCAGGAGAACATGATGTCGAAAGAGGTGGCACAAAGTTAGCGCCTTCGGAGAGTGAATCGAAGACGCAGAACTATTGAACGCAGAGGCGCAGAGTTGTCGAAAGGTTTCTGGCGATGGAATTCAGGATACCTCCTTTCGCTTCATGTTCTCCTGCTGCTTCGCTCCAAAATTTGGTCCAAAATTTCAGTACGCTGTAAAATTGAGCTTCGCAGCAGGAGAACATGATGTCGAAAGAGGTGGCACAAAGTTAGCGCCTTCGGAGAGTGAATCGAAGACGCAGAACTATTGAACGCAGAGGCGCAGAGGTGTCGAAAGGTTTCTGGCGATGGAATTCAGGATACCTCCTTTCGCTTCATGTTCTCCTGCTGCTTCGCTCCAAAATTTGGTCCAAAATCTCAGTACGCTGTAAAATTGAGCTTCGCAGCGGGAGAACATGATGTCGAAGGAGGTGGCACAAAGTTAGCGCCTTCGGAGAGTGAATCGAAGACGCAGATCTATTGAACGCAGAGGCGCAGAGTTGTCGAAAGGTTTCTGGCGATGGAATTCAGGATACCTCCTTTCGCTTCATGTTCTCCTGCTGCTTCGCTCCAAAATTTGGTCCAAAATCTCAGTATGCTGTAAAATTGAGCTTCGCAGCGGGAGAACATGATGTCGAAAGAGGTGGCACAAAGTTAGCGCCTTCGGAGAGTGACTCGAAGACGCAGATCTATTGAACGCAGAGGCGCAGAGTTGTCGAAAGGTTTCTGGCGATGGAATTCAGGATACCTCCTTTCGCTTCATGTTCTCCTGCTGCTTCGCTCCAAAATTTGGTCCAAAATCTCAGTACGCTGTAAAATTGAGCTTCGCAGCAGGAGAACATGATGTCGAAGGAGGTGGCACAAAGTTAGCGCCTTCGGAGAGTGAATCGAAGACGCAGAACTATTGAACGCAGAGGCGCAGAGTTGTCGAAAGGTTTCTGGCGATGGAATTCAGGATACCTCCTTTCGCTTCATGTTCTCCTGCTGCTTCGCTCCAAAATTTGGTCAAAAATTTCAGTACGCTGTAAAATTGAGCTTCGCAGCAGGAGAACATGATGTCGAAAGAGGTGGCACAAAGTTAGCGCCTTCGGAGAGTGAATCGAAGACGCAGAACTATTGAACGCAGAGGCGCAGAGTTGTCGAAAGGTTTCTGGCGATGGAATTCAGGATACCTCCTTTCGCTTCATGTTCTCCTGCTGCTTCGCTCCAAAATTTGGTCGAAAATTTCAGTACGCTGTAAAATTGAGCTTCGCAGCAGGAGAACATGATGTCGAAAGAGGTGGCACAAAGTTAGCGCCTTCGGAGAGTGAATCGAAGACGCAGAACTATTGAACGCAGAGGCGCAGAGGTGTCGAAAGGTTTCTGGCGATGGAATTCAGGATACCTCCTTTCGCTTCATGTTCTCCTGCTGCTTCGCTCCAAAATTTGGTCCAAAATCTCAGTACGCTGTAAAATTGAGCTTCGCAGCGGGAGAACATGATGTCGAAGGAGGTGGCACAAAGTTAGCGCCTTCGGAGAGTGAATCGAAGACGCAGATCTATTGAACGCAGAGGCGCAGAGGTGTCGAAAGGTTTCTGGCGATGGAATTCAGGATACCTCCTTTCGCTTCATGTTCTCCTGCTGCTTCGCTCCAAAATTTGGTCCAAAATCTCAGTACGCTGTAAAATTGAGCTTCGCAGCAGGAGAACATGATGTCGAAGGAGGTGGCACAAAGTTAGCGCCTTCGGAGAGTGAATCGAAGACGCAGAACTATTGAACGCAGAGGCGCAGATTTGACGAAAGGTTTCTGGCGATGGAATTCAGGTTACCTCCTTTCGCTTCATGTTCTCCTGCTGCTTCGCTCCAAAATTTGGTCCAAAATCTCAGTACGCTGTAAAATTGAGCTTCGCAGCAGGAGAACATGATGTCGAAAGAGGTGGCACAAAGTTAGCGCCTTCGGAGAGTGAATCGAAGACGCAGATCTATTGAACGCAGAGGCGCAGAGTTGTCGAAAGGTTTCTGGCGATGGAATTCAGGATACCTCCTTTCGCTTCATGTTCTCCTGCTGCTTCGCTCCAAAATTTGGTCCAAAATCTCAGTACGCTGTAAAATTGAGCTTCGCAGCGGGAGAACATGATGTCGAAAGAGGTGGCACAAAGTTAGCGCCTTCGGAGAGTGAATCGAAGACGCAGATCTATTGAACGCAGAGGCGCAGAGTTGTCGAAAGGTTTCTGGCGATGGAATTCAGGATACCTCCTTTCGCTTCATGTTCTCCTGCTGCTTCGCTCCAAAATTTGGTCCAAAATCTCAGTACGCTGTAAAATTGAGCTTCGCAGCAGGAGAACATGATGTCGAAAGAGGTGGCACAAAGTTAGCGCCTTCGGAGAGTGAATCGAAGACGCAGATCTATTGAACGCAGAGGCGCAGAGTTGTCGAAAGGTTTCTGGCGATGGAATTCAGGATACCTCCTTTCGCTTCATGTTCTCCTGCTGCTTCGCTCCAAAATTTGGTCGAAAATTTCAGTACGCTGTAAAATTGAGCTTCGCAGCAGGAGAACATGATGTCGAAAGAGGTGGCACAAAGTTAGCGCCTTCGGAGAGTGAATCGAAGACGCAGAACTATTGAACGCAGAGGCGCAGAGGTGTCGAAAGGTTTCTGGCGATGGAATTCAGGATACCTCCTTTCGCTTCATGTTCTCCTGCTGCTTCGCTCCAAAATTTGGTCCAAAATCTCAGTACGCTGTAAAATTGAGCTTCGCAGCGGGAGAACATGATGTCGAAGGAGGTGGCACAAAGTTAGCGCCTTCGGAGAGTGAATCGAAGACGCAGAACTATTGAACGCAGAGGCGCAGAGTTGTCGAAAGGTTTCTGGCGATGGAATTCAGGATACCTCCTTTCGCTTCATGTTCTCCTGCTGCTTCGCTCCAAAATTTGGTCGAAAATTTCAGTACGCTGTAAAATTGAGCTTCGCAGCAGGAGAACATGATGTCGAAAGAGGTGGCACAAAGTTAGCGCCTTCGGAGAGTGAATCGAAGACGCAGAACTATTGAACGCAGAGGCGCAGAGGTGTCGAAAGGTTTCTGGCGATGGAATTCAGGATACCTCCTTTCGCTTCATGTTCTCCTGCTGCTTCGCTCCAAAATTTGGTCCAAAATCTCAGTACGCTGTAAAATTGAGCTTCGCAGCGGGAGAACATGATGTCGAAGGAGGTGGCACAAAGTTAGCGCCTTCGGAGAGTGAATCGAAGACGCAGATCTATTGAACGCAGAGGCGCAGAGGTGTCGAAAGGTTTCTGGCGATGGAATTCAGGATACCTCCTTTCGCTTCATGTTCTCCTGCTGCTTCGCTCCAAAATTTGGTCCAAAATCTCAGTACGCTGTAAAATTGAGCTTCGCAGCAGGAGAACATGATGTCGAAGGAGGTGGCACAAAGTTAGCGCCTTCGGAGAGTGAATCGAAGACGCAGAACTATTGAACGCAGAGGCGCAGATTTGACGAAAGGTTTCTGGCGATGGAATTCAGGTTACCTCCTTTCGCTTCATGTTCTCCTGCTGCTTCGCTCCAAAATTTGGTCCAAAATCTCAGTACGCTGTAAAATTGAGCTTCGCAGCAGGAGAACATGATGTCGAAAGAGGTGGCACAAAGTTAGCGCCTTCGGAGAGTGAATCGAAGACGCAGATCTATTGAACGCAGAGGCGCAGAGTTGTCGAAAGGTTTCTGGCGATGGAATTCAGGATACCTCCTTTCGCTTCATGTTCTCCTGCTGCTTCGCTCCAAAATTTGGTCCAAAATCTCAGTACGCTGTAAAATTGAGCTTCGCAGCAGGAGAACATGATGTCGAAAGAGGTGGCACAAAGTTAGCGCCTTCGGAGAGTGAATCGAAGACGCAGATCTATTGAACGCAGAGGCGCAGAGTTGTCGAAAGGTTTCTGGCGATGGAATTCAGGATACCTCCTTTCGCTTCATGTTCTCCTGCTGCTTCGCTCCAAAATTTGGTCAAAAATTTCAGTACGCTGTAAAATTGAGCTTCGCAGCAGGAGAACATGATGTCGAAAGAGGTGGCACAAAGTTAGCGCCTTCGGAGAGTGAATCGAAGACGCAGAACTATTGAACGCAGAGGCGCAGAGGTGTCGAAAGGTTTCTGGCGATGGAATTCAGGATACCTCCTTTCGCTTCATGTTCTCCTGCTGCTTCGCTCCAAAATTTGGTCCAAAATCTCAGTACGCTGTAAAATTGAGCTTCGCAGCGGGAGAACATGATGTCGAAGGAGGTGGCACAAAGTTAGCGCCTTCGGAGAGTGAATCGAAGACGCAGATCTATTGAACGCAGAGGCGCAGAGTTGTCGAAAGGTTTCTGGCGATGGAATTCAGGATACCTCCTTTCGCTTCATGTTCTCCTGCTGCTTCGCTCCAAAATTTGGTCCAAAATCTCAGTATGCTGTAAAATTGAGCTTCGCAGCGGGAGAACATGATGTCGAAGGAGGTGGCACAAAGTTAGCGCCTTCGGAGAGTGAATCGAAGACGCAGAACTATTGAACGCAGAGGCGCAGAGTTGTCGAAAGGTTTCTGGCGATGGAATTCAGGATACCTCCTTTCGCTTCATGTTCTCCTGCTGCTTCGCTCCAAAATTTGGTCAAAAATTTCAGTACGCTGTAAAATTGAGCTTCGCAGCAGGAGAACATGATGTCGAAAGAGGTGGCACAAAGTTAGCGCCTTCGGAGAGTGAATCGAAGGCGCAGAACTATTGAACGCAGAGGCGCAGAGGTGTCGAAAGGTTTCTGGCGGTGGAATTCAGGATACCTCCTTTCGCTTCATGTTCTCCTGCTGCTTCGCTCCAAAATTTGGTCCAAAATCTCAGTACGCTGTAAAATTGAGCTTCGCAGCGGGAGAACATGATGTCGAAAGAGGTGGCACAAAGTTAGCGCCTTCGGAGAGTGAATCGAAGGCGCAGAACTATTGAACGCAGAGGCGCAGAGTTGTCGAAAGGTTTCTGGCGATGGAATTCAGGATACCTCCTTTCGCTTCATGTTCTCCTGCTGCTTCGCTCCAAAATTTGGTCCAAAATCTCAGTATGCTGTAAAATTGAGCTTCGCAGCGGGAGAACATGATGTCGAAAGAGGTGGCACAAAGTTAGCGCCTTCGGAGAGTGACTCGAAGACGCAGATCTATTGAACGCAGAGGCGCAGAGTTGTCGAAAGGTTTCTGGCGATGGAATTCAGGATACCTCCTTTCGCTTCATGTTCTCCTGCTGCTTCGCTCCAAAATTTGGTCAAAAATTTCAGTACGCTGTAAAATTGAGCTTCGCAGCAGGAGAACATGATGTCGAAAGAGGTGGCACAAAGTTAGCGCCTTCGGAGAGTGAATCGAAGACGCAGAACTATTGAACGCAGAGGCGCAGAGTTGTCGAAAGGTTTCTGGCGATGGAATTCAGGATACCTCCTTTCGCTTCATGTTCTCCTGCTGCTTCGCTCCAAAATTTGGTCCAAAATCTCAGTACGCTGTAAAATTGAGCTTCGCAGCAGGAGAACATGATGTCGAAAGAGGTGGCACAAAGTTAGCGCCTTCGGAGAGTGAATCGAAGACGCAGAACTATTGAACGCAGAGGCGCAGAGGTGTCGAAAGGTTTCTGGCGATGGAATTCAGGATACCTCCTTTCGCTTCATGTTCTCCTGCTGCTTCGCTCCAAAATTTGGTCCAAAATCTCAGTACGCTGTAAAATTGAGCTTCGCAGCGGGAGAACATGATGTCGAAGGAGGTGGCACAAAGTTAGCGCCTTCGGAGAGTGAATCGAAGACGCAGATCTATTGAACGCAGAGGCGCAGAGTTGTCGAAAGGTTTCTGGCGATGGAATTCAGGATACCTCCTTTCGCTTCATGTTCTCCTGCTGCTTCGCTCCAAAATTTGGTCCAAAATCTCAGTATGCTGTAAAATTGAGCTTCGCAGCGGGAGAACATGATGTCGAAAGAGGTGGCACAAAGTTAGCGCCTTCGGAGAGTGACTCGAAGACGCAGATCTATTGAACGCAGAGGCGCAGAGTTGTCGAAAGGTTTCTGGCGATGGAATTCAGGATACCTCCTTTCGCTTCATGTTCTCCTGCTGCTTCGCTCCAAAATTTGGTCAAAAATTTCAGTACGCTGTAAAATTGAGCTTCGCAGCAGGAGAACATGATGTCGAAAGAGGTGGCACAAAGTTAGCGCCTTCGGAGAGTGAATCGAAGACGCAGAACTATTGAATGCAGAGGCGCAGAGTTGTCGAAAGGTTTCTGGCGATGGAATTCAGGATACCTCCTTTCGCTTCATGTTCTCCTGCTGCTTCGCTCCAAAATTTGGTCAAAAATTTCAGTACGCTGTAAAATTGAGCTTCGCAGCAGGAGAACATGATGTCGAAAGAGGTGGCACAAAGTTAGCGCCTTCGGAGAGTGAATCGAAGACGCAGAACTATTGAACGCAGAGGCGCAGAGTTGTCGAAAGGTTTCTGGCGATGGAATTCAGGATACCTCCTTTCGCTTCATGTTCTCCTGCTGCTTCGCTCCAAAATTTGGTCGAAAATTTCAGTACGCTGTAAAATTGAGCTTCGCAGCAGGAGAACATGATGTCGAAAGAGGTGGCACAAAGTTAGCGCCTTCGGAGAGTGAATCGAAGACGCAGAACTATTGAACGCAGAGGCGCAGAGGTGTCGAAAGGTTTCTGGCGATGGAATTCAGGATACCTCCTTTCGCTTCATGTTCTCCTGCTGCTTCGCTCCAAAATTTGGTCCAAAATCTCAGTACGCTGTAAAATTGAGCTTCGCAGCGGGAGAACATGATGTCGAAGGAGGTGGCACAAAGTTAGCGCCTTCGGAGAGTGAATCGAAGACGCAGATCTATTGAACGCAGAGGCGCAGAGGTGTCGAAAGGTTTCTGGCGATGGAATTCAGGATACCTCCTTTCGCTTCATGTTCTCCTGCTGCTTCGCTCCAAAATTTGGTCCAAAATCTCAGTACGCTGTAAAATTGAGCTTCGCAGCAGGAGAACATGATGTCGAAGGAGGTGGCACAAAGTTAGCGCCTTCGGAGAGTGAATCGAAGACGCAGAACTATTGAACGCAGAGGCGCAGATTTGACGAAAGGTTTCTGGCGATGGAATTCAGGTTACCTCCTTTCGCTTCATGTTCTCCTGCTGCTTCGCTCCAAAATTTGGTCCAAAATCTCAGTACGCTGTAAAATTGAGCTTCGCAGCAGGAGAACATGATGTCGAAAGAGGTGGCACAAAGTTAGCGCCTTCGGAGAGTGAATCGAAGACGCAGATCTATTGAACGCAGAGGCGCAGAGTTGTCGAAAGGTTTCTGGCGATGGAATTCAGGATACCTCCTTTCGCTTCATGTTCTCCTGCTGCTTCGCTCCAAAATTTGGTCCAAAATCTCAGTACGCTGTAAAATTGAGCTTCGCAGCGGGAGAACATGATGTCGAAAGAGGTGGCACAAAGTTAGCGCCTTCGGAGAGTGAATCGAAGACGCAGATCTATTGAACGCAGAGGCGCAGAGTTGTCGAAAGGTTTCTGGCGATGGAATTCAGGATACCTCCTTTCGCTTCATGTTCTCCTGCTGCTTCGCTCCAAAATTTGGTCCAAAATCTCAGTACGCTGTAAAATTGAGCTTCGCAGCAGGAGAACATGATGTCGAAAGAGGTGGCACAAAGTTAGCACCTTCGGAGAGTGAATCGAAGACGCAGATCTATTGAACGCAGAGGCGCAGAGTTGTCGAAAGGTTTCTGGCGATGGAATTCAGGATACCTCCTTTCGCTTCATGTTCTCCTGCTGCTTCGCTCCAAAATTTGGTCAAAAATTTCAGTACGCTGTAAAATTGAGCTTCGCAGCAGGAGAACATGATGTCGAAAGAGGTGGCACAAAGTTAGCGCCTTCGGAGAGTGAATCGAAGACGCAGAACTATTGAACGCAGAGGCGCAGAGGTGTCGAAAGGTTTCTGGCGATGGAATTCAGGATACCTCCTTTCGCTTCATGTTCTCCTGCTGCTTCGCTCCAAAATTTGGTCCAAAATCTCAGTACGCTGTAAAATTGAGCTTCGCAGCGGGAGAACATGATGTCGAAGGAGGTGGCACAAAGTTAGCGCCTTCGGAGAGTGAATCGAAGACGCAGATCTATTGAACGCAGAGGCGCAGAGTTGTCGAAAGGTTTCTGGCGATGGAATTCAGGATACCTCCTTTCGCTTCATGTTCTCCTGCTGCTTCGCTCCAAAATTTGGTCCAAAATCTCAGTACGCTGTAAAATTGAGCTTCGCAGCGGGAGAACATGATGTCGAAAGAGGTGGCACAAAGTTAGCGCCTTCGGAGAGTGAATCGAAGACGCAGATCTATTGAACGCAGAGGCGCAGAGTTGTCGAAAGGTTTCTGGCGATGGAATTCAGGATACCTCCTTTCGCTTCATGTTCTCCTGCTGCTTCGCTCCAAAATTTGGTCCAAAATCTCAGTACGCTGTAAAATTGAGCTTCGCAGCGGGAGAACATGATGTCGAAAGAGGTGGCACAAAGTTAGCGCCTTCGGAGAGTGAATCGAAGGTGCAGAACTATTGAACGCAGAGGCGCAGATTTGACGAAAGGTTTCTGGCGATGGAATTCAGGTTACCTCCTTTCGCTTCATGTTCTCCTGCTGCTTCGCTCCAAAATTTGGTCAAAAATTTCAGTACGCTGTAAAATTGAGCTTCGCAGCAGGAGAACATGATGTCGAAAGAGGTGGCACAAAGTTAGCGCCTTCGGAGAGTGACTCGAAGACGCAGATCTATTGAACGCAGAGGCGCAGAGTTGTCGAAAGGTTTCTGGCGATGGAATTCAGGATACCTCCTTTCGCTTCATGTTCTCCTGCTGCTTCGCTCCAAAATTTGGTCAAAAATCTCAGTACGCTGTAAAATTGAGCTTCGCAGCGGGAGAACATGATGTCGAAAGAGGTGGCACAAAGTTAGCGCCTTCGGAGAGTGAATCGAAGACGCAGATCTATTGAACGCAGAGGCGCAGAGTTGTCGAAAGGTTTCTGGCGATGGAATTCAGGATACCTCCTTTCGCTTCATGTTCTCCTGCTGCTTCGCTCCAAAATTTGGTCCAAAATCTCAGTACGCTGTAAAATTGAGCTTCGCAGCGGGAGAACATGATGTCGAAAGAGGTGGCACAAAGTTAGCGCCTTCGGAGAGTGAATCGAAGGTGCAGAACTATTGAACGCAGAGGCGCAGATTTGACGAAAGGTTTCTGGCGATGGAATTCAGGTTACCTCCTTTCGCTTCATGTTCTCCTGCTGCTTCGCTCCAAAATTTGGTCCAAAATCTCAGTACGCTGTAAAATTGAGCTTCGCAGCGGGAGAACATGATGTCGAAAGAGGTGGCACAAAGTTAGCGCCTTCGGAGAGTGACTCGAAGACGCAGATCTATTGAACGCAGAGGCGCAGAGTTGTCGAAAGGTTTCTGGCGATGGAATTCAGGATACCTCCTTTCGCTTCATGTTCTCCTGCTGCTTCGCTCCAAAATTTGGTCAAAAATTTCAGTACGCTGTAAAATTGAGCTTCGCAGCAGGAGAACATGATGTCGAAAGAGGTGGCACAAAGTTAGCGCCTTCGGAGAGTGAATCGAAGACGCAGAACTATTGAATGCAGAGGCGCAGAGTTGTCGAAAGGTTTCTGGCGATGGAATTCAGGATACCTCCTTTCGCTTCATGTTCTCCTGCTGCTTCGCTCCAAAATTTGGTCAAAAATTTCAGTACGCTGTAAAATTGAGCTTCGCAGCAGGAGAACATGATGTCGAAAGAGGTGGCACAAAGTTAGCGCCTTCGGAGAGTGAATCGAAGACGCAGAACTATTGAACGCAGAGGCGCAGAGTTGTCGAAAGGTTTCTGGCGATGGAATTCAGGATACCTCCTTTCGCTTCATGTTCTCCTGCTGCTTCGCTCCAAAATTTGGTCGAAAATTTCAGTACGCTGTAAAATTGAGCTTCGCAGCAGGAGAACATGATGTCGAAAGAGGTGGCACAAAGTTAGCGCCTTCGGAGAGTGAATCGAAGACGCAGAACTATTGAACGCAGAGGCGCAGAGGTGTCGAAAGGTTTCTGGCGATGGAATTCAGGATACCTCCTTTCGCTTCATGTTCTCCTGCTGCTTCGCTCCAAAATTTGGTCCAAAATCTCAGTACGCTGTAAAATTGAGCTTCGCAGCGGGAGAACATGATGTCGAAGGAGGTGGCACAAAGTTAGCGCCTTCGGAGAGTGAATCGAAGACGCAGATCTATTGAACGCAGAGGCGCAGAGGTGTCGAAAGGTTTCTGGCGATGGAATTCAGGATACCTCCTTTCGCTTCATGTTCTCCTGCTGCTTCGCTCCAAAATTTGGTCCAAAATCTCAGTACGCTGTAAAATTGAGCTTCGCAGCAGGAGAACATGATGTCGAAGGAGGTGGCACAAAGTTAGCGCCTTCGGAGAGTGAATCGAAGACGCAGAACTATTGAACGCAGAGGAGCAGAGTTGTCGAAAGGTTTCTGGCGATGGAATTCAGATTACCTCCTTTCGCTTCATGTTCTCCTGCTGCTTCGCTCCAAAATTTGGTCAAAAATTTCAGTACGCTGTAAAATTGAGCTTCGCAGCAGGAGAACATGATGTCGAAAGAGGTGGCACAAAGTTAGCGCCTTCGGAGAGTGAATCGAAGACGCAGAACTATTGAACGCAGAGGCGCAGAGTTGTCGAAAGGTTTCTGGCGATGGAATTCAGGATACCTCCTTTCGCTTCATGTTCTCCTGCTGCTTCGCTCCAAAATTTGGTCAAAAATTTCAGTACGCTGTAAAATTGAGCTTCGCAGCAGGAGAACATGATGTCGAAAGAGGTGGCACAAAGTTAGCGCCTTCGGAGAGTGAATCGAAGACGCAGAACTATTGAATGCAGAGGCGCAGAGTTGTCGAAAGGTTTCTGGCGATGGAATTCAGGATACCTCCTTTCGCTTCATGTTCTCCTGCTGCTTCGCTCCAAAATTTGGTCAAAAATTTCAGTACGCTGTAAAATTGAGCTTCGCAGCAGGAGAACATGATGTCGAAAGAGGTGGCACAAAGTTAGCGCCTTCGGAGAGTGAATCGAAGACGCAGAACTATTGAACGCAGAGGCGCAGAGTTGTCGAAAGGTTTCTGGCGATGGAATTCAGGATACCTCCTTTCGCTTCATGTTCTCCTGCTGCTTCGCTCCAAAATTTGGTCGAAAATTTCAGTACGCTGTAAAATTGAGCTTCGCAGCAGGAGAACATGATGTCGAAAGAGGTGGCACAAAGTTAGCGCCTTCGGAGAGTGAATCGAAGACGCAGAACTATTGAACGCAGAGGCGCAGAGGTGTCGAAAGGTTTCTGGCGATGGAATTCAGGATACCTCCTTTCGCTTCATGTTCTCCTGCTGCTTCGCTCCAAAATTTGGTCCAAAATCTCAGTACGCTGTAAAATTGAGCTTCGCAGCGGGAGAACATGATGTCGAAGGAGGTGGCACAAAGTTAGCGCCTTCGGAGAGTGAATCGAAGACGCAGATCTATTGAACGCAGAGGCGCAGAGGTGTCGAAAGGTTTCTGGCGATGGAATTCAGGATACCTCCTTTCGCTTCATGTTCTCCTGCTGCTTCGCTCCAAAATTTGGTCCAAAATCTCAGTACGCTGTAAAATTGAGCTTCGCAGCAGGAGAACATGATGTCGAAGGAGGTGGCACAAAGTTAGCGCCTTCGGAGAGTGAATCGAAGACGCAGAACTATTGAACGCAGAGGCGCAGATTTGACGAAAGGTTTCTGGCGATGGAATTCAGGTTACCTCCTTTCGCTTCATGTTCTCCTGCTGCTTCGCTCCAAAATTTGGTCCAAAATCTCAGTACGCTGTAAAATTGAGCTTCGCAGCAGGAGAACATGATGTCGAAAGAGGTGGCACAAAGTTAGCGCCTTCGGAGAGTGAATCGAAGACGCAGATCTATTGAACGCAGAGGCGCAGAGTTGTCGAAAGGTTTCTGGCGATGGAATTCAGGATACCTCCTTTCGCTTCATGTTCTCCTGCTGCTTCGCTCCAAAATTTGGTCCAAAATCTCAGTACGCTGTAAAATTGAGCTTCGCAGCGGGAGAACATGATGTCGAAAGAGGTGGCACAAAGTTAGCGCCTTCGGAGAGTGAATCGAAGACGCAGATCTATTGAACGCAGAGGCGCAGAGTTGTCGAAAGGTTTCTGGCGATGGAATTCAGGATACCTCCTTTCGCTTCATGTTCTCCTGCTGCTTCGCTCCAAAATTTGGTCCAAAATCTCAGTACGCTGTAAAATTGAGCTTCGCAGCAGGAGAACATGATGTCGAAAGAGGTGGCACAAAGTTAGCACCTTCGGAGAGTGAATCGAAGACGCAGATCTATTGAACGCAGAGGCGCAGAGTTGTCGAAAGGTTTCTGGCGATGGAATTCAGGATACCTCCTTTCGCTTCATGTTCTCCTGCTGCTTCGCTCCAAAATTTGGTCAAAAATTTCAGTACGCTGTAAAATTGAGCTTCGCAGCAGGAGAACATGATGTCGAAAGAGGTGGCACAAAGTTAGCGCCTTCGGAGAGTGAATCGAAGACGCAGAACTATTGAACGCAGAGGCGCAGAGTTGTCGAAAGGTTTCTGGCGATGGAATTCAGGATACCTCCTTTCGCTTCATGTTCTCCTGCTGCTTCGCTCCAAAATTTGGTCGAAAATTTCAGTACGCTGTAAAATTGAGCTTCGCAGCAGGAGAACATGATGTCGAAAGAGGTGGCACAAAGTTAGCGCCTTCGGAGAGTGAATCGAAGACGCAGAACTATTGAACGCAGAGGCGCAGAGGTGTCGAAAGGTTTCTGGCGATGGAATTCAGGATACCTCCTTTCGCTTCATGTTCTCCTGCTGCTTCGCTCCAAAATTTGGTCCAAAATCTCAGTACGCTGTAAAATTGAGCTTCGCAGCGGGAGAACATGATGTCGAAAGAGGTGGCACAAAGTTAGCGCCTTCGGAGAGTGAATCGAAGACGCAGATCTATTGAACGCAGAGGCGCAGAGTTGTCGAAAGGTTTCTGGCGATGGAATTCAGGATACCTCCTTTCGCTTCATGTTCTCCTGCTGCTTCGCTCCAAAATTTGGTCCAAAATCTCAGTACGCTGTAAAATTGAGCTTCGCAGCGGGAGAACATGATGTCGAAAGAGGTGGCACAAAGTTAGCGCCTTCGGAGAGTGAATCGAAGGTGCAGAACTATTGAACGCAGAGGCGCAGATTTGACGAAAGGTTTCTGGCGATGGAATTCAGGTTACCTCCTTTCGCTTCATGTTCTCCTGCTGCTTCGCTCCAAAATTTGGTCAAAAATTTCAGTACGCTGTAAAATTGAGCTTCGCAGCAGGAGAACATGATGTCGAAAGAGGTGGCACAAAGTTAGCGCCTTCGGAGAGTGACTCGAAGACGCAGATCTATTGAACGCAGAGGCGCAGAGTTGTCGAAAGGTTTCTGGCGATGGAATTCAGGATACCTCCTTTCGCTTCATGTTCTCCTGCTGCTTCGCTCCAAAATTTGGTCAAAAATCTCAGTACGCTGTAAAATTGAGCTTCGCAGCGGGAGAACATGATGTCGAAAGAGGTGGCACAAAGTTAGCGCCTTCGGAGAGTGAATCGAAGACGCAGATCTATTGAACGCAGAGGCGCAGAGTTGTCGAAAGGTTTCTGGCGATGGAATTCAGGATACCTCCTTTCGCTTCATGTTCTCCTGCTGCTTCGCTCCAAAATTTGGTCCAAAATCTCAGTACGCTGTAAAATTGAGCTTCGCAGCGGGAGAACATGATGTCGAAAGAGGTGGCACAAAGTTAGCGCCTTCGGAGAGTGAATCGAAGGTGCAGAACTATTGAACGCAGAGGCGCAGATTTGACGAAAGGTTTCTGGCGATGGAATTCAGGTTACCTCCTTTCGCTTCATGTTCTCCTGCTGCTTCGCTCCAAAATTTGGTCCAAAATCTCAGTACGCTGTAAAATTGAGCTTCGCAGCGGGAGAACATGATGTCGAAAGAGGTGGCACAAAGTTAGCGCCTTCGGAGAGTGACTCGAAGACGCAGATCTATTGAACGCAGAGGCGCAGAGTTGTCGAAAGGTTTCTGGCGATGGAATTCAGGATACCTCCTTTCGCTTCATGTTCTCCTGCTGCTTCGCTCCAAAATTTGGTCAAAAATTTCAGTACGCTGTAAAATTGAGCTTCGCAGCAGGAGAACATGATGTCGAAAGAGGTGGCACAAAGTTAGCGCCTTCGGAGAGTGAATCGAAGACGCAGAACTATTGAATGCAGAGGCGCAGAGTTGTCGAAAGGTTTCTGGCGATGGAATTCAGGATACCTCCTTTCGCTTCATGTTCTCCTGCTGCTTCGCTCCAAAATTTGGTCAAAAATTTCAGTACGCTGTAAAATTGAGCTTCGCAGCAGGAGAACATGATGTCGAAAGAGGTGGCACAAAGTTAGCGCCTTCGGAGAGTGAATCGAAGACGCAGAACTATTGAACGCAGAGGCGCAGAGTTGTCGAAAGGTTTCTGGCGATGGAATTCAGGATACCTCCTTTCGCTTCATGTTCTCCTGCTGCTTCGCTCCAAAATTTGGTCGAAAATTTCAGTACGCTGTAAAATTGAGCTTCGCAGCAGGAGAACATGATGTCGAAAGAGGTGGCACAAAGTTAGCGCCTTCGGAGAGTGAATCGAAGACGCAGATCTATTGAACGCAGAGGCGCAGAGTTGTCGAAAGGTTTCTGGCGATGGAATTCAGGATACCTCCTTTCGCTTCATGTTCTCCTGCTGCTTCGCTCCAAAATTTGGTCAAAAATTTCAGTACGCTGTAAAATTGAGCTTCGCAGCAGGAGAACATGATGTCGAAAGAGGTGGCACAAAGTTAGCGCCTTCGGAGAGTGAATCGAAGACGCAGAACTATTGAACGCAGAGGCGCAGAGGTGTCGAAAGGTTTCTGGCGATGGAATTCAGGATACCTCCTTTCGCTTCATGTTCTCCTGCTGCTTCGCTCCAAAATTTGGTCCAAAATCTCAGTACGCTGTAAAATTGAGCTTCGCAGCGGGAGAACATGATGTCGAAGGAGGTGGCACAAAGTTAGCGCCTTCGGAGAGTGAATCGAAGACGCAGATCTATTGAACGCAGAGGCGCAGAGTTGTCGAAAGGTTTCTGGCGATGGAATTCAGGATACCTCCTTTCGCTTCATGTTCTCCTGCTGCTTCGCTCCAAAATTTGGTCCAAAATCTCAGTACGCTGTAAAATTGAGCTTCGCAGCGGGAGAACATGATGTCGAAAGAGGTGGCACAAAGTTAGCGCCTTCGGAGAGTGAATCGAAGACGCAGATCTATTGAACGCAGAGGCGCAGAGTTGTCGAAAGGTTTCTGGCGATGGAATTCAGGATACCTCCTTTCGCTTCATGTTCTCCTGCTGCTTCGCTCCAAAATTTGGTCCAAAATCTCAGTACGCTGTAAAATTGAGCTTCGCAGCGGGAGAACATGATGTCGAAAGAGGTGGCACAAAGTTAGCGCCTTCGGAGAGTGAATCGAAGGTGCAGAACTATTGAACGCAGAGGCGCAGATTTGACGAAAGGTTTCTGGCGATGGAATTCAGGTTACCTCCTTTCGCTTCATGTTCTCCTGCTGCTTCGCTCCAAAATTTGGTCAAAAATTTCAGTACGCTGTAAAATTGAGCTTCGCAGCAGGAGAACATGATGTCGAAAGAGGTGGCACAAAGTTAGCGCCTTCGGAGAGTGACTCGAAGACGCAGATCTATTGAACGCAGAGGCGCAGAGTTGTCGAAAGGTTTCTGGCGATGGAATTCAGGATACCTCCTTTCGCTTCATGTTCTCCTGCTGCTTCGCTCCAAAATTTGGTCAAAAATCTCAGTACGCTGTAAAATTGAGCTTCGCAGCGGGAGAACATGATGTCGAAAGAGGTGGCACAAAGTTAGCGCCTTCGGAGAGTGAATCGAAGACGCAGATCTATTGAACGCAGAGGCGCAGAGTTGTCGAAAGGTTTCTGGCGATGGAATTCAGGATACCTCCTTTCGCTTCATGTTCTCCTGCTGCTTCGCTCCAAAATTTGGTCCAAAATCTCAGTACGCTGTAAAATTGAGCTTCGCAGCGGGAGAACATGATGTCGAAAGAGGTGGCACAAAGTTAGCGCCTTCGGAGAGTGAATCGAAGGTGCAGAACTATTGAACGCAGAGGCGCAGATTTGACGAAAGGTTTCTGGCGATGGAATTCAGGTTACCTCCTTTCGCTTCATGTTCTCCTGCTGCTTCGCTCCAAAATTTGGTCCAAAATCTCAGTACGCTGTAAAATTGAGCTTCGCAGCGGGAGAACATGATGTCGAAAGAGGTGGCACAAAGTTAGCGCCTTCGGAGAGTGACTCGAAGACGCAGATCTATTGAACGCAGAGGCGCAGAGTTGTCGAAAGGTTTCTGGCGATGGAATTCAGGATACCTCCTTTCGCTTCATGTTCTCCTGCTGCTTCGCTCCAAAATTTGGTCAAAAATTTCAGTACGCTGTAAAATTGAGCTTCGCAGCAGGAGAACATGATGTCGAAAGAGGTGGCACAAAGTTAGCGCCTTCGGAGAGTGAATCGAAGACGCAGAACTATTGAATGCAGAGGCGCAGAGTTGTCGAAAGGTTTCTGGCGATGGAATTCAGGATACCTCCTTTCGCTTCATGTTCTCCTGCTGCTTCGCTCCAAAATTTGGTCAAAAATTTCAGTACGCTGTAAAATTGAGCTTCGCAGCAGGAGAACATGATGTCGAAAGAGGTGGCACAAAGTTAGCGCCTTCGGAGAGTGAATCGAAGACGCAGAACTATTGAACGCAGAGGCGCAGAGTTGTCGAAAGGTTTCTGGCGATGGAATTCAGGATACCTCCTTTCGCTTCATGTTCTCCTGCTGCTTCGCTCCAAAATTTGGTCGAAAATTTCAGTACGCTGTAAAATTGAGCTTCGCAGCAGGAGAACATGATGTCGAAAGAGGTGGCACAAAGTTAGCGCCTTCGGAGAGTGAATCGAAGACGCAGAACTATTGAACGCAGAGGCGCAGAGGTGTCGAAAGGTTTCTGGCGATGGAATTCAGGATACCTCCTTTCGCTTCATGTTCTCCTGCTGCTTCGCTCCAAAATTTGGTCCAAAATCTCAGTACGCTGTAAAATTGAGCTTCGCAGCGGGAGAACATGATGTCGAAGGAGGTGGCACAAAGTTAGCGCCTTCGGAGAGTGAATCGAAGACGCAGATCTATTGAACGCAGAGGCGCAGAGGTGTCGAAAGGTTTCTGGCGATGGAATTCAGGATACCTCCTTTCGCTTCATGTTCTCCTGCTGCTTCGCTCCAAAATTTGGTCCAAAATCTCAGTACGCTGTAAAATTGAGCTTCGCAGCAGGAGAACATGATGTCGAAGGAGGTGGCACAAAGTTAGCGCCTTCGGAGAGTGAATCGAAGACGCAGAACTATTGAACGCAGAGGAGCAGAGTTGTCGAAAGGTTTCTGGCGATGGAATTCAGATTACCTCCTTTCGCTTCATGTTCTCCTGCTGCTTCGCTCCAAAATTTGGTCAAAAATTTCAGTACGCTGTAAAATTGAGCTTCGCAGCAGGAGAACATGATGTCGAAAGAGGTGGCACAAAGTTAGCGCCTTCGGAGAGTGAATCGAAGACGCAGAACTATTGAACGCAGAGGCGCAGAGTTGTCGAAAGGTTTCTGGCGATGGAATTCAGGATACCTCCTTTCGCTTCATGTTCTCCTGCTGCTTCGCTCCAAAATTTGGTCAAAAATTTCAGTACGCTGTAAAATTGAGCTTCGCAGCAGGAGAACATGATGTCGAAAGAGGTGGCACAAAGTTAGCGCCTTCGGAGAGTGAATCGAAGACGCAGAACTATTGAATGCAGAGGCGCAGAGTTGTCGAAAGGTTTCTGGCGATGGAATTCAGGATACCTCCTTTCGCTTCATGTTCTCCTGCTGCTTCGCTCCAAAATTTGGTCAAAAATTTCAGTACGCTGTAAAATTGAGCTTCGCAGCAGGAGAACATGATGTCGAAAGAGGTGGCACAAAGTTAGCGCCTTCGGAGAGTGAATCGAAGACGCAGAACTATTGAACGCAGAGGCGCAGAGTTGTCGAAAGGTTTCTGGCGATGGAATTCAGGATACCTCCTTTCGCTTCATGTTCTCCTGCTGCTTCGCTCCAAAATTTGGTCGAAAATTTCAGTACGCTGTAAAATTGAGCTTCGCAGCAGGAGAACATGATGTCGAAAGAGGTGGCACAAAGTTAGCGCCTTCGGAGAGTGAATCGAAGACGCAGAACTATTGAACGCAGAGGCGCAGAGGTGTCGAAAGGTTTCTGGCGATGGAATTCAGGATACCTCCTTTCGCTTCATGTTCTCCTGCTGCTTCGCTCCAAAATTTGGTCCAAAATCTCAGTACGCTGTAAAATTGAGCTTCGCAGCGGGAGAACATGATGTCGAAGGAGGTGGCACAAAGTTAGCGCCTTCGGAGAGTGAATCGAAGACGCAGATCTATTGAACGCAGAGGCGCAGAGGTGTCGAAAGGTTTCTGGCGATGGAATTCAGGATACCTCCTTTCGCTTCATGTTCTCCTGCTGCTTCGCTCCAAAATTTGGTCCAAAATCTCAGTACGCTGTAAAATTGAGCTTCGCAGCAGGAGAACATGATGTCGAAGGAGGTGGCACAAAGTTAGCGCCTTCGGAGAGTGAATCGAAGACGCAGAACTATTGAACGCAGAGGCGCAGATTTGACGAAAGGTTTCTGGCGATGGAATTCAGGTTACCTCCTTTCGCTTCATGTTCTCCTGCTGCTTCGCTCCAAAATTTGGTCCAAAATCTCAGTACGCTGTAAAATTGAGCTTCGCAGCAGGAGAACATGATGTCGAAAGAGGTGGCACAAAGTTAGCGCCTTCGGAGAGTGAATCGAAGACGCAGATCTATTGAACGCAGAGGCGCAGAGTTGTCGAAAGGTTTCTGGCGATGGAATTCAGGATACCTCCTTTCGCTTCATGTTCTCCTGCTGCTTCGCTCCAAAATTTGGTCCAAAATCTCAGTACGCTGTAAAATTGAGCTTCGCAGCGGGAGAACATGATGTCGAAAGAGGTGGCACAAAGTTAGCGCCTTCGGAGAGTGAATCGAAGACGCAGATCTATTGAACGCAGAGGCGCAGAGTTGTCGAAAGGTTTCTGGCGATGGAATTCAGGATACCTCCTTTCGCTTCATGTTCTCCTGCTGCTTCGCTCCAAAATTTGGTCCAAAATCTCAGTACGCTGTAAAATTGAGCTTCGCAGCAGGAGAACATGATGTCGAAAGAGGTGGCACAAAGTTAGCACCTTCGGAGAGTGAATCGAAGACGCAGATCTATTGAACGCAGAGGCGCAGAGTTGTCGAAAGGTTTCTGGCGATGGAATTCAGGATACCTCCTTTCGCTTCATGTTCTCCTGCTGCTTCGCTCCAAAATTTGGTCAAAAATTTCAGTACGCTGTAAAATTGAGCTTCGCAGCAGGAGAACATGATGTCGAAAGAGGTGGCACAAAGTTAGCGCCTTCGGAGAGTGAATCGAAGACGCAGAACTATTGAACGCAGAGGCGCAGAGTTGTCGAAAGGTTTCTGGCGATGGAATTCAGGATACCTCCTTTCGCTTCATGTTCTCCTGCTGCTTCGCTCCAAAATTTGGTCGAAAATTTCAGTACGCTGTAAAATTGAGCTTCGCAGCAGGAGAACATGATGTCGAAAGAGGTGGCACAAAGTTAGCGCCTTCGGAGAGTGAATCGAAGACGCAGAACTATTGAACGCAGAGGCGCAGAGGTGTCGAAAGGTTTCTGGCGATGGAATTCAGGATACCTCCTTTCGCTTCATGTTCTCCTGCTGCTTCGCTCCAAAATTTGGTCCAAAATCTCAGTACGCTGTAAAATTGAGCTTCGCAGCGGGAGAACATGATGTCGAAAGAGGTGGCACAAAGTTAGCGCCTTCGGAGAGTGAATCGAAGACGCAGATCTATTGAACGCAGAGGCGCAGAGTTGTCGAAAGGTTTCTGGCGATGGAATTCAGGATACCTCCTTTCGCTTCATGTTCTCCTGCTGCTTCGCTCCAAAATTTGGTCCAAAATCTCAGTACGCTGTAAAATTGAGCTTCGCAGCGGGAGAACATGATGTCGAAAGAGGTGGCACAAAGTTAGCGCCTTCGGAGAGTGAATCGAAGGTGCAGAACTATTGAACGCAGAGGCGCAGATTTGACGAAAGGTTTCTGGCGATGGAATTCAGGTTACCTCCTTTCGCTTCATGTTCTCCTGCTGCTTCGCTCCAAAATTTGGTCAAAAATTTCAGTACGCTGTAAAATTGAGCTTCGCAGCAGGAGAACATGATGTCGAAAGAGGTGGCACAAAGTTAGCGCCTTCGGAGAGTGACTCGAAGACGCAGATCTATTGAACGCAGAGGCGCAGAGTTGTCGAAAGGTTTCTGGCGATGGAATTCAGGATACCTCCTTTCGCTTCATGTTCTCCTGCTGCTTCGCTCCAAAATTTGGTCAAAAATCTCAGTACGCTGTAAAATTGAGCTTCGCAGCGGGAGAACATGATGTCGAAAGAGGTGGCACAAAGTTAGCGCCTTCGGAGAGTGAATCGAAGACGCAGATCTATTGAACGCAGAGGCGCAGAGTTGTCGAAAGGTTTCTGGCGATGGAATTCAGGATACCTCCTTTCGCTTCATGTTCTCCTGCTGCTTCGCTCCAAAATTTGGTCCAAAATCTCAGTACGCTGTAAAATTGAGCTTCGCAGCGGGAGAACATGATGTCGAAAGAGGTGGCACAAAGTTAGCGCCTTCGGAGAGTGAATCGAAGGTGCAGAACTATTGAACGCAGAGGCGCAGATTTGACGAAAGGTTTCTGGCGATGGAATTCAGGTTACCTCCTTTCGCTTCATGTTCTCCTGCTGCTTCGCTCCAAAATTTGGTCCAAAATCTCAGTACGCTGTAAAATTGAGCTTCGCAGCGGGAGAACATGATGTCGAAAGAGGTGGCACAAAGTTAGCGCCTTCGGAGAGTGACTCGAAGACGCAGATCTATTGAACGCAGAGGCGCAGAGTTGTCGAAAGGTTTCTGGCGATGGAATTCAGGATACCTCCTTTCGCTTCATGTTCTCCTGCTGCTTCGCTCCAAAATTTGGTCAAAAATTTCAGTACGCTGTAAAATTGAGCTTCGCAGCAGGAGAACATGATGTCGAAAGAGGTGGCACAAAGTTAGCGCCTTCGGAGAGTGAATCGAAGACGCAGAACTATTGAATGCAGAGGCGCAGAGTTGTCGAAAGGTTTCTGGCGATGGAATTCAGGATACCTCCTTTCGCTTCATGTTCTCCTGCTGCTTCGCTCCAAAATTTGGTCAAAAATTTCAGTACGCTGTAAAATTGAGCTTCGCAGCAGGAGAACATGATGTCGAAAGAGGTGGCACAAAGTTAGCGCCTTCGGAGAGTGAATCGAAGACGCAGAACTATTGAACGCAGAGGCGCAGAGTTGTCGAAAGGTTTCTGGCGATGGAATTCAGGATACCTCCTTTCGCTTCATGTTCTCCTGCTGCTTCGCTCCAAAATTTGGTCGAAAATTTCAGTACGCTGTAAAATTGAGCTTCGCAGCAGGAGAACATGATGTCGAAAGAGGTGGCACAAAGTTAGCGCCTTCGGAGAGTGAATCGAAGACGCAGAACTATTGAACGCAGAGGCGCAGAGGTGTCGAAAGGTTTCTGGCGATGGAATTCAGGATACCTCCTTTCGCTTCATGTTCTCCTGCTGCTTCGCTCCAAAATTTGGTCCAAAATCTCAGTACGCTGTAAAATTGAGCTTCGCAGCGGGAGAACATGATGTCGAAGGAGGTGGCACAAAGTTAGCGCCTTCGGAGAGTGAATCGAAGACGCAGATCTATTGAACGCAGAGGCGCAGAGGTGTCGAAAGGTTTCTGGCGATGGAATTCAGGATACCTCCTTTCGCTTCATGTTCTCCTGCTGCTTCGCTCCAAAATTTGGTCCAAAATCTCAGTACGCTGTAAAATTGAGCTTCGCAGCAGGAGAACATGATGTCGAAGGAGGTGGCACAAAGTTAGCGCCTTCGGAGAGTGAATCGAAGACGCAGAACTATTGAACGCAGAGGCGCAGATTTGACGAAAGGTTTCTGGCGATGGAATTCAGGTTACCTCCTTTCGCTTCATGTTCTCCTGCTGCTTCGCTCCAAAATTTGGTCCAAAATCTCAGTACGCTGTAAAATTGAGCTTCGCAGCAGGAGAACATGATGTCGAAAGAGGTGGCACAAAGTTAGCGCCTTCGGAGAGTGAATCGAAGACGCAGATCTATTGAACGCAGAGGCGCAGAGTTGTCGAAAGGTTTCTGGCGATGGAATTCAGGATACCTCCTTTCGCTTCATGTTCTCCTGCTGCTTCGCTCCAAAATTTGGTCCAAAATCTCAGTACGCTGTAAAATTGAGCTTCGCAGCGGGAGAACATGATGTCGAAAGAGGTGGCACAAAGTTAGCGCCTTCGGAGAGTGAATCGAAGACGCAGATCTATTGAACGCAGAGGCGCAGAGTTGTCGAAAGGTTTCTGGCGATGGAATTCAGGATACCTCCTTTCGCTTCATGTTCTCCTGCTGCTTCGCTCCAAAATTTGGTCCAAAATCTCAGTACGCTGTAAAATTGAGCTTCGCAGCAGGAGAACATGATGTCGAAAGAGGTGGCACAAAGTTAGCACCTTCGGAGAGTGAATCGAAGACGCAGATCTATTGAACGCAGAGGCGCAGAGTTGTCGAAAGGTTTCTGGCGATGGAATTCAGGATACCTCCTTTCGCTTCATGTTCTCCTGCTGCTTCGCTCCAAAATTTGGTCAAAAATTTCAGTACGCTGTAAAATTGAGCTTCGCAGCAGGAGAACATGATGTCGAAAGAGGTGGCACAAAGTTAGCGCCTTCGGAGAGTGAATCGAAGACGCAGAACTATTGAACGCAGAGGCGCAGAGGTGTCGAAAGGTTTCTGGCGATGGAATTCAGGATACCTCCTTTCGCTTCATGTTCTCCTGCTGCTTCGCTCCAAAATTTGGTCCAAAATCTCAGTACGCTGTAAAATTGAGCTTCGCAGCGGGAGAACATGATGTCGAAGGAGGTGGCACAAAGTTAGCGCCTTCGGAGAGTGAATCGAAGACGCAGATCTATTGAACGCAGAGGCGCAGAGTTGTCGAAAGGTTTCTGGCGATGGAATTCAGGATACCTCCTTTCGCTTCATGTTCTCCTGCTGCTTCGCTCCAAAATTTGGTCCAAAATCTCAGTACGCTGTAAAATTGAGCTTCGCAGCGGGAGAACATGATGTCGAAAGAGGTGGCACAAAGTTAGCGCCTTCGGAGAGTGAATCGAAGACGCAGATCTATTGAACGCAGAGGCGCAGAGTTGTCGAAAGGTTTCTGGCGATGGAATTCAGGATACCTCCTTTCGCTTCATGTTCTCCTGCTGCTTCGCTCCAAAATTTGGTCCAAAATCTCAGTACGCTGTAAAATTGAGCTTCGCAGCGGGAGAACATGATGTCGAAAGAGGTGGCACAAAGTTAGCGCCTTCGGAGAGTGAATCGAAGGTGCAGAACTATTGAACGCAGAGGCGCAGATTTGACGAAAGGTTTCTGGCGATGGAATTCAGGTTACCTCCTTTCGCTTCATGTTCTCCTGCTGCTTCGCTCCAAAATTTGGTCAAAAATTTCAGTACGCTGTAAAATTGAGCTTCGCAGCAGGAGAACATGATGTCGAAAGAGGTGGCACAAAGTTAGCGCCTTCGGAGAGTGACTCGAAGACGCAGATCTATTGAACGCAGAGGCGCAGAGTTGTCGAAAGGTTTCTGGCGATGGAATTCAGGATACCTCCTTTCGCTTCATGTTCTCCTGCTGCTTCGCTCCAAAATTTGGTCAAAAATCTCAGTACGCTGTAAAATTGAGCTTCGCAGCGGGAGAACATGATGTCGAAAGAGGTGGCACAAAGTTAGCGCCTTCGGAGAGTGAATCGAAGACGCAGATCTATTGAACGCAGAGGCGCAGAGTTGTCGAAAGGTTTCTGGCGATGGAATTCAGGATACCTCCTTTCGCTTCATGTTCTCCTGCTGCTTCGCTCCAAAATTTGGTCCAAAATCTCAGTACGCTGTAAAATTGAGCTTCGCAGCGGGAGAACATGATGTCGAAAGAGGTGGCACAAAGTTAGCGCCTTCGGAGAGTGAATCGAAGGTGCAGAACTATTGAACGCAGAGGCGCAGATTTGACGAAAGGTTTCTGGCGATGGAATTCAGGTTACCTCCTTTCGCTTCATGTTCTCCTGCTGCTTCGCTCCAAAATTTGGTCCAAAATCTCAGTACGCTGTAAAATTGAGCTTCGCAGCGGGAGAACATGATGTCGAAAGAGGTGGCACAAAGTTAGCGCCTTCGGAGAGTGAATCGAAGACGCAGATCTATTGAACGCAGAGGCGCAGAGTTGTCGAAAGGTTTCTGGCGATGGAATTCAGGATACCTCCTTTCGCTTCATGTTCTCCTGCTGCTTCGCTCCAAAATTTGGTCCAAAATCTCAGTACGCTGTAAAATTGAGCTTCGCAGCAGGAGAACATGATGTCGAAAGAGGTGGCACAAAGTTAGCGCCTTCGGAGAGTGAATCGAAGATGCAGATCTATTGAACGCAGAGGCGCAGAGTTGTCGAAAGGTTTCTGGCGATGGAATTCAGGATACCTCCTTTCGCTTCATGTTCTCCTGCTGCTTCGCTCCAAAATTTGGTCAAAAATTTCAGTACGCTGTAAAATTGAGCTTCGCAGCAGGAGAACATGATGTCGAAAGAGGTGGCACAAAGTTAGCGCCTTCGGAGAGTGAATCGAAGACGCAGAACTATTGAACGCAGAGGCGCAGAGGTGTCGAAAGGTTTCTGGCGATGGAATTCAGGATACCTCCTTTCGCTTCATGTTCTCCTGCTGCTTCGCTCCAAAATTTGGTCCAAAATCTCAGTACGCTGTAAAATTGAGCTTCGCAGCGGGAGAACATGATGTCGAAGGAGGTGGCACAAAGTTAGCGCCTTCGGAGAGTGAATCGAAGACGCAGATCTATTGAACGCAGAGGCGCAGAGTTGTCGAAAGGTTTCTGGCGATGGAATTCAGGATACCTCCTTTCGCTTCATGTTCTCCTGCTGCTTCGCTCCAAAATTTGGTCCAAAATCTCAGTACGCTGTAAAATTGAGCTTCGCAGCGGGAGAACATGATGTCGAAAGAGGTGGCACAAAGTTAGCGCCTTCGGAGAGTGAATCGAAGACGCAGATCTATTGAACGCAGAGGCGCAGAGTTGTCGAAAGGTTTCTGGCGATGGAATTCAGGATACCTCCTTTCGCTTCATGTTCTCCTGCTGCTTCGCTCCAAAATTTGGTCCAAAATCTCAGTACGCTGTAAAATTGAGCTTCGCAGCGGGAGAACATGATGTCGAAAGAGGTGGCACAAAGTTAGCGCCTTCGGAGAGTGAATCGAAGGTGCAGAACTATTGAACGCAGAGGCGCAGATTTGACGAAAGGTTTCTGGCGATGGAATTCAGGTTACCTCCTTTCGCTTCATGTTCTCCTGCTGCTTCGCTCCAAAATTTGGTCAAAAATTTCAGTACGCTGTAAAATTGAGCTTCGCAGCAGGAGAACATGATGTCGAAAGAGGTGGCACAAAGTTAGCGCCTTCGGAGAGTGACTCGAAGACGCAGATCTATTGAACGCAGAGGCGCAGAGTTGTCGAAAGGTTTCTGGCGATGGAATTCAGGATACCTCCTTTCGCTTCATGTTCTCCTGCTGCTTCGCTCCAAAATTTGGTCAAAAATCTCAGTACGCTGTAAAATTGAGCTTCGCAGCGGGAGAACATGATGTCGAAAGAGGTGGCACAAAGTTAGCGCCTTCGGAGAGTGAATCGAAGACGCAGATCTATTGAACGCAGAGGCGCAGAGTTGTCGAAAGGTTTCTGGCGATGGAATTCAGGATACCTCCTTTCGCTTCATGTTCTCCTGCTGCTTCGCTCCAAAATTTGGTCCAAAATCTCAGTACGCTGTAAAATTGAGCTTCGCAGCGGGAGAACATGATGTCGAAAGAGGTGGCACAAAGTTAGCGCCTTCGGAGAGTGAATCGAAGGTGCAGAACTATTGAACGCAGAGGCGCAGATTTGACGAAAGGTTTCTGGCGATGGAATTCAGGTTACCTCCTTTCGCTTCATGTTCTCCTGCTGCTTCGCTCCAATATTGAGCTACAGCGTACTGAGAATTTTGACCAAATTTTGGAGCGAAGCAGCAGGAGAACATGAAGCGAAAGGAGGTATCCTAAATTTCTGCTTCGAAGACGTCACTTTAATGTTGCTTCTGCGACTATTTGGATAGGAGTATGTATAAAAGGTATTTCTCAATAATAATAGTCTGTTTCAATTTTTTCCCACTTTATTTGAATAAAGACTTTTACAGTGTTACAATAAAGTATAAAATATATAATTTTACTTTGTCAGTTATATAAAATTGCTATTTTCTTGTGTTCATTGTTGAAATTTCCATCATTTGGCCCATATAAAGTTCCTGTCACGGAGAGATATGCCCAAGTTTCACCTGTAAGCAGAAGAAAAGTATTTTAAGTAACCTGACTTGTATATTATAGAAACTACGACGAATGTTATTTCATATGATGAGTATAATAAATTAAATTATCTTCCCAATTTTACGCCATTTAAATAGCGTCCAATTCCACTACCATATCAGTAACGTATTTACATAGTAATATTTGGCGAAACTTCCGAAAACCGGTCAAACCCGATTGGGCTGAAATTTTGTTTCCTACCTTACCGACATTCTCGACTCTGTCGGTAAGGTAGGAAACGACATTCAAATGGTTAAAAAAAAAATTTCGAGTCGCCAAAAATCCTTCTCGCAAACATTATTTTTATGCAAAATGAACCTATTTGCAAAATTTTAGCCCAATCGGGTTTGATCGGTTTTCGGAAGTATAGCCGCAGTTTTTATACCACCGTTTCTATGGTCTAGTATTCCGTCAATTACAGTATTGTTTAACTTCTGAATTTTGGAAACACGAGAGAATTGTATGACAATTGTTAAAGGTGAGAGATTAGAAAACCAATTATATATAATATTAATTTAGTGTAGGAATGTTAGAACAATACTGTAATTGACGGAATACTAGACCATAGAAACAGTGGCATAAAAACTGCTCTCAAGTCATTTTTACGCATATTTCAGGTTGAAATATTTTTAACATAAGGTTAAAACATTTGTAAATAAATATTGAACATTGTCATATAGTTAGAAACCGGAAAAATACATAATTAATGTGAAAAAAATATGACCCTGTGGGACTTATTAGAAGTTCCGAGGCTCGAACCTACGTCCAAAAAGTTCGCAGCGGTTTAGCAGTCCGACACTGTACAGCTGTACCATCGCCTCCAGATGAGAATATTTCTATAAGGCGGTCTGATTGCTTAAAGTACATGGGACGTTTTAAAAGGAGGAGATTATACCTTTCTTTGGTTGAGTTTTCTTTCAAAATTTCGTCAAAAACGACCTAGGACCAGCCGTTTAGGAGATACGCAGCCTCAAAGTGTCAAAAAGTGAACTCTGAATTCCATCTTCTAAACGGTACCGTCGTTGTTGCCGTCGTCGTACAGAATGTTCAGATCGCTTCGTTTTTTAGCTATGTTGGTCACAGTAACTATGTTGGTGACAATACTGTAATCGTGTTAACAAATACATGAGATATTTAAAAAAAAGCTCTTTTCTAAATGGTCAAAACGTGATCAGGAGGTCTTAAAACGTGATTTCCGTAACAAAAATTTTTCCAAATTTTTTTTTCATTACAAAAGTATTATGCATATGTCAGAAAGTGAAAAGTGGATCTCGAGGCACTCGTGAAGTCGCGTACGGCCGCGTGTCGCTTGGTTTCAAGAGCGAGAGAGAAAGACACACATTCGTTTTCTCTCTCGTCTTCCCGACGTGGTCCGAAGCGCCGAGCTCACGGACACGCAGCTCCGGCGTAGTGTGCATGCGTGGTGGGGGAAATTCTCGAGCGCTCCCGTCCTCATTCTGGCATCACTGGATGACGTCAGTTTACATGTGGTAATCGGTAGTTACGCGTGGTGCAAAGAAACAATTTTGCTTATTAATTGAACTGAATTAAGCTGAGAAGTGTATGAGAATGAAGCTGAAGAATTTGAGAGTGAATCCTTTGAGTCGGGTTCAAAAAGAAAGCAACGAGGATGGCCCGAGCACATCGGACAGCCAGCAGCCAGAGGTTATCTTGCCATCTGACAGCAACTTTAATCACATTAAATGCAAGGCAGTGCGCCAGCAAAAATGCCACCTGTTAATGAGACAAAAATCGAAGGCTAGAAAGGAAGCCAAGAAAAAGAGAATTCAAGAGGGTGCTCCGAAACAAGTACCGCATACTATCGAGAGCCTGCGAGAGAAGGACGAAACCACCATCACTGGCGATTTAGATGATCCTGAGAACGAGGAGCTCAAAGTTGATTTCGAGCACGACGAATTCTCTTCCTATTATAAGCACGCTTACGAACCCAAGGTCTTGATTACCTATTGCGACAATCCGACGAGGAAGACTAGAATCTTCGGCAGGGAGCTGACGAGGATTATACCAAATTCTATTTCGCTATATAGAAACCGTTCCGGAGTAAAGAAAATTGTTAAAAGTGCCACTGCTAGAAATTTCACTGACATTGTTATGGTTAACGAAGATCAGTGCAAACCTAGTATCCTTTTTATATATAATAACAAAGATATTTCTTGTTTTACTCGTAAGTGATTCGTCGACTGCCTGAATTCGATATTTTCTTTAATGAGCTTCTCAGATGGCATGTTGGTCATTCATCTACCCGATGGCCCAACAGCGTACTTCAAGCTTAGTAATGTAAAAATAACACCAGAGTTGAGACGCAGCCACAAAGAGATCACGGAGCATAGACCAGAAGTTATATTGAACAATTTCACTACTCGCTTGGGCTACACGATCGGTAGAATGTTAGGAGCTCTGTTTCACTATGAACCTGAGTTTAAAGGAAGGAGAGTAGCAACGTTTCACAATCAAAGAGATTATATATTCTTCAGGCACCACAGGTGAGATTTTATATTTGCTTGGCAAAATAATTAAGGGAGAATTTAATAACGCAAATGATATTGCAGGTATCAATTCGACTTGAAAAGAGGTAAAGCTAAACTGAGGGAGTTGGGTCCTAGATTTACTCTAAAGTTGAAGTATTTGCAACACGGCACGTTTGACACTAAATACGGAGAATACGAGTTTCTTATACAAGGACGAAGACACGATTTGGAAACGAGTAGAAGGAAGTTCTTCCTATAAATCTTGTTAGTTGGTATAAGTATTTCTAACGGGGTGTGTCTTGTCGTTTCGATTAATTAATAAACGTTTTTATAAGAAATATAAAAATCCCTTTTTATTAAACTCTTACGAAAAGTTTAACTTGCGATAGAGATACCGAAGCTCAGTCTATGAAACAAAGTAATTTGGAAACTCATTTCTTCAATTACTTTCACACTTTGTGTGCTTATCAGTTCTAGGCTTGAACTGCTCGTAAAGTACGTCCGTCCGTTTCAATACATAAACTGCAGCTTGGAGTCCTCCTATATTTACACCTAACATTTTTGTCACCCGAAACAAGTCCCCTGTTGTTTTGAACGCCTGTGAAAAGACCAAGTTTTTTATTACGAACAGAATATGGATCTAGATGTTTCAATCACGTACCATATTGAAGCTACGTCGATCGTAAGTTAGCAAGACCGCTCGACCGTTGGAAAGTTTCAGAAACCGTCCTAATTCTAATAAAAATTGCTTATAGAGTACCCTATTATCTGTCATTCGTCCACTCCTTCTTCCGAATGGCTGTAAGAATTATCAGCTGAATACGACGAGGCGATGTTATAGGTACAAAATGTATAATTCATTAACATTAATTACCATGTCAGTAACAACAATATCGACATACGAATCCTTAAATGGTAATTGCGATACACTCCAATGTACCAGATCCACTTTACATCGACCAGCAGATCCATCGATATTAGACTTGGCTCTAGCTATGGCTTTTGGGTGATTATCACCACCAATAACGTAAGACTGGGAATAAACCAAAGCTGCCTGAAATTTATACTATCAGCACGTTTAAACGCTGCAGAGTATGTACATTTATTACGATACGTATCAGAAGTTTTAGAACAACCTCTATTGGAATAGAACCACCACCACACATTGGGTCAATTATTATATCTCCTGGATTAGGATTAGCTAGTCTCAATAAATTATAACACACAGTCGCCCTGAGAGTAGTTGGTCCGAAACACGTGATGTTCCTACGATGCTTAGATTCGTGCGTAACACGTAAGTTTGTTACCAATTCATCTGTTAATATAATACATATTATTCCTTGCAACGATACAGAAATACATCCGCTTGCATTTTACTTACTACCAGTCAATTTGCAAATTATTTCTAGGTGATACGTTGTTAAATCCACGAGCCAAAGATATTTATCTTGCAATTCTCCTCCAATGATCCTGGCAACTTCAGCTGATTCGAAAGTATGTTTGCCAGATCTCTCGCACGTTACTCTGTACCTCAAGATTTCCTCCTCTTTAACTTCAGACGGATCTTGGCCCCTTTTCCTACCCTTATAATCCGTCGGCGTAACGACTGTGTTGGAAAGCTTACGGTCCTTCTCTGCTGCGTTATATTCATCGGTAGTTGGATATAGCTTTCCCTGGAAACCGGTGACGTACTTCCAAGCATTCAAACATTTTTCCAATCTCATCTCATTATTCACGGCATCCTTGAACAGCTGTAAATCAGCTTCTTTGCTGGTTCCAAGGAACTCGAATTTTCTTACATCCGCGACTATGAGTATATTGTCTATTGACCGCATCTCTTTTACCTAAAAGTGTAAATTGAACGAGGTGATATTACAAATTCATTTTCGCGTTGCTTTATAGAGTATTTACATATTGCAAGTTATTGAATATTTCTAACAGAAGTAGGTACAAGAATTGTAATACTTGTGAGAATTGGTTCCAGTATATGTTGAAAAAGATCTTCCCCCGTTCCTTAACGATTTTAATATCTTCATTCAATTTCTCTTTGCATTCGTCCACCGCTTGCCACTCGAAACCTGGAATTACAACGTTGTAAGAGGTTACTTTGCGGATCCACGTGCCCCGTTCTCTGATTAATGCGAGTACGTATATCTACCTGTATCCACGGTCGTTGCTAGCATTATAACATTGTCGTTAGTTAACGATTCTGCGAAAAGCTTCTGCAAATCTGATTCTTTCTCTACGTCCATTTCGAATTTTGTACTTTACATGTACAGAAATTGCTTTACGTTCCATGAACACGTGATTATAACACGTGACTTATGTCAAAGCATCTCCACGTGTCCCGATGATCGATCGAACTTATTTTCGTCGCAAGTTTGCAACGTTAAATACGTATAGAATTATACGACTGTCATGCTCCCTTTTTATTTTTTATTGCGTTCTATCATTTCTATTTTTATTTGCAGATAGAATTGAAACGTGGGTTTAAATCGCGAAATAATTGCGACTAATTGGAGCTATTTGCACGCTGGCGTTTAAGGGATGGTTCTGGTATAAAAATCGATTTTTTTTATTTCACTTTTCGAATGTTCAACCTTTTGGGAATACGTGTTTAAAGGGATTTGTTGAAATTAGTAAAATTCCTGAAGTTATAGGCATTTGAGTAGCGGCAAATGCATGGGTATACGCTCACGTAAAACTTTAAACTTTTTCTGGAAACAGTGTTCTCAAAATCGGTGGGACCTGTATCTCCAAAAGTTATTATCCGAGTCGACTGAAACTTTTTTTATTTTGAAGAATATACTTCTGGCTAGGCGGACGCCAGAAAAAATGTCAAAAAATTGACAATTTATAATTTTTAAAGGCGTCGAAAGGACAAAAATATAAGGAATAAAAGATTTCAAACTTCTGGTGTCCCCCAAAGCTAGAAGTATATTCTTCAAATAAAAAAGTTTCAATCGAATTGGATAATAACTTGGGATTTCAGGTCCCACTGATTGGAATAAATATTTTGACGCTTCGACTTTAACGACTTCCCAGTGCCGTCTGCAATGCTTAATTATAAAACAAAAAATATATTTCTACAATTTAAGACATCCTTAAATACAACGCAACAAGTGCCATTAAATTATATATAGTAGTTTTCCTTTAATTGATTCCTAAAGATCACCTATTTTTATGGGCTCTAGGCCGGAACCTCCTCTTAAGAAGTGCAAGAATGCGGAAAGATGCACGCTACTTTGATCCCTAAGTGAAAGGCGGCAAAAATCGCGCGGTCTCGTGCTTCGTTTTTCTGCAAAATAAGGAACACCTCCTCGAGGCACGTATTCGCCTGATACGAATTGTCAATTCTGTTCAACAGTTTACAAAATTTGTAACTTTCGCGAGCGGTAATAACAAACAGTTATCAAACGTATTATACGAAACGGTGGGAGGTAGCGCGCCATAGTATGACAAATAACATTTTCAACGGTTTATTTTTCTAGAATGAATATTGACGGCGTGCAACCGTGTGTGTTACCATTTAACGTTTTATCGAGCCGGTGTTGGCCGACGGAACGGCCAGCAGATAAATGTTTTCTGGCGTACAAATTTATTTTGTGGCATTTCTTTAATCACAGCTGAAAGCGCAAATTCTACTGTCAATTACAAGTATATAATTTTTTAAGAGTCAATTAAAATTGAATTTCATTCGGGTAGAAAATACCTGCATAATTAAATGAAGGTTTAAGAATGAATAATTGACAGAATACTTATTTGGTTCATGATAGTGCGTCTAAAGACTCTAAACTGAATGCGGAAGAAGTATAATAGAATATCGAAGGCATCTGGACGATAGTGCTTTTATCAATATTTATCCACCATTTGGCTTGCAAGTGTCGATAGCAAATAAATTTCTTATCATTAAGAAGGTGTAGGTATTTGAACGTCTGACTTTTTACCACGCTTGTTTCCAGAGGCGATTAAATACAAATGAAGCCGACGGATTTAACGCGGAATAGGATATCGTATTATTAAGTGATCGTCGATTATGCAATGACACGTTTCCCTCTGAAAACCGTAGGAAGCGTTATTAGGGAAAACTACTTCGGAAACTCGATTTCTGAACGGCACCTAAATATTCACAGGGAAGCAGGAGTTGACTCTTGCAGTTACCCCCGATTCAATTTACCGCGTGGAGCGCGCTGCAAAAACGGTTGCAACGCTTCAGGCGCGGGCTATGGAATCAGGAAAATTGATCTACTTTTCAGCGCGAACGACAAAAGCTATGGGACTCTAATTTATTTAAATACCATCATCGTGGCCGATTAGAAGGTATCCGCAATTCTATAATTCCACGCGTTTCGGATGCCCGACCTCATCTCTAATATGATTACCAGCTTTCGGGGGAGGGGAGATGCAACACGCCGCAATACTCCGCATCCTTCTCCGTTATATTACCCACACATGGCGGTAAAGAGAACGAGCTTTCCTGCGGCGGAAAGCGCAAAACCTCGCGCGGAAAGTCTAATTTAATTAACTTGCGCTTCGACATCTGATCGAGAGGTACGCCTACCTTGTAATTACCTACGGGCACGGTTTCATCCTGCCTTGGCGCACGTCGATTTGCTATGCACGCACAGGCGAATATGTAATTTCCTGTTATTCGTAGACAATCGTCTGGTATCCTGGATTAAACCGATCATTAGGTGGTTGCTAGCCAGGTGGGGGTGGCTACATCGAGGAAGGTGGAAAACTCGCGGAGGCGTCTGCATCCCGTTCGGGTCATTTCAGGTCGAAAGTTCGCCAGGCCATACGTCTCTATACATAGAAAGCCATCCACCCTCCTCCCGTCCCTCCTGCTCTTCTTCACCCTTTCTATCTTTCTCGCGCATCCTGTCCCGCGGACTGACAGCTGAAGCCAGGAGCGACTGAAATATTCATCGACACAAGGCGAACGAGGCGCGACCGAGCGTCGATCTGTCAACCCACTTTGACTATATAAATATCGACGTCCATCCACGTGGCGAAAAAAATCTCGATCGGACTGGAGAACCCCCGTCTATCTAGATCCTTTAAACTCTAAACACTTTATGGTAATCTCCAAGTACTAGAAGGTCTCAATGGAAGCTACTCAACCTTGTACCTTTTTAACTTCTCCTTCGAGTTGTAAATCGTTTCAGAGCTTTCAGACGGCACGGTTGGATGATAATTGGAACAATTAAGCGTCATCGATTACTCCTCCTTCCACTTCTCCCATTTCTTCTATTTCTGGTCCATTCATTTTTAAACATTTGTTTCATAATGCGAATGCCCTAAGGGTACTGTATTCCTCGTGCATTCGTGCCATATACGTTACACACGCTTCAGACACCATAGACTCTACCAATATTACTGTACCTTGCGTTTCAGGATACGTCAATCTCTGTATTACCAAGGGCTTACACTTCCAGGAACTTTCAACGGCGACAGGTTTAAAGGAACAATGATTTCCCGTATCCACGAGCGCAGAAGTGTAAGATCATATTTTCATCTATAAAATATGATCGTCTGAGAAGAATCGATCTCCACGAAGAAGAGATCCTCTGATCCGTGAGATTTCCAGGAATCTTAATAATTCAGAATATGTATGAAATCTGCGCAGAATCTCCGACTATAATTGGCGTTGCATGAAATGCACCTCGGGTATCTGTCGCGGTGATATATTTCCGGCGTTATTAATGTATGCGCGAAACGTTCGAGGGGTGGAGAGGCTGGTGCTCGGTATCGCGACTTCGACGATTGTTTGTCGTTTCACGCACGACAAACAGGGCGGAGAGCGGTCATGACGGTGGCTAACTAGACGGCGAATTAAGCCGACACTCCGAAATGCTTTTAAAATTTAAATAATGCATCGCCGCCTGACCCGTCGCCTCGCGCTACCGGAATTTCTCATCGTCTCTCCTCGCCCACCTGTCGACCCTCGTTGCCTCTGAGTTTTTGGCAGTTTTTGAGAAACGCCGGACGTCGGTACCCGTTACCATCGACGTCGGCCAAACGTCACGCCATTTGTCTGGGGCCGAAACTAAGGGAACAATAACGGAGGAGGAAGGAAGGAGCATCCCGCGGGCTCGCCCGATGCCACTCAGAAATATCGCGCCACTCTTCCGCGGCAGATATATAAAAAAACCGGATCCCCGGCCGGGCCATTTCCGGTAATTAACGTTGAATCTTTTATGAAGTTATCGCGAGCCTCCTAGCGCGTCGATCGTGGCCGTTTTGGCGCGCGTTGAATCTGATGAACGTCATCGAATGCCATGGTATCTCGAGCGATGATTATCGATGGGATTGTAGGGGTTCCTGGGACGGTGGATATGCATCGAAAATGGGGCGAGATTAGAGGTGTTGGAATTAGGGGGCTGGTGGATTATAGGGATGCAAGTAGTGGAAAGGAAAATGATACCACTGGCAGAATTATTGGGCATGGTATTTTTAAATGTTAAAAGTTTTTCGAATGAATATTCTGAATTGAAAAAAGCAAGACTCCTTCTCCTTCAATATGGGAAGTATTCTAGGAATTTTAAGTGAATGAATAAGTTTAGGTGTTGGGGGGCTACCGCTGCGGAATAAAATGATACTTTTGCAGTTAACAGAGCTCGACGGAACGTTAATAAATATCTCATACCCGCTGTTCGGAGAGTACATGTATTCGAATACGTTCGGACCGCTCGAATCCGTACTAACGTTGGGTAAGAATGTTTAATTAAGCTCCAATTACTAACGTTGCATGTTAGAGACGGGGATATAATTGCGCGGCACGCATCGAATTCACCGGTGCATATTTAGCGAAATTGTTTATTTCACCGCGGAGTGGTATTGATATTTCGAAACGTACCATCGTCGGTGGCAGTGGTCGCTGGCGGGCGGTGGTTTTGAAATGTTTGCAGATAGACGTGTGTCAATGGGGAGAACGAGATAACGCTCGGCAAATATTTCGAATTACATTATAATGTGCAGTCTAGACATCTGAGACACGAATTCGGGAGGCGGGGATCGATAGCGATTTCTCATTTATGGGAAAGCCACTATTAAGAAGTAATCGAACGTCGTAATTAGACGGGTTTCGTGAAAAATAAGGGGGGTATAATATCATCTGTGATTACCAGTAATATTCCAGCAATTATACGGTAATTTCAAGCTTAAAATAAACATTTACTTTATCGGGACTGTAAATGGTTGATACGCCGATATATCAGGTAAATGATTGTTTATTATCAGATATATATGTTACACGATCGGTGGTACAGTTAAACATAAAGTATCGGTTAATCGATCGCCGGAACGACAATTAGTGGTTGCAGATAACTGAGTGAGGGATTATAATTTCAAAGGGAATAATTTCATTCGATAGGCAGTATCGCGGGAAGGAGGGTGGTCGAGTATCGGCGATGAAATTCAATAAACTGCCGTATCGCGAAAGGAGGCTTCCTCTCTCTACTTGATCTTATTTGAAAACAGCAGCTCTGCAGCAGATGCATCAATCGCGGCCAACCTGTTTTCAACTTAAATGCCTGGAGCTTGTATCGACGGCTCTTAGAATTCTTCGTACATTTAAATCCACGCAGCATTCAATGGCTTTTTAAACCGAGCGCTTTACAGAGAAGAATACGGATGGAGGGTATCGCTGCTTCAATTACGATACAGCCCCATTTCACAAAACAAGATTGGAGGTATTATTCCCACGCATTGACGGTGACAATAATAGCGGCGGTAATAATAATTGTAACGTGAACGGTACAAGAATAGCACAGTGTGTAGTGCTTTACATAGTTTAGTGTCTCGCTGGTTAAAGTATCGTACAATAACGTGTCGTCGTTATTCTAAATTACTAGCTAGAACGTCTTTCCTTTACGCGCTTCAGTTGAAAGAGACATTGCTGCTTTTTCTTTCTCGATGAGTCGCAGAGGCTGAGCCGGAGGAATGCACTGCGAAGCTGCTTGGAGTAACAGGTGCCGTCAGCGTGAATTACAGTTGAGGTTCTGCCCTTTCGTGATTATGATTATTGCCCGAAAGCCAATATCGTAACAAGGCTTTCTGAGCAACAATCAAAAGCATAAAGAGCGTTTACGATGGGCTCCCTTGAGACGTGGATTCCTTCGGCAGCTGTAAGGCAGAAGATTGCGATTATTTTTTAATCCAATGTTCCATTAACGCGTCTAACATTCCCCCGTGATCTACAGCGATGCACTGGGGGCATTAAGCGTGGCATGCCAGTCTAGCATCAAATATGCAACGAAAGCGATTTTATTTCAATAGGAATTCCAAGCGAGGGCCGGAAAAGGGGGGAAACCCGGAGTGGAGGAGATCGAAGCTACCTTGCACGCTCGTCAATCTTTTCTTACTAACATGATTGAGACAAATGGCCCGGTGGGGCTATCAGACCATAACTCCGTTACGCTGTGTATAGCGAACATGCGTTATAGAAACACAAGCAAGTAGACTACTCTTTCTCACAATCTACACAGAATTAGAATTCTAGAATACTTTGGAATTCACAACTACTTCAATTTCCGATTAAAAATTCTTCACCGATGGCTTTAAACGATTTTATATACCACAAAAGGAAGGTGCCTTCGTTACCGACAGCGTGTCAATTTCAAATCAGACGGCGCGAATTAGAATTCCGCGCACAACTATGGATCTAAAATTGAAATGTTAAGGTAACCGATCTTCCTTTAAACCTGCTACTCTTCTTACTACTACTACTCACAGAAGAACGTTACTCGTATCACTATCTACTATCTACAGAGTCGAAGCTACGGTCTACCACTACTTCCACAATTATCCGAGAATCTACAGCAACTTCATGCGACTTGTCGTACTACAAAGCACTACGATCAGCGAGCAGAGAAGTAAATGGAATGGAGAAGCGAGAGGCGTGGAGCTGAGGGAGGGGTGCCGAGTCTGAAGCGCACATGACGAAGCGATACTAGCAGAGAGAAGAGAAGTTTTACCATGGCGGGCTTCAGCTGGTAACAGAGGCAAAGAGCGCCTCGTGGCTGGCCAGCACCGGAAGCGGAAGCGTTGGACCACGGCTGTTGGAGTTCCGGAGTCGAATGAAGTAACTCCAAACTCGTCGGTAGGGTTGCAGGTGCAAAAAGGGTAGGGGTTGCTGGCCGACGGCCGTGGTGGGGGCACGCGCGGCTCCTGCGCAGCGCGGTTGTCGCGGATGCGTAGTGGGAGGCAGTTGTTCAAAATCGCGACGAGCCGTCCCCGTGGCTCGACGTCCATTAAATATTCTCGATCTTTGTAATTTGACAATTAGCCGACGGCGGAGGTGGAACACCGTCAGTCAAATCCGTTGATGCAGCCGATGGGGGTCGATGCACCGGCGGCTGATTTATTTTATTAATTAGACGACAGCGTCACTTCCGTGGATACCTGCCACGGCCGTATCAGATTGGATCCCGACATCCTTGGAACAGTGGATACATTAGGAGCATTGATTCCATTATGTCGCGCGCCCCCGCCGTCATTTCGAGTCTCCCCTTTTTGCGCAGAGACGTCACATCTTTCTTCTGTTGGTGTGAGAAGCTCGTAAGTTTTATATCGTAAAGTAATTAGTATAGTATCGTAACGAAATTCAGGGGATATCAGACTTGCAGACAGTGGCGCGCCCAGAGGGGTCAAGGGACACCCCCGAGGAAGGAGCTTCGTAAAAAAAAAGAAAACTGGATTTTATTCTTTAAATAAATTTTTATAATCACCCAATTCAATCGCTAAAGTTGCAGTACCTAATCATTAAGCGGGGAAATATAGTTTCAGCGACAATGCCAATGAACTTATTTTCATTATTAGATCAGCTGATTGCATTATTCAGAGACATCGAAGCGAGCAGCCTTCGATGCGATCAAGTTCGTTGCGTCGTAGGTAGCTCGCATTTAAAATTTCACATCGCTTAATTGAATTAACGCGATGCTGAGATGATAAAGCCGTTTTCGGGAATGTCCTGAAAGCTTTCTTAGAGTTTGGCAACGTGCTTCGTCACTGTGTTTCATTGGCTGAAAGCACGGGCCGCGTGGCGGCCTCTAAACGGCGGAAGATCAAAGCGAATGAAAGTGGAATAAAGCCATGAGATACGGGAAATGGGGCAGCAGATAACTCTTTGTTTTCCGACGAAACTTGTCGATGATATCCGACGGTGGGTGCATCCTAGTCGCGGCCAAGCGCAGCGCTGGATATTACAGAAGATTACGCGCTTCCTGTGGTAATATCTACACGTAATAAGAACGTTCCAACTGGCGCAACTGTGCTCGAAAGTTTGTGGCAGCGTTCCCTCCCTTAAAAGAGAAATAGGGAAACCTTCGGGCATAGGAAACAGGATGTAACTGCATCATTGCTCTAACAACTTCTCAGAAACCCAGTTACCTTCGGTATCTTATAAAATATGCGATACGAGCCACGCAAGATAATCAGAGCTCATTAAAGAAAAAACCGAGGATGCTCTACGCATGCGTGAACCGCGGATGGGTGCCCACCGAGTGCATACGCCTAACACAGTGCAACCAGAGGTGCTCTGCATACGAGCGGAAGCCTAGCATTCAAAGTCACAGACCATTTCAAAGTCCCAAGGGGGATAGTAAACACATTTAGCCCTACATTGAAATTATCTTACACTTCCTCGTTAACCTAATGAAGTGCCAAAGGTCTTCCCCACACTTTCTCCAACGAACATCCACACATACCACGCAATGATCCACTTTGCTAAAAAATTTTGGACCTTTGTGAATATATAGAGAATTTCCCTCTAATCACAGCGCAATTTTTGTTTGCTGCCCGAATTCACTCTAACGGGGTGTAATTGACCCCCTGAAAATCCGAATATTTTCTGATTTTGTGTTATAACTCGTGAACTATAAAATAATTTCTTTACCAAATGATAAATGTGACTAAAAGAAGTAACTTTTGCTTTGAAACTTTTTTCCTGTGTTTTATAGTTCGCGAGTTATAACACAAAATCGGAAAATATTCGGATTTTCAGGGGTGAATTACACCCCCTTAGAGTGAATTTGGACAGCAAACAAAAATTACGTTGCAATCAGTAGGAAATCCCCTACATATTCACAAACTCTCAGAATTTTTTGAATCTCCGGGTTCGGGATCTTCTCTTGTTAGTCAGCGTACCGGATAAAATTATTGCAGATGTATCCAGAGGCGAGCAGCGGCCTCGCGTTATTCTAACTCGAAGGGGAACATGTAAATCCCCAGGGCACACGTGACACGTCGTCGTTATAGTATTGTTCTAGGAAGAGGCGGAGGAAGAGGAAGAAGAGGCTGCGAGAAGGTGCATTGCCCCCGATCCATGGCCACCGGTCGGTCCAGGATCCGTTCAGAGGGAATTGGCCCAGGCACTGCCAGAGGAGGCTCGATCCCGATACAAGGTCACTCGGCGAGGAGCATGAGTAATCCAGCCATCTGGTCAACGACATGTTATGCAACACGGCTGTGATAATCCTTCGGTGTCGATTCCCTGTGCCTCTTCTTCCTTTCCCTTTGAAGCAGACTGTGGGAGACGTCGCTGGTCGCTTGTGAATCTTTCGGCGAGCATAGATATTCCAAAACTACAATTTCTGTTGAGATTCAAGTTTGGATACTTGCTCCTTGAAACGAAAACGTTGAAGGATTATTCTTAGAGTTTAAGGACTTCGTTAAGTATCCTTCAGAGTATAGTGATTCATTCTAAGAAAAGTTCACCCTATTCCACATTCAGGATCGGAAGAACGAATGGTATTGATCAGTGCTCGATAGTTGCCCGCACGTTGCGCAGGAAAGGGATTATTGGTCGTATCGCGGCTAGAAAAGAAGTTGGAAATAAAGTGTGCCCCACGCCTCCCCACAGATCCGCTCCTCTTTTTAGAGGCACGTAATCCGATGTGTGTCGTGCTTTTAGCCTTGTCCCCGCGCGTTGGAACACGAGTTTTTTACCCTCGAAAAATCCCGCCCATCCGCCGGGTACGTACGCTGAGAATCGAGCACGTGCTGCTCGAGCGTAGAAGAGTCCTCGAGAGAAAGGTGAACAAGGGAGACGGAAAGTCGCGGAGGCAGCGCGCAGGAGCGGGACAGGGTGACGAGGGGTAATATTCCACGAGCCGCTCCAGGCAAATCTGTTCCAACGGGAGCATCGACGACGATTGGGAGGCCTGATAGAATTGGGATCCTCGAACAAATACCTCAAGTTTCCAGCGAAATCGCTGTCAAACCGTGCCTAATAGAATCGAAAATTCTCCCCCTGTCTCTCGCGGCACCCTTCTGCCACGAAACCGTGTCGCTGCGAACCCTCTCGAATTTCATCCCCCCTGAATCATTCGACGTACGTTGTAAAACACTGTGCGCGCTTCCAGCAGGATTCTGTGCCATTTCTAAAGTAAAACGCAACCTCCACTTTTCTGGCATTCTACACCCGGAAATAAACGAGTGAAAATTTGAATCTATCAAAGGATCCTGCCTCGTCCACTTCCACGGTATCGGTAAATCCCTCGCACAAAGAGATGCTGTTCCGCGTCAGAGTCGCGAGTAAAAAAACCGTTCGTCTTCTCCTATTCCATCGGGTTAGAGCGCGTATGTACGCTGGTGAATGGACAGCTGACAGTGACAGATTCGTTCTCCTATCCTAAACGGCTCACAGAGGTGAGTTCCTGGTTCTCCGCAGTTCCATCATTATCGAATGCCCTTAATTGCTGGCGGGTCGGCGTTGCTGCCGCTGTATCGGCGTGCACGGCGAGCAAGGAGAGAAAGGCACAAGGCATAGAGGGTATAGAGAGCGAGAGAGTGAGGTGAGACGGAGGTAGACGAGGAAGAAGGGAGAGGACCAGAGGTGGCTTTGAACTTGGAATTGCGGCGGGTTGAGAAGCAAATCATGTTCGCTGGGGAATCCTTGGACGTTTACCACGGGCTTGCTCGTCTATAGGGTGGTCCAATTTGCGGGGCTTGCGTGTGTCCGCGGTGGTTAACAGTTAATAGTTAATCAGACTTGACTGCCCACTAATCGGAGCTAATTAACGTATCGATATCGAGCCCCCCTAACGCGATAAACCAGTCAACAAACGGGGGGAATCACGGGGCTAGGAGGAAGCGACCGTTGGTAGAGGAAACACGGTCAGATCGTCGTTTACCTTGGGCTTTTTGCCAGGAATAAAACGCGCGATCGGAAACATCGAGCCGGAGGAGTTACCGGTCACGGTAATCACAGCGGAACAGTATAAAGTGCGCGCCCAGCGTGGGCAACCCTTGGCTGGGACTCGTTTGATGCTCGGCGAGTACATTGAGAGGCACACTCGCGTGTAATCGTGATTTTTAGAGAGCAGAGGAAAAAAGAAGCACCGTGCTGTATAGGAGTTTGAACGGTTTCACCTGACACGGTGTTTGCGCAGCTGGAACATTTTGTGGCTGCTTTCAAGCGTTTCAAAGTCGAGCAACGATTTCCCCGGCTATTAATAAAGTCGGCGGAGGCGGTCTTATTTTGGCCGATTAAAAATCTGACCGAAGCTGGCGTATAGCTTTGCGCGCGTTGTTTCCCGCGAATGCCTAAATAGTTCTGCTTTGGAGGACTGAAAGCCTGCGCGCGGGAAGCTCTGGGGGGATTCAGCGTGAACGCCAAACAGAAGGTATTCGGGGCTGTTTTAAAACTTAATTAAACTTTCTTCACGGATAGAAAAGTCACGTCATTATCCTATTACGGGGAAAACTCGAGGCGAGAAACGCACGGGGGATCAGGGGGGAGAAGGGAAGAGGGGTACGGAAGGGCCCGCTGGTCTGGGACCACGGAACATTGGAGCGCTATTACGAGGAACTGCGAGAAAGGCGCAACACCGTCATGCAGCTCCAGTGATGCGGCAGAAAACGAGAGAGGACGGGTTCTATTATCCCCCCGGCTGTAGAAAAAAATCTTCATCCATAGGATGCCTCTAGGAAAGGCCTGCGGATTGGTTTCGTGAAGATCCGCGAGCGGGGCTGCGACCGAGCAAGAAATCGAACGATTCGATCGTGAGAGTGGAAGGCCGGAAACGAGCACGGAACAATCGGCCCCATCTTTCCACGGGGAGAAGAAAAATCTCGGCCAATGTCACGGTCCTAGCTTACGGTCGTTGCGAGACGAAATGGGTGGAATTATGAGGTGGAGATCCATGGTGATCAAGATCGCGGGAGTGTTGCGTGGCGTTTTAAAAATAGAGGGTGCTTTTCTCGTAAGTAAAAGTGGTTGTGTTTGGATAATATGGAAATGGAGAAATAAGTAGATGTGAGTGTACTGTGACCGTCAATTTATATTTTTATATCAATTGGATCTACAGGGTTAGAAGTTACGAATAAAGGGCTAAGGAACAGATTATATGAGTGAAATTCGAAAACCGGGTTTTAAATAGAAAAAAAAACGGGTTTATATACTAGAATTAATATGTAAGAATGAATTAATTATGTAATTAAAAACGTTAACATTTTTACTTGAAATCGCGTCGGACACAAGCATATTGCAGTAGGTAACAGTTTACTGTAAAACTAATCTTCACGAGTTCATATTTTCGGAAGAAAAATACGAAATGAAATAGAGATTTATAATTTATATTTTGTACAGATTTTAGTTATTTTATTTTTTTTTTCATTTGGTTTTGTATGCAGTGTATTTTATTGCGTTATATTTTTGTAAATCCATAAATATTAAATGAACTCGAAAATCATATGGATTTATACGGATTTTAGTTTTTTTTTTATTTATTTATTTGGTTTTGTATAGATAGAGTATATTCTATTTTTTTATATCTTTGCAATTCCATGAATATTAAAAAATATTTAAATATTTATTTTCTATCTTAATTACATTTTTTTTTGTGAAAATTCTAAAACCGGTTTAACCGATTTTTTGGGGGAATAATGGAATTCGAAAATCGGTTTTGTCAAAAGTCAGTTTTGTATAAATTCTACCACCTAACAACAGCATATCATATTTACCACATTTCCTCCCAATAATCATATTTCTACATGTTATCCAAGCTGTAGCTACTCTAGTTCTTCTATGCAACCCTCATATCATTTCTGCACTATTCCCACACTACTGTTGCGCCATTCCTGAATTACTCACACCACGCCCCCATCATCCCTATGATACTTGGACGCCACTCCCACAGTATATCTATAGTACCTACATCCCTATTACACCCACGCCAAGCCTCCAGTACTTCGACGTTAACACATACGTGACATTCCGCCGTTCGTAATCTAGGTACGCATGAGATATAACGCATCATACACCACAATTCACAACTTCACATTTTGCAGCTTACACCTTACACTTCACACATTACAACTTCACATGTTACGCTTCAGAGTTCACACTTAAGATATTAAGACTTTATACTTAACTCTTCATAATTCTCATATATTGCTGCCAACTTTGCAACTACTTACAATTAGTCAAACTGCGATTTCCCCTACAAATGCAAAACCAAATCTTGGACTTGTAAATTCTCTTGCAGGTGCAGAACGAAAAATCTGCCTCTCTTGCGGATGCGAGAATTGCGCAAATAATTTCGGAACATTCTGTTTTTAAAGTACTGCACCTGCAGGAGAATCTGCGGAGCGAATTCTGGCCTTTCCTTCAGCTGCAACAAAGTTGCAAATGGAATTTTGACTTCTCGCGGTGACTGGACAAAGTTGCAAATCGAGATTTTTGTTTCCGAACAGCGAAATTTCCTTTGCAACATCGTTGTAAAAATTTATTATTTGCAACTTTGTTACGTTTTCACGGGGGCGCTGAGTATCTTATCTTAATACTTACCACATTGCAGAGGATCATAAGGCCACAAGTTCATAAGTTGAGAAGAGTGCATGATTATTGTGAAGTGTAAGTGGGAAGTGTGGTGTGCGAATGAAATGTGAAGTGTGAGTGAGTTGCGATGTGAATCGTGAAATCTGATTTATGCGCAAACTGTGACGCGTAAGGTGCGTAGGTGTGGTGTAGAATTGATACAGCAAACATCATAGGAGCAGGTATAGTAATTGCATAGAAATATTAGCTTTAAGTAGTTCTAGTTTTAGAATAAGTAGGTTTAACTAATTGTAATTAGGCTTAGTTAATTGTAAGTAGAATTCTAGTTTTCTACCAGCACTAGTATAGTAACCGGTATTTTGCATTAATTTTATTATGAGGGTAACAATTACAAAATCCCGTTTGATTTTAGTCACCACTGTTCTCTCTCTCTCTCTCTCTCTCTCTCTCTCTCTCTCTCTCTCTCTCTCTCTCTCTCTCTCTCTCGCTCTTTCTCTCTCTTAAGCGTAATCGAGTACCAAGTATCTATACCTTAAGCCTACTACATACATATATACATTCCTAAATATATGGGAATAGCGCAGGAAGAGTATACGTAGAATCGGAGTGGAAGTACTACAAGTACAGTACACAGCCACCGTAAATAGTATGACTAACCTGAGTAAAAAATGTATCATGAATAATATAAGCAATATCAGAGTATCAATTTCACGGGGTAGCCTGGATTCGTTCTGCTACAAACACCCTGGCCTCTGCTGCTTTTGTTTCGTAACAAATCAAAAATAATTGGGAGCAGGATGAGAGTGCAACTATGACGCCAGCCTAGGGAGCACCGACGGGGCGATGCTTCGCGTTACGAAATTTACAGCGTGCAATAAAATGCAGCACGCTTTCCTTGCCTCCGATCCGTGAGAAAAGCGGCGGACGGGGCCGAGAGAAAACATAGAAGCACGAAGCAGACCGGACACGGTTGGTTTTTTATCAACGAATATCGGCTGCGCCGGCCGCTCATTAATCCGGGATAAAAGTTCATCGGCATTTCGTACGCCGGCCGCGTATCGTTCTTTTCTTGAGAAATTCGCGCCTGGCTGGCCACACGTTCTTTTTCTGCCAGCCGTGATGCCTCCTACTACGCCGTACACTACCAATAAGCGACAGACGAGAAAAATAATTGAATCAGCCTTGAGCTCCCTTCGATGAAACTTGTGCACTCATTCGGTCGTGTCGATGACGATCGACTTGGCATCGAGTCGACCAGGGCACTGGAAGTCACTGCTGCTCTAATTACTGCGCGATCGCGCCGCTCTAACGAATGCAACTTTCAGCTTGAGGGAGCTCGTCCAAAGGTGGGCGACTAAGTCTACCGAAGGGAAGGCCTTCCCACGCGCCTCCAAGCAAGAGATATATAATATACCGCAGGTATATATATAACGCTTTAAGGAATCAACACGGTGCAACGCGTAGACGAGCCACGATCCTCTTTCGTTAGCTTCTTTCCTACTGCTCTGGGGGGTATATTTTAATGTAATTGAAACTGATGCTCGAAGTCCAATTAAATATGTTTATTACTGTACAGTGTATACGTTACACCGTAAAATGCCTTGCATTGTGAAAAGATTCTAGAGTACTAACTGAAAGGTTTCAGATTGAACGAGTCTCTTGAAACTGCTCGTGGAGGGTTCTAGATCGATGAGGATCCTCCAGTAGAGAGGAGTGCGATCTCGCAGGTGGAAAGTCCCAGGGACGAGCAGCATAATACGGCGAGTCATGATAGCTGATAAATCCTACACTTCCCCGGACGGTATATAATGGTCACTATAAAAGGGCACGGTAGAGGCAGGCAATCGTCTATCCCGAGAAATTTCTCCGTATTAACGTAAAAGAGTGAGGAAAGAATGCGACCCATCGTTTCTTAAATTAAATCTGCTCTTATTTCCTGCCTCTAGGATCTCGAAGGCAAAGGAACACGATCACAGAAGCGATACTCCCTGCTTCCTTCGTGCCGCTAAAATCTCCGAGGCAAAAATCCACGGGGACAGAGGGCATCAGCCACTCGATCGTCTCGACCGCGTTTCATCTCGCGCGATTAGCGGCAGCTGCGATTTCACCTGCCGTGGATGTCGCAATTACGCGTACGCGAAGCGATTGCGGAGCGACGTCAACGGACGATGACGCATGGATCGGAGGCGAGCCGGCTAGAAACCATCGAGCGTGAATGGGTCGGCTCGATCTGCGGTTGCTAGGTCGAGGATACCGAGGAGGGTCTTCCTCCTCGAGCAAGAAGCCTTCCTCTCGAAGGTAATCTTCTGTCATTTGCCAGGGCGCAGTGATTGCTAACGGTGAACAATGGTTTTTCGTGGAAACGATCCGCGTAGCACGTGCCATCAGCGACTATAAAGATAATACTACGCAACTGGTCGCCCTGGATGGCGATGGAAGGCTACCAGCACCGAAGAGGAATCGAATAAAAACCTCACTATCGCGGAGGAATGGTGTGCAGATGTAAGTCGATTTTGCGTGTGCTGGTTATTTGTTTAATATTTTAATGACGTAATGGGAAAATTGCGGGAGAGAGACGGAGATGTTTGTGGGCGAGATCGCTCGTAGATCCAGGCGTAGCCCGAAGGAGCGAAGGCGGCTGCAAATGCGCTTAGAAACGATGTAATACCGAGAACCTGGCCCCGGAGCGGCAATAAACGTAATGCAAGCATCGCTTGGCAAAGATTCCTTGCGCGGGGGAACGCTTAACCGTCACTAGCTCGGCTTCTTGCGAGGAATTCCTCGCTAAAAGTAACAAAGCGATGGGTTTTGCTGTCCCACCGTTGCCGTAAACTTCTTTTCTGACTTTCGAGCATCCCGGGCTAGGAAAGTGGATCGAACAGGAGAACGAGAGAAGCTTTCTCCGTAAAGAACTTAATATGGTAAATCCTGCTGTTGCTGTACAAGCCGCGCGTTTAATGATTATTACAACACGTGCAGCGCGGAGTATTTCTTTCATACATGACAGCTCCTCCGCTCCTCGTAATCCTCCAATTGTTTGGAGCGATATAAAATGACTGGAGAATTCTAAGAGTTCCGAAGCAATGAAATTTCTCGGATGCGCGTTTAATGCCCTCCAGGTTAGTTAGGTACGCTGGCAGGTATTTTCTGGCTTTTAACGAGTGAGATAAGTGCCTCGGCTGGTTATCAGGCCAGGGATACAGGGGGATTGTATGAAATTAGAAGCGGCAAGTAATAGAGCGAGGTATATAGACGCGCTGACTCGCCTGTAGCGATGCCACAAAGTTCATCGCTCTAGGAGAACAAGTTTCAAGACCGAAGCGCGGGTAAGGTGCGAATTCCGCGAGCGTACCAAGTGTTTCCAAGTGAAGACGCTATGTTACCTAATTCCAGGATCAACGAACTGGGTTAAGTGCAGCAGGTAGTCGGGCATATACCGCTTGCAAACTCGAATCGAACTCTGCTAATTCTCTCCACGCGCCACGCAAACCTTCATTGAACATTAAACGTGGCTAGTTTAGCCTGCGAAAAGTATCCTCGCTCTCTCGTAAATATCCTCCATCGATCTCTTCGCAAGATTAATATTCCAATATTCGAATAATCGTAGGGAAACGATTCATCGTTGAACGCTGCGCCGACGAAGAGCGCGAGCCCCCATGAAATGAAATTCCGCGGGTACCGATAACGAGCCCGCGGAATACAGTTAATTCGGAAATACGCGGTGCCCGCGCCCCGGCAACCGGCCGTGCTCCGGTGAGCAGCCGCGCGTCAATTATTCAGGCGCGCGTTGCTTAATTAGAATTTGATTCCCAATTAATTGGACTCACCTGGGCGATAAGGCAGCGCGCTATCACCGCGGCTGGCCGCGGGTAGCACGCGAGCACCGCCGGCTGGAAATCCGAAACAGCGTCCGTGATCCCGTTTCTCCTGGCGGAGTCGCCCGAGACGAGTTAAGAATCTGCGCCGCGATGCCGGAGAAACCGCGTCTGGCAAATACGAGTCATGCACCGAGGGGGCATTCTCCGCAGAGGCTCTCCAAAGTCCACCTGGAAACGAAATCCCCCCCCCCCCCCCCCCCCCCCACCGTGGATCGTTAAATATAGTTATGCTGGGAGATACCTCTTTTCAGGAGCAATTGAATGTTACGCGTTTAATTGGGTCATTAAAGGAGCCTTTAAAGTCTTTAGGGAAATTGTATGCTGCAAGAGCACTCGACTGAGAACCACTACGATCCTGGTGCATTAGCCTATTTAGAAGAAACGCGCGCACAGCGACCTAGGAAAATTACTACCTCGCGATCCTATCGGCTGAATGAAACGAAACCACCCTGGAGTCCTTGTAAAGTTACGCGTGTATCTTTGCATTTACCAATTAAAAATATTCCGAGAATCCAGAGCACCCGTCTGTACTTTCCACTCGCGATGCAGGAGCCTCCTGGAGGGTCACGTCTCGGTGTGTCACTGGGCTCACCCCTTGTAGACTGCAACTTCGTTTACTCCTTTGTGAACCACTCGAACTTTCGCGTTAATACTTGATCCGCGAAGGGACGCTTTAAATCGCACGCACCGCGCGGAAGGAATTTTCGAAACGGTGTCCTCTGCCCCACGACTAAATACAAACTGGTGCCGTACGTCCTAACAGCGTCGATGCTTCCCAATATTACAGAGAAAGGGTGGGGCGAGATTAACGTAGGCGAAAGGTGGTGGTAAAGTTGGTCAAGATTTTTTTCGAGTCTTCCTATTATATTTTATGCATTATTGTAATGCAATTTGTAGCGTGTTGGTTAATTGACGTAGACGTGCTTTTAGTTTACAGACTCTTGAGTGAACTTCCTTGCGATGCGATGCGATACGAATTCTTGTGCTGGCCCGTTTGTTCCTCGCCGTTGAAAACGTTCAGAAAAGAAAACAGCAAAAGATCAACAAAGCAGAGAGAGGGAAACAGGGAAAGAGAGAGAAAGAAAGAGAGAGAAACATAGAAAGAAAGAGAGAGAGAGAGGTCGGGGATTGAATTTGTTGCGCAGGAGATTTTTATATAACCACGGCCGATATCCAATCGATAGAAAGAACGATGGAAAACAGAGGATTGTGGTTGACAGATATTAGTAGGGACAGGGTATATTCCGCACTTCCTGCGCGGAAATGTTCAATTGATTCTCTCACGTATGAAATCCGCGACTTCTACGAACCGGCTGGGTACGCGGCTATGAATGGGCTCATATGTACAGAGGACTGGAGAGTTTAAAATTCAATTAGATCCGGTGGGTAGAGAATAATCCAGCAACCCTCGCGCCGCTGTCTTCCCTTGCTCTAATCTCATTCCAAAGTGGGCGTCTGATATGCGGGCTTAAATACTGTTTACCTTAGAGTGACACGACGAATGCAACAGTTTCGATCAAGGATCTTCCTTGACGAAGATGCCAGTGGAAGAAATATCCTGGAAGTGTGCAGAATGGTAAATGATCTTCGAAGGAAATTCTTTGTTTTACTGTAAACTCTGCTTCGAGTGGAAGCTTAAAGCAGATAATTCACGATACAGAAACTAGAATCTAGAATCTAGAATTTCACTTAGAAACCACGAAGAAGAAGAACGAGTAATGCAACTAGGAAGTAGTTTACTTCCAACTGAAGCACGCGGAGTAGATCGAATTCTTAATGCAGGATTCAGGATTTCGTTGAGAAACCCGTTGCAGAAGAGCCCCTAACGAACCGAGGGACAAAGAGGGCCGCTGAAAAAGTGCTCCAAGGACGAGAGCAGTTTGAAGCCAGTAGCAGGATGAAAGACACGGTTTCGTCAGTGAACCCCGGTGACGTGTGAAGGCCGGTTCTCACGAGGACTTCAATAACCCAATCTTGCGATCGTAGCAGAGCGTGTGCGTACGCGCGTAGATCGGTGTGAAGACTAACCGGTCCGCGAGCGAGCATAAGCGATACAAAACCGTGATGCCGGGGACCCACGACCACGACGCAAGTTCGCGGAGCCGTGCAAGGGTCGAAGGTAAGTAGTTAGCAAGTCTGGGGACGGCCCATCCTTTCGATGAGACTTAATAACGTTGGCTGGCTCAATTAGAAAGTTCCCGGGAGCTGCAACTGCAATATTGAAAGCACGATCAAACGCGTAATCCTAGAATATTAGCACGGACTTCTTACTAATTAGCGATGCCTTCGAGATCCTTAACGAAGTCGAGCGAAACTCGCGGTAGTGGATATACGTTTTCGCAGCTGTGCGAGCCGCGGACACGAGGAACTGTAAGCCTACACCTTTATAATTGCACGAACAATGGGGTATCTAAAGCCTTCGTCGGCAGATGATACGAGTTTAAAGTCTGAAAGGATGATTTCGAAAAGCTATAGAGGGTTAGAAAAACCGTTGGCGGGTGAAGCCCGGCCGGAATTGCCCCGATACCGGGAGACAGAGAGAAAAAACCCGGGTGGCCGTGCTTTCCTCCCTTGATCAGAGAGAAACGAAATTTCCCGTGGTCCTTGGAGGACTCCCCTAACGTAAAAGGGTGGGATTGGCCGTGCCCGTGCGTCACCATGGTAACCATAGGTCAGGATAGGGATAAGCAGCGGTAATGCTCCCTTTTTTTCCACGGAGGAACCATCTTGCGAGAGCGCGCAACACCGATGACGCGCAGCTTTTCACCCCTGCGGCAACAATTTGCCCTGAAAAAATGAAAAGGAGAGAGAGAAAAAAAAAACGTCACGCTCTCACCTACGAAAGGGTCGGCCGAAAAGTTTCGCTCCTGGGCCCCGTCTGATCAATCGACCAGCGACTGGCTTTTCCTCTTTTCTCCTTCCCGGAGCTTTTCTTCCCCCCCTTTAACCACCGGCACGACAAAGTAACCAGCGCGCGAATCGAGAGTTTTAACCCGACACTTGGCCCGATGAAAGCAATTTATTTGATGAATGCATCCGGGAGAACAATGCGATCCAGGTGGTGATAGCGCCCCACCCCGCGCGCAGCGCCTTTATTTTTTTCGCCCTTTTTGTTCGGCCCGATCGAGGACCCGGGAGGGATCGATCGATCCGTAGGGAGCAGAACCCTTCGACGTTTAAAATCTGAATCGAATCCGTCGGGGCACGGACGGGGGAAATCAGCTTCCGTGGTGGATGCTGATTAAAATGGGATTCGTCGCGGCACGAACGGTCTTTAATGCCTCGAGCATTCGCGCTGAGGTGTAACGACGGTTGCATGAAAAAAGGGAGAACCCGGGCGCGCGGCTTTTACCCGTGTCGCAAATATTTTAATCTCCAGCCATCCGTAAAGAAGCTACCAGCCGGTGAACGCGGCTACCAGCCACGAGGTGATCGATAAAGAAAAAGGAAAGAAGTTCAGGCCTCCGCAACCTCCTTAATCGTATCGACAATCCAGCAAGGGCTATTTAGGGAAGAAACTTTCCTTTTTTTAGCTTGGTACACTTGCGAACGGGTGAATTTCTTGGGACACTCTGGTAAAGAGTGTTTTTTGCTCGGGGTCTAATTGGCTCTTCGTTGGGGCTAGAATAAATCCAGAGGATATTTAATATCGTCCATTTAGCGAAGGCTCGTTTATGTTAGGGAGTATTTTTGTAGGCGGTCGTCTTATATAAAAGGAGGAAGTATAGATTTTAAATGGGTACAGTATATATCTAAGGGGTCACTTTTATTTTAAAAGTTTAAACCCGATTATCTCAAAACGACATTTTTTCAACTGGTGTTTGCAAAAAAGTATTTAACCAATCTCGTCGCAGGGACCTCGGAAACCTTTTTTGATTAACAATTTCATACTTTTTACAAGGCAAAATGATTGACAAATTCAACGTATTTCACTGTAACTTCAAACATCCGCCGTTTTGTTATTTTTTTATCAGTCAAAATTATTCTGCTCCCAACGATAACTACGCTCATAAAGACTACAACACACTTTGAATTTTTGGTTTTACGTGCGTCGTTCTCCCCGAATCACCTGCACCAGCATTACATCGCTTTTTCAAGGCACTCGCATCAGTGCGATATATATTAAAAAAGAATGTTGAAAATTTAAAACAGATTTTTTTTTATACTGTCAATAAGTGTATTAATAAGTAGGGAAAATATTATTTACGTTGAACATTCCGTTTATTAAAAATAAATTCTTAAAAATGACAATTTTTCACGACTTCGCAGTGGAATGAGCCCTTAACGGCACTTGCTTCTATTTTAATGAGTCGAACTTTCAGTAAATATTTTTATACCGAATGCGAAGGGATTATTAAAGTTTGATAGTTAATTGGTTACCACTGATAAAGACTGCTAATCCAAAAGAATTGTAATATAAGAATCTTTATGAAAATGTAGTGCTTTTGTTATTTTAAGCAGTCCACGTGAGTTAACAGTTTTTATTTGAGGAAATTCTTTCAATATCTCTTCAAATCGTTCTTTCAAGCTTCACCGATACTTTCTGGTTACTAGCAAAAAGATAACACGTTGGAAGGAATGTGTTTTATCGAACAATTTCACACCATTACGATGAGATTCTCGCCAATTTCGGCGAGATATAAACACAATTTTCTGCACAATTTTCCGTTAGAGTGTAATGCAGAAATATGAAGACCGGGGCTGCTGGAAACCGTAAAATGTTGGGTGAAATTAGCGAGTTCGCGATAAAGCCGTAAAGATGACCATTACCCAAATGACTCATAGCCAAACCGTAGCGGGAGCTGCGAATCGCCGCCATTTTTCTGACCGCCTCGTTTTTCCGTCGCTTTATCCAGAAAGGATAAACGCGACGGGAAACAATTACGAGGCACTTTCTTTTGGGCCTTGAACAAAATTTCTCGACACACTTGGCGGAGCACTAATGCCTGGAATCGATGAAACGCGAAATACCCTTCTCTCGAACGGATAACGCTGGCTTGTACATATTTTAACAGCGGTATGAGAGACTTTTTGCTGCTTCCGAGAGAGTTAGATAGCAAGATTTATGGAATAACTCGGGGAAGGTAAAAATGAGTATAATAATCAGCGTAGAAGCGAGTATGGAAGTGGAAATTGTTGAGTCAGGTCATAGATACCGGTGGAATTTTTATGAAACTATGCTGGTTGAAGCTTTTACTTCGACTTTGGCATGTGAGAGTTTCTAGATAAAATTAAACTATTTTACGTGCTGATTCATTCGTCAGGATTGACGGTGTTAACATGTTTCAATTACTTCAATGGTAAAGTGAACATGATAACCCCCTGATTTTAATGGGAATTCGAGAAAGCGATCGAATGCGGTGGAGACCGGTGACAATGGAGCGGAACGGAGAAAAATCGCGTGAAGAAAGGAGAAAAAAGCGGTGTGTCGAATTGTTCCAGTTCGGCCGATCTCCCCATCTAAAAAAGCATCGCTCTTGGTTGGTTCGTACGAAACCGATTTTGTTTTTACAGACGGGTCGCTCTCACTTTGTTGGATGTATTGTAAACGTCGTGACCTATCCAGCATTTCTCTCAAATTCGAACGCGAGAACGTTGACCGAGCAGCAAGGTCGGTCGTTCGTGGATTGAAACCGATTGTAATTTGCATTACAATTCGTGTTTTAAATACGTAAAAAACTTTATATCCTGATCAGCTTTTCTTAGATAATGTTTGTATTTCTTTCTAATTTTGATGAGACTCGATGCTGGAGCTTAATTGCTTTCTGATAAGGCCATTGCTCTCGGTTTTTCTATAGATTGTGTATTCTTTATACTAATTATTACTTTGGTTATATGTATTCCTCTATGATAAATGAAAGGTTAAATACGTCAAATAACTTATTAATCGAATATTTCTAAATAGTGGCTTTAATATTTTTCTTTTTTACTGAAACATCAAGATTTTAAACAGAACCCATTCCACTCGGAATTAAATAAAACGATAGACAATTACTAATAATTAGAACATCTCTTCCCTCTGATAAATAATATTTATAAACCGCAAGTGAGTAATAGTACACTAATTAATAGTAAGATAGGTATTATTAAATTTAAAATACCTGTTTCGAATTCAAAAAGCGTCAAGTGAGGTTACAGAATCTCCATAATGGATTCTCGTCGATGACAACCAGCGTTGACCTCTGAACACGAGATATGATCATTTTTTTCTAAAACTGGATCGTTCTGATCGATTGTTCTTCAATTTTTCTCGGTAAAATCTCTTTCGCGCCGAAACACACTTCCGTCGATCACGACCGCTCATGACGGAATGCTGGAACAGGCTCACCCGATCTTTCTCTTGTGGTCGTTACCCCCACTACATAGGCATTTTCAGATTTTTTAAGCTCCCCATGTACTTCTTCGATTATTCTTCAGAGACTTGTTCAATGATTATTGATTTATGTTAACATAACGAACTGTAGTAATATTTCATTGCACTAAACATGATTTCCGATACTAGATACACGATATATTAATGGACGTTAATTACCTAATCAAATATAAATAGGAATAATTAATATATACCTTGCGGTATATAAAGTCCTAATTTCAATATCGACATTATTTGGCTAATCTTTAAAGTAACCAACAGAAGTGGATAAAGTTCGTACAGTTTTGAAGTGTGTAATAAATCTCATTAATTTACAGTGATCTATGATCTTAAATGACCCTTAGTAATCTTAATATATAAAGCAGAAAGTGTTTGTGTGTTTCTCTGTCGTCTAAAAACATTCGTACGATAAACTCTGGGGTCACGAAACATGTTCTAGCTCATTACGCCTAGCTAATCCACGCGAATGTGACTATATTCACCAAAAAAAAATAATAAATTTTTTTTTAAAAATCAGAATCCAAATTTCGGGCGAAGGCGATTTGTAAAACTAGCAAGTAAATATAGTAAAATCACACTGGTAATTCTTCTCCGTAGCAGGAACGTTTCTTTAACACTGAGTGTCTGGTTTATGCTCGTAGTGCAGTCGTACTATATAAATTTCAGCTAGCTGAAGTCTCGCGAGTCGCGTTCAGGTAATTCCTCGGAGTCACACTAAATTAAGACTTTGCATGAAATAATACATTTAATTATTTACCTTATATGGCATATTTCGAGTCTCATTTATCAATCAAAATCGAACTGAAACCGATGTATGTACAATCAGTATTAGAAAAAAATTCTAATTTGTCGTGATAGCTGTGAAGCGTGTGCATGTATCTGTGCGAGTGGGTGGATACCTTTGTCAAGATGCGACGATTAGTTTCCCTCGTCCTGGGCAGTCCACGTGTCGTCAGGTATATAGAAATATAGACTGGCCATCGACCAGCCAATCCAGAAGAGTTTTCGTGCTGGTCACATGACCATTCACCCCACATGCATCCTAGCCCTCCTTGGACTCGCTACCCACATACGCTTCAGCACTATGGGTCCATACTTCACAGGCGTCTCAACGCAATTACCCAGCAAAATGGCGTCTTCCGATAATGAATATCACACATTTTCCGAAAATTGTTTAATTATATTTATGGGCACAATATCTTGAAGAATTCACAGTTTCTTTCGGAATTAAAACAAGTATCATTTTACGTTCTTTCCTGTACTTCTTTGACCAAATACTTTGGTTTTAATTATCCATTCTGTGTGTCTGGTTTTTCCTTTTCGCGTAATTAACATTTATAAATGTTCCATTGTTGTAATTTCATTAAAATTAAATGAAAATGTCAATTTTAAAAGATTTGGTTTTCTAGTGATGCCTATATTATTTGCAATTTCAATACATTTTATATTAATATACTACATATTATCATATCTAACAAATTTTCATCTATCTAATGTAATATATGAAATATATACTACGATATTGTAAAGCTTATTGGGAGAAATGCTGATATATCAAAACTTTGAAATATCTCACGAAAATATAAAATTATATATATATATATAATTACGAATATATAAAATTTTCTAACATCATACTCTAATACTTTTATGCAAGGAATATTCCGAAGAATCGAGATGCGAAATATGCAATTCCATCTACAAAAAATGTGCATCTGCAGTTTTTAGAAGATAGACCATCTTGTACCTTCTACATTCTTTTCTACATTTTTTTCTACCTCTAACAAAACAACAGATATAGCCTGTCCCAATTGCGTGACTTACTCTGTAGAGGGAAAAAAGGGAACTAAAAATTGGGAAGGGTGAACAGTTTTTGGTCCAGGTGTTAGCATCCAGTGGGGTTAATACAGAGGGTTAAATATAGGGGGTTCTTTCTTTTATAATACATTTTCAGCGCAATACTAGGGGCAAAGCAAAATTCCAGATATAACCACACAGGCTTGAATGAATTTTAAGATACACGTATCGGAAATTATTTTACTTCAACTGTTTTAGCAAAATTTACTTTCAATGGATCTTCTTCAAAACGAGTTCATTCTTGTTACATGTATATGCAAATATCATTAATAATTTTGATGTTGAACATGAAATAATTACATGATGTTAAAAGTGTTTTATATATTTAAAATATTTCACGTACTATGTTGAAAAATCAATAAGAATAGCGTGGAATCGTTCTCCTTATTAACAGTGACATCACTTTGTACTAATTTTCTAGCAAAAATGTTTCCAATTGTCATACATATTTCATAGAGGTCTTGTGTATTATAAATCGATAGAGGAATTATTTTCCTCTTTCAAAAATTATTAATATGGATGTGATAACTCTAAATATTGAAAATTCTATAATTGAAGGGAACCTTACTTAAAGTTCACGAAGCTATTTCTTATTGCGTGTCAGTCCCTTTCAAGGATATCGCTGTAGCCAACTATCGATTACGAATTCAACAACTTAATTTTATATTAAGGCTGGTTCAGATGCGTTCAGTGGTTTAGTCGAGTAGCAAATAATTTAGTAATTTTTCGTGCGTGGATACTAAAATTTAATCGAGCAGCTTAGTAAAGTAATGGTAAATTACTAAATTACTCGCTACTCGACTAAACTACTAGACGTATCTGAACCGGCCGTTACAGAGAGTGCTGAAAAAAGAATAAGGAGGATAATAATCATTTTAAACCAAAACACCTTAGATGGATACAATTCCTAAGTAAATTGACAATAGCATTAGAATTATCCAGGGAATTTTCCAGTTTTTTTCTGAACACTTTGAGTGAAGCAAGGTTTTGTGAAATACTGCTTCAAGTTTGTCAGACTTTTCCCAGAAGTCATTTCTGCCAGGATAATTTTCCCCTGTCCACTCGCCATTTTATAATATATGTCACACTAATAAACATTAATTTTTTTATTTGTATACATGAAACTTTGTCTATACAAAATCGCACTTTACAAATCTTGGAAGTTTGAAATTACTACTTCCATTGAAATTATTTTAAAAATAGTCAGATTGCTATTGTATTACATTTTCTACATTATTCATAAAAAAAAAACTATGCACTATCAGAGCTCCTTGCAAAAATTTAATATAGATACGATTACTTATCGTACAACTGCATTTTTCCCTTCTTTTTCCAGTGAGTTGGAGATGCTGTTCCCAGAAGCAACTCCCCCCTTACCAGCAAGAAAAAAACCTATCAAATTATAATTACCCGCGTGAGATTAAAATATAAAATTTCCGAATGCTTGAAAGATGTGAAAAATCTGCAAAACTCCATGCAGAAGAATGCCCGTAAAAGAAGAGAATTCGTAGAGAAAGATCACCCACGACATACCACGCAGAAGAAATAGGAAATATAGAACAGAAACAATAGCCTCGGACATGGCCTCGACAAACGAAGCGGCGGTCAAGATCCCGCAGCCACAAGTGCTAGAGAAAACTTGATTTTCACCCTGCACGGCATGCGATTCATGTCATAATTACCCGTTACCCTGACCAGCGGGCACTAATGGCTCTCTACCAAGTAACCCTCGATCACACGCCTAATTCGATCAAATAAAAGCTTCACCCCGCTTTCCCGGTGCAGTTTAGCAGTCGACTAACCCAATAACTCTGCACATTATAATCTCAAGAATCCGACTCTGCGTGACACGAGCCGACAGTACAGTCACCTTAAACCGTCTATCCCAGATATGCAAACCATATGTTAGAACCTCTCTCAAACAGATCCCGTAAACGAGAATCCCAAGTTCCGAAATTAGAAAGGGAGAATGTACCAAACACGGGCGAAGCTCCGCCGCAGCTACTCTGCCCTTATGCACCATATCCAGAATCCTCGAGGACCAAGAGGGCCCCTTATCGAAAATGATACCGAGATCCTTTAAGTCCTAGGACCAAAGGATAATTTTGTTATCAATGGTTAACTGAAAGTTACTGGGAATTGCTTTCCATCTACCAGAGCAGATAGCCTGAGTTTCCAGGGGTTCGCAGTAACTTCCCAACTTCCGAAGGAATTAATTACTGAATTTAACTAAGACTGAAGGTCCGAGATGAGTGTTTTAATTTGCCAAGCGGAGGACGTCCAGATGGCGACATCCGCGTACAGGTGTTTGCGTACTACAGAATTTTGGTGACAGAATTTATGGAGTCAAGGGAGGTAGCGAAATCAGCCTTGAGGCAAGGATTTGCGTGTAGCTCGAGTCGTGTGATACTGTCACTGACCTCGGCTGCACGAGGCGATCCAAGACGCGGGACACTTCGTGTACGAGTGCAAAGAACAGGGTAAACGCCTCAACCCTGCCGCGATCAGACTGGAGGCAATCAAAGTAACAATGGACCAACCCACATTAAAAAAATTTTCGTTTTCCGAAATATTTTAACGTTAACTGTTGCTAAACTGCGTTGCTTTTTTAATGTTTAAGCGACAAGTTTTAAATGTTTGACATATTTAGTACTTACTTTGGCACAAAAAAAAGATAATAAGAATCAAGGAATTGTAATCTTTAATTTACAATTACAATTTAACAATGAGTAGGTAAATCTAGTTTGAATCATTAAAAACTTTTTATATATATTCGTGAAAGAAATGCCAACCATGTGAATTGGGCCACAAGTCTATTAATCTAAAGTTTAAATCCACTCTACCTTGAAGTTTGATGAATAATATTCATAATTTATTGTACAATTACCTTACAGATCTCAAGTTTATTACTAAAAAACATTTACAACACATACTTGATACATTTACATTGCCTATATTTATATGTATAAATGTATTTCTTCCAAATGTATTTCATATTTATAATAATTTATGATATAAATATCTTACACTATATTTGGTTGCCTGAAATACCCATCAGTATTTATTAATGTATAATTGAAAGCTTAGCAAATTGTGGCACCTATTTACACCGATCCTAAACTATCCAGATGTGTTGTTGCATCTTGAGCATTACTGTGAGCTATCATATACTCTGAAACTGATATGTATACACCAACTAATAATCCAATTACACTTGCTACATATATATTTCGCTGGAAGATTATGCATGTTGCTACACAAAGACCAGTATACGTTGCATACCGTGCGATATTCTCTTGTTGTTTACGGCCTAACATATCAGAACCTGCAATAATTAAATCCATATTTAATATACGAATCACTTATTATAATTAATTGTATTTTAAATTCATTTTAAAACTTACTTATACATAAATTACCCTTTTTATGGTAACCGTCTATACATTCTATACACATATCAGGTCCATCTCCTGTACAGCCATTACAGGCCTTGTCGCAATCTAGAATAAATAAGAAATTATTTCTCAACTTATCTGTTAAATATATACCCAGCAACTTACTTAAACACGAGTAGCCTCCATCTTCATTGACGCAAAACTGATTGCTTGGACAATGTTCGTCAGGTTTTACGCATTCGTCGATATCAAAGCATCCTTGTCCATTTAACATATACCACCCTTTTGTACATTTCTCGCAATTGTTCGGCCCTGCTCCATGACAAAGACCGTCGCAGGCAACATGGCACGCGGAACAAAGTAACTTATTCTCATCTTTATAAGAAGCATAATATCCATTCGCACATTCGGAACATCTCTCCCCCGAATACCCTACATCACAGAAACACCCTCCGCTTCCTTTCCTAGTGCCTCCTCCTTTACATTTACCATTGTTGCTACAAATTTTATCTGGAAAACCTGGACATGGTTCGCACTGCAGACCAAAGTGATCTTTCGGACAACAGCGCTCTGTCTGTCTAATACATATGTAGTTATACAGATCTGGATATGTTTGCTGATGATTGAACCACCACTCTTCTATCATACCCTCCAACTCTTCAGCTAAAGCGTGACATTGAGTTTCGCCACGCTCTACCTCTTTACACAGATGTTCTTGTATTTCTATCAACCTTGTCTCACTTTTTGAATAAGAGCCTAACTTGTCTTCCTCCCACGCGCTGTCGCCGCCATCAAATTTTTCACGACTGGTCCTTTTTATTCCCTATAAAATAACACAATTGCAATCATAAATTATGAAAACAGCATATAGAAATTATTTTCTTTTCCATGCTTTTAGTTGGTTAATTTTCTTACAATGCAAAAAAACACAACAATGATAAAATCACATTCTCAGAAACTGGGTTTCTGTTTTCAATTTTTTCTCACTTATAAATTATACACAACAGAGAACTCACTTTTTCAAAGCTGTTTATCAAAACCTTGCAAGCTGCGCAAGGTGGAAACTTCTGAGCTTTTAATTCTTCACTCGAAGGTGTTGTATTGCAATCGACATTAACGGATGTATAAAGTAAAATAAACAAAGTGAATAAATGAAGACAGCTGACAGCATTGGTTTTGGACATTATTCCAGTTAAGTGTACCGGCCGCTGTTCTATCTCGGCGGAAGATTATTAGCTCCGTTTCGTGAATAGTAAAAACTTATAAAACTAATTAATTAATTCTACAATGTTCCGTGAAAGATCATAATTATATTACATTTATGTAAAAAAACAACTTATATTACAATTTTACACCGCACGACGATTGGGCTATCTATCGACATACTGTTTTTCGTGGCAGTAGTAGTGACGTGGCTTCAATCGTGTCAAATTTTTGAAGGTTGGAAGTGTGCAATGTTTCTTTAAACCTGTAACATTATTCGCTACTTAATAAACGATGTTGACGAAGTTAGAGACGAAATCTGCTCGGGTAAAAGGATTATCTTTCCATCCGAAACGTCCGTGGGTCCTCGTAAGGTAAATAATCTGTGTTTCATTAAATCTACTCATTGCTCATTATGTTAACATATATGGTTACACAGAATATCATTACATTTTCTTAAGTGTGCAGTATTCCCCAATCAATACAATTTTGTTGCATATATAACGAGAATTCCTCTACAAAATATTTTACCGAATATTTACTCTGGGATAATACAATGTTCCTATCTGTATTGTTCACAGAATAAACTTCCATTTTGTTTTATTAAATAATAAGAAAGAAAAAGTAGAAACCATTGCATATATGCTCTTCTATCATCTGGAATTTAATATGTGCAATAATTAAATGACTTGAATGCATTTCTTATAACCAATCGCTTCCATTACAGTTTACATAATGGAGTTATACAGTTATGGGACTATCGTATGTGTACTCTGTTAGAGAAATTTGACGAGCACGATGGCCCTGTTCGTGGAATATGCTTTCACAATCAGCAACCGTTGTTCGTATCCGGTGGTGACGATTATAAGATTAAAGTATGGAACTACAAGCAACGCCGGTGCATCTTCACACTGCTGGGTCACTTAGATTACATTCGAACAACTGTGTTCCATCACGAATACCCATGGATCCTGAGCGCGTCGGACGATCAGACGATCCGTATTTGGAACTGGCAGAGTCGCACTTGCATTTGTGTTCTAACAGGGCACAATCATTATGTAATGTGTGCACAATTTCACCCCACCGAAGATATTATCGTATCAGCTTCCTTAGATCAAACTGTTAGAGTATGGGACATATCCGGTTTACGGAAGAAGAACGTAGCTCCTGGTCCAGGAGGCTTGGAGGATCATTTAAAGAATCCTGGTGCGACTGATTTATTTGGTCAGGCCGATGCTGTAGTAAAGCATGTCCTCGAAGGACACGACCGAGGTGTAAATTGGGCATGCTTCCATCCTACGTTACCTCTGATTGCCTCTGGTGCCGACGATCGCCAGATTAAAATGTGGAGAATGAACGATGCTAAAGCTTGGGAGGTGGATACTTGTCGCGGGCATTACAACAACGTCTCTTGCGTCTTGTTTCACCCTAGGCAAGACTTAATCCTTTCAAACTCAGAGGATCTAAGTATCCGTGTTTGGGACATGTCGAAACGTACTTGCTTGCACACGTTCAGAAGAGAACACGAAAGATTTTGGGTTCTCGCAGCGCATCCTACTTTAAATCTCTTTGCTGCTGGGCATGATTCTGGAATGATTATCTTCAAACTTGAGAGAGAACGTCCAGCTTATGCGGTGTACGGGAACCTTCTTTATTACGTGAAAGAGCGTTTCCTCAGAAAATTGGACTTCACTACTTCCAAAGACACGTCCGTTATGCAGCTACGTGGAGGTGGGAAGACGCCTCCTTACAGTATGTCGTACAACCAAGCGGAAAACGCTGTTTTAATTTGCACAAGATCTCCTAATAATATCGAGAACAGCATTTACGATCTATACATGATACCACGCGAGGGTGACACAAATACCGAGGCCGATACCAGGCGGGCATCGGGTGTCACTGCCATTTGGGTCGCCAGAAATCGCTTAGCCGTGCTGGACAGATCGTATTCGGTAAGTATTTAGAAAAATTTGACTTCTTTGCTTTGCCCACGGATAATTAACTAACATTGCTTAATTTCTTGTTGCAGTTATTTATCAGGAACTTGAAAAACGTAGTGACAAAAATGGTGCAGACTCCAAATTGCGATGAAATATTTTACGCAGGCACGGGAATGCTCCTCTTACGCGATGCTGATCAAGTGACGCTCTTCGATATTCAGCAGCATAGAACATTGGCGGAAATAAAGATCTCGAAATGCAAATATGTTGTTTGGTCCAGCGACATGTCACACGTCGCATTGCTCGCTAAACATACCGTCAACATATGTAATCGAAGATTAGAATCCCTTTGCTTCGTGCATGAAAACACTAGAGTGAAGTCAGGAGCTTGGGACGACTCTGGAGTATTTATATATACCACCAGCAATCAGATAAAATACGCGATCAGCAATGGCGATCATGGAATTATTCGCACATTAGATTTACCAATATACGTAACTAGAGTAAAAGGCAATCAAGTGTACTGCCTGGACAGAGAATGCAAACCGAGGATCCTTCGAATTGATCCAACTGAATATAAGTTTAAGCTGGCTTTGATCAACAGAAAATATGAAGAAGTGTTACACATGGTTCGCAATGCAAACCTCGTTGGTCAGTCTATAATTGCCTACCTACAGCAAAAAGGATATCCAGAAGTCGCCTTGCACTTCGTTAAAGACGAGAAAACTAGATTCGGCCTTGCGCTCGAATGTGGAAATATCGAAGTCGCTTTGGAAGCAGCGAGATCACTCGATCAAAAATCTTGTTGGGAAAGCTTGGCTCAAGCAGCCTTGTTGCAGGGTAATCATCAAGTCGTGGAGATGTGTTACCAGAGAACAAAGAATTTCGAAAAATTATCTTTCCTTTATCTCATAACTGGTAACTTGGAGAAGCTACGCAAAATGATAAAAATCGCAGAAATTAGAAAGGACGTGTCTGGACAATATCAGGGCAGCCTGTTGCTCGGTGATATTTACGAGCGCGCGAGAATTTTACGAGTATATATTTATCAATTTTTAATCAACATTTAATGATTCTTCTAAGAATACTTATTTAATCTTCTTGTATTGCAGAATTCCGGCCAAGCTTCTCTAGCTTACGTAACCGAGAAAATTCATGGTATTTCATCCCCGGAAGATGATGTTACGTACAGTTCCATGAGCGAAGAACTGTCTGCCCTTGAAAACGGAGCAGTGTATCTTCGACCTCCAGTACCCATTCAACAAGCCGAGAATAACTGGCCACTATTAACAGTATCTAAAGGTTTCTTCGAAGGTGCAATGTTGTCACGAGAGAAGAGCCAAGTAGCTGCTGCTTTGGCTCCAGAAGAAGACAGCACAGTCGCTGCAGAAGGATGGGGTAATGATGAAGAGTTAGGAATAGACGACGAAGAAGGTACAGAAACCGAACAGCCACCTGAAGGGGAGGAAAGCGCTGGTTGGGATGTCGAAGAAGTGGATCTACCGCCAGAAATTGAAGCAGCAGCTCCTGCAGTGGACCAAGGATACTACTCGCCACCAACTAAAGGAATCCCAACAACGCAATATTGGGTGAACAATTCCCAGTTGGTCGTGGATCACATATTGGCTGGTTCATTTGAAACTGCATTTAGATTGCTAAACGATCAAGTCGGCGTAGTCGAGTTTGGAGCTTATCAAAATCTTTTTATGAACACTTTCACTCGCTCTAAAACCTCGTTTGATACGCTACCGAATATACCTTCGTCGTACGCCTATCCTCAGCGAAATTGGAAGGATGCAAATCCAAAAAGCGGTCTACCTGCTGTTGGATTACATCTCACCGATTTAGTTCAAAGACTTCAAGTATGCTACCATATGACGACCGGTGGGAAATTCCTAGAAGCAATAGAAAAGTTCCAAGCAATTTTACTTAGCGTACCATTACTGGTTGTTGACACGAGACAAGATATCGCAGAAGCGGAGCAATTGATTCAAATCTGCAGAGAATACATTCTGGGTCTGAAGATGGAGAGCGAACGGAAGAACTTACCTAAAGCTACCCTAGCTGAGCAAAAGCGAATCTGCGAAATGGCAGCCTATTTCACACACTGCAATTTGCAGCCTGTCCATCAGATCCTGACTTTGAGGATAGCTGTGAATATGTTCTTTAAATTGAAGAACTATAAAACTGCTGCTTCCTTCGCGAGACGATTACTCGAACTGGGTCCCAAACCCGACCTAGCGCACCAAGTTAGGAAAATTTTACAGGTACTGCGTTTATTTAACTGTACAATAATGTTATTAAATATAACGTCGTTTCACGTATTTTGTTTTTTTTTTCTAGGCATGCGATAAGAACCCAGTGGATGAACATCAATTATCGTACAATGAGCATAATCCCTTTTCATTGTGCGCAAGCACATTTATTCCAATTTATAAGGGAAAGCCGGAAGTGAAATGTCCGTTATGTGGCGCGAGTTACATGCCGCAGTTTAAAGACACAGTGTGTAAAGTTTGCGAAGTTGCGTTAATCGGTAAAGAGTGTATTGGCTTGAGGATAAGCCCTGTACAATTCCGCTAATTTTTTGCTATATTTCTGTATTAATGGACCTAGCACTGACATTGCCATTAAGAGCCATATATTACGAAGCATTACAAGTTACTACAGTATCTTAGTATTACTGCTTTTTACTTATATGAAGCGTGAAAGGTATTCTGTCATTCCAAAAAGTATTGTAAATATCATGAAGCCTATAAATCCAGATCTTACACACGTGATCCTACCAGTAATTTTCCATTGGAAAGAGGTTTTACTATGTATTATTTCTTTGTATTGAAGCTATACAAATACATCTAGAGATTATACTGATATAACAAAATGACCTTAATTAGGAATTAAGTCTATAATTATAATTACAACTTTTGTACACTCATTTCAGAAGCTTCTGATTTGTACAATTTAATCTCGTGCATATTTAATAAATGTTGCTCCCATGAGACTATACTTTTCTTTCAACACTGTACTTTTAGTATTTTAGGGCGAATTCCACTTACGCCCATATCGCCCGTGATTTTCATTAAAGTAGGTTTTCTATGCACGACTGGACGCAACATCAAGAACTTCAAAGTCGATTTTCTCGAAAATGAAGCATGATATCACAAAAACTTACTCTTTCTTTTCGACTTATAACAAGCGAATAAGTCGACAAAAAGAAATAATTTTTTTTTATATTGCGCTTCATTTTCGAGAAAATCGACTTTGAAATTCTTGAAGTTGCATCCAGTCGTGAACAGGAAAACCTGGTTTGACGAAAATCTCAGGCGATTTGTATACATTGAAAATGTATAGTTTCAAACGAATATAATTCGAATAAATACTCGTATCGAACAGGGGCATTATCGATCTACTAGAAAGTCGATTGTCGATAGAATTATCTAAATCGATTCCTCCATTGCTAATACAATCACGAGACGCATATCCCACAGTATTAAAATTTCACTGAAATCTTGTGATCATAATTAGACCGGTAAAAGTAACAGCTGCATGTTCGAAGCAGAAGAAGCCGCATCCTTGAACGAACTTACGAAAGTCCCTAGATCGCCGTAAGTTGGTAACGTATGCGGTTGTTACCGACGCAAGTTGTGTGCAATGGTGGACGAAGATTGCGGAGGCCGCTTGTGCGTGCCGTCAAACTACTGATTGCAATAGTTTTTTACGGCAAGTACTACAAACCTCTCGTTGTACGTTCGTCACATTTCATTGACCCGCCTATACGTTAGAATTCACGTAATTCGTACAGTGGTTATCAGTGCATAGTGGAATCTTTTATCGCGCCGTTTTTCGGTCGGTTTGACGGAAGTTTCAAAAAGGACGTGAAGACTCAGCCCCGTTCCAAAGCGGTCGCGGGTACCGTCGTGAGATTAACCTCGAGCGAAAGATCCGCCGTCACGACCGTTATTCGACTGCGAGGATGATTGTGCAACGTGAAAAATATATACACAGCCGGGCCATTGGTGATCGCTGAGCGGGCACACTAGAAGACGTGAGACCAGTGCCGTAAACATCGTGAACGTAAATATACGGTGTGCGTCTCTGTGTATACGTGTTGCGTTACAGACGTCTCCCGATTCGTGCAGAATTTCCGTGATTTGAAACAGTGATCGGTACTAAGTCGCCCGACATCGTTACTCGCATGGACAATCCATTCGGGCTGTAGCGGGCGGCCGATTCGCGGTGCAACACGGATAAGGGGAGGTTAGAATCGGGACGTACGAGCATCGACGGCGCTAAAGAACGTCGGGAGCGGTAAGTTTTCTCGACGAGTGTGCGGAGCTTTCGAATTCGTTCGACTTCGGAGCGGGGTGGGGGGGAAAAAACGAATCTTGAATATCGGAGGTACGGAAGTTCGAAGATAAGGAAGGGCGCACTATCAACGAAACCATCGGGCGTCCTACTGCTCTAGGGGTAACTCGGTGATGCATAGTCGCGCGGGTATGAAAAAATGATGTGATCGACGGTCATCATGGCGGCACCCATGCTAAAGTGGAAGCGGATCACAAATCCGACCGGACCCCAGCCAAGACCCAGACATGGGCACAGGGCAGTTGCTATTAAAGACCTTATGGTCGTTTTCGGCGGTGGAAACGAGGGCATTGTTGACGAGCTTCATGTCTATAACACGGGTAAGTTGCATCGCTGCTGTGCGTCTTTTGGTGCGCGCCGTTCTTGATGATTCCCGCGATCCAAGATGGCGGCATACGTTGACAAGACGGTCACCGGCCGGATCCCTGTAGAAACATGAATTCTGCCCGCCCCAGGCGCCTTCGTACGATACCCTCTGTCTACTTTCGATGTACCCCGGTCGGGCACGGATTTCTCAGTTTCATTTGCCGAGTATCGGGATATCCCGATACCGAGAATTGGCGCGGTCTGTCATTTTTCATGTTTATACGCGCGGGAGCGGCCATTGCTGTTCTACACGCCCCACCACCGACATGCAACGCGCCGCGTTTCCCGTCATTCCACGTTCACGCTTCACCTTTCCTTCTCTTTTTTCCTTCCGTTCCTATTTCTCCTCCCACTCTCTCGCTGTACGCTCTCGCACCCCTTCCGTATCATGTATGCGCACGACATCTCTCTCTTTCTGTTACGTTGTTAACAGTTACGCGCGTGCGTAACGTAGCGCGCACTCTGCGTTTAAGTTTGAAATGCTTTCTTGAATAGCGCCGTGCCCGCTGCGCGTTAAACTTATTTCTGCGGAAGTAACGAATGCTAGGATCTATATAAATGATAAACTCAGAATTACTGTTAACGTAGATAATATATTTAATGAATTCAGTATTTCTTCTTTGAAATTGAAATAACTTATACAATTTAATTTCAACTCTCGCGATAGGTATAATACCTATATATTACGTTTTGAGAGGAAACGTCCAGTTACCTTTCTTACGTGAAATGTATATTTCTTGCAGCAACTAATCAATGGTTTGTACCATCAACAAAAGGAGACATCCCACCTGGCTGTGCCGCGTATGGATTTGTTGTTGATGGCACCCGCATTTTGGTGTTCGGTGGTATGGTAGAATATGGAAAGTATTCGAACGAGCTCTACGAACTTCAGGCTAGCAGATGGGAATGGAAGAGACTAAAGCCAAAGCCGCCAAAGCACGATTCTCCGCCATGTCCACGGCTGGGACATAGTTTTACCCTGATCGGTAACAGGGTCTTCCTTTTTGGAGGCTTGGCTAACGACAGCGATGACCCTAAGAACAATATACCGAGATATTTGAATGATCTGTACACTCTTGAGCTACTCCCTAATGGAGCAACAGCCTGGGATGTACCGCAGACACATGGACACGCTCCTCCGCCCAGAGAGTCTCACACCGGAGTGGCATACACTGATCGTAACACAGGAAAATCCTGCTTAGTGATCTACGGTGGTATGAGCGGCTGTCGTTTGGGTGACTTATGGTTTCTTGATGTCGATTCGATGACCTGGAACAAGCCAGTGGTTCATGGACCTACGCCGTTACCACGTTCCCTACACACTGCCACTTTAATCGGTCATCGGATGTACGTCTTTGGAGGATGGGTACCACTTGTTGTCGACGATGTTAAAGTAGCAACACACGAGAAAGAATGGAAATGTACGAGCACATTGGCTTGTCTAAATTTAGGTAAGCTGATATTGACATTGGGCAGATAAGCAAACGTATTCCTTAATTTATGCGCGTGGAATAAAATGAATCTTGTGATTTTAGAAACACTGACGTGGGAGCAATTGACAGTTGATTCCTTGGAAGAGAATGTTCCTCGTGCCCGTGCTGGTCACTGTGCAGTTGGAGTGCATAGTAGACTCTATGTATGGTCTGGTAGAGATGGATATCGCAAAGCTTGGAACAATCAGGTTAGGGTTAGTCCTTATAATTAGACTTCATTTTCACAATGGTTTTATCTGTTATACAAATACGTCATCTCGATTTATAGGTGTGCTGTAAAGATTTATGGTACCTCGAGGTCAGTAAGCCACCTGCACCATCCAGAGTGCAGCTAGTAAGGGCCTCTACACAGACGCTGGAAGTCAGTTGGACAGCAACACCCTCCGCGCAGTACTACATACTCCAAATTCAGAAATACGACATGCCTCCAGCAACGACTGGCACATTTCCCACAGTTAGCACGCAAACAAGCACCGCGCCCACCACTACGCCAGCAGTGGTCACACCTGCCACTGTCCCCGTCACATCACCGCCCATTTCCACTGTTGCTGCTCTTCCGTCAACTCCAACTTCTGCTAGACCATCCTTAGCGCAGACCCCCGTGCGAATACAATCGACTGTACAAAGTCCAATTCAGAAACCAGTATCATCACAGGCCGTAACAAAGCCGTCGAGTCCAATGACTCCGCGGGTGGCCGGGAATCTTATAAGAATCCGTTCTCCCATAGTCACCACTACGCCAGTAACTACCGATCAAACTTCCGTGTCTAATACAACAGTGACTGGTCAGACGCCAGCCGCTATGTCGGGCATCGCTGCCCTGGCTGCAGCGGCGGCCGCTACTCCAAAAATAAGTATGAATAACGTACCGATCCTTCCGCAAGCAACGGCTAACACGATTAGGATGAAGAACGTTCAACCGGGCCAGCAAATACGTTTCGCTGCGCCTGGGGCGACGGTGTTGAGAACCGCTTCTCCGCAACAGAGTAAACAAATTATCCTCCAAAAGCCCGGGCAAAATATATCCGGTCAGCCTCAGATTGTGCATCTTCTTAAAACTGGACAGGGGATGGTGGCGACTGTGCCCAAAGTCAGCCTGATCCCTGGTAAAACTGTACAGGCTGCGGGTGCGAAGCCGCTCAACCAAGGCCCAACGATATTAAGATTAGTAAATCCTAACACTGTAGCAGGATCCAAGATTCTCACCACCATGAAAACGTCTAGCATCGTTGCCATGAGTAAGGGGCAGAACATCAGTGGCAAGCAAACGATAATGATAACGAAACCGGGAGGCAATGGTGGGTTAGTTGGCCGTAATCAGATCATCGTTGTCACAACGGGCTCTGGCTTGCGGGCTGTACAAGCTGTTACTACCTCCCAGGCCGGTAGCGGGCAAACGGGTAACATCACCACGCCCGTAAATGTTTTGCCTCTGTCGGCAACTAACCACGTGACAAATCAGCAAGGGGTGAAGATGATCGTTGTTTCGTCCGGAGCAATGGGAGGCGGGACTGCTGGAAAGCCAATCACTATTACAGTCCCGGGCCAGGGTGGCGTACCAAAGACCGTGACTATTGCCACGAAGGGAAGTCCACAAGCCATTTTCAACCCTGGAAAGAGTCAGATCGTTACTATGCCGCAAATGCAGAAGACCCCGGAGTCCGTGACAGTGTCCGGGAAGCCTGTAACGTTACAAATGTCCGGAGGAATAGGAGCGAAAACAGTCACCCTCATGCCTACGAGCAGCTCAATGGTAACCACTTCCAGCGCGTCAGACACAATAGACACGAGTAAGATGTTATTCGTCCCATCGCAAAAACAGCCATCAGCTTCATTAGCATCCACGTCTGATGGCCCTGCTACCACTGACGCGGCACTGGCTGCGTTAGCCGCAGAGGCAGGTCTAATAGACCCAGTACAAGAACCTTCTGGTGGCTTATCTTTCATGGTAGCCACAGACGATGGTGGAGCGGGGGACGGTAAAGTAGAAGATAGTTGTAATGGCAACGAGGCCACCACAGCGGCTGCCTTGGTTTCTCAAATGGGTGCCGGCGAACCGATGCAAGTTGACGGGGATGGTAATTTTGTGATTCCTCAGGTTGACGGTCCATCAGATATTCTCTTGTCCGAGGACGAAGAAAATGATAAGATCGATTTAGATGAAGACCCCGCACCAGAAACTCAACAAGAATCGCCACGTGTAGAGACTACGGACATGGAGCAGGATATCGGTGCCGCGACTACGGATGATGTTCATATAGAAGAGGCTCCTGCTAAAGATCCAGAACCTTCCGAAGAAACAGCAACCGAAGCTCCCGCTTCAACGAGCGCCGCAGAAGAAACTTCAACAGAGCCGGAACCATCTACCGATGAAGCCAGACCAGACGAAAGCGAAGTACCCATGGAAGTTACTAACGAGCCGGAACCGGCGAACGAGAACGACATGCAGATTGTCAGTAACCCATCATCCGAGGAAGTACCACCGAAGCCCGAGGTCGTTGCTGCGCAAGGTCCCGTAGATGCTCCATCGGAGGAAGCGTCCATGCCTGACGCTATGGAGCCGTCAGAAAACGAGGAGAGTGAACAAATGGAGAATACCGATATGAAAGACATGCCTATGGATACGTACACTTCTGACCACGAAAAATCACCAGCACCTGAACATTTGTCGCCCGAGGGTAGCATATCGCAAGTCTCTCAAGACGACAGTCAAGACGCGGAGAAGACGAAGGACGAAGTTACGGAGCCGGCGATGGATCTCGCCGAGGAGAGTTCATCGATGGACAAGTTGGAGGATACCGATGAACCCATGGTCACAGACACTTCTTTAACCACTGCCGATGTAAATATGCCAGTAACAACTCCGATTACAACTCCGGAGATGCAAATAAAGTTAGAGCAACCCGATGAGCCAATGGAACAAGACAAGACGCCAGAACCGCCAGTGTCATCTATGAACGGTGTCGCTCCTCCTGAAAAGGAGGTGGATATCCCGAAACCGATGACTCCGATAAAAATAGAGATGAAGGAGGAACCTGTAAAAAAGGAAATTTTGAAACAAGAGAAGATTAACGATAGCAGATCGGAAAGTGGAGATGATTCCACGGCATTGACTACACTGGCTACAGCTGCCTTAGGTTCCGCCGAGCAACCAATAAAGATGAAACCGGAACAGGTGAAATTATATATCTTTGTACTACAGTTTACGGTTAAGTATCTTTTTAATGTGTATTTTTGAAATCCCCTTTGCAGAGCGAAGAAGAGAAGAAGGAGGTAGAGTGGTATGACGTAGGAGTAATAAAGGGGACAAGCTTTACCGTACAACATTACTATTTATCGGGTGACGAGCCGTTGGACATAACACAGCCACTGACCATGGACGTTTTCAAAGGAAGAACCAAGATTTCCTTAGAGCCTGGTACTGCTTACAAATTTAGAGTTGCTGCTGTGAATAGCTGTGGGCGAAGTACTTGGAGCGAGGTGAACAGAAATAATTATCATTATCTAAGTTTATAGGAATAAGAATATGAAACTTACGCGATCTGTTCTCCATTTTCAGGTATCTGCATTCAAAACGTGTCTTCCGGGGTACCCCGGAGCGCCTAGCGCCATAAAAATCTCCAAATCCGCAGAGGGTGCTCAAATATCATGGGAACCGCCATCCAGCAACGTTGGACCCATTCTGGAATATTCTGTCTACTTAGCAGTGCGGAGTGCTAGTACTGCGTTAAATAACGACGGAGAGCCAAGGACAATTCTGTCGACTCCAAATCAGTTAGCCTTTATTAGAGTCTATTGCGGTTCGAATAACTCCTGTTCGGTGACTAATAGTTCTCTCAGTGCCGCTCACGTCGATACCACTACAAAACCGGCCATAATATTTAGAATAGCAGCACGAAACGATAAGGGATACGGACCAGCAACGCAAGTCAGGTGGTTACAAGGTTGGTACAACGCACATTTCTTCTATTAAAACGGATGCTAGATTTAATAGAAACATTTCTATCGCATTGTGTTATTCTTAGCAGCGATAAGGAAAGAACAGAACACGCTTAAGTACAGATATGTAAATGCCATTTTGTCAGCAGATCCGACCACTGCCGTGAAGACTAATCCTCAGGTGAAAAGACCTGGCGCAGACATACGCTCGCAGGCAAGTTCCCCACAGAAGAAAGTGAAACCAGAAACAGCGAGTGATAACTTCTCGTGAGCCTGTTTTCCCTTGGCCTCTTACAGCCCAAATATCCGAACAGCGCTACTCATTATTTAATTTCCGCTGGTACACACGCCTAACAACGATAATGAAAACAGTGTATTGTTCGAGTAAGCGACGTGATAATGCGAGTATAAATGAGAGAAGTGAATGCACGATAAAGAACGATGGAAGAGGTGTCCATAGCTAGATTGAGGTATAAACATAAGGGTTAAAAGAAGTATTTTAAGTGTTCTATACGAATACAAGGTCTTTCTGTACCGCGTTTTCTGACTCACCGTTATTCTCCTATTCCTTCGCGTATACGCGACATCTTTCTGTAAAGATAAACACGAGTACTGTTAATAAATGGCAAGGTGGTTATTTTGGAGTTAAACAAGTTTTTTCATGTTTATAGTGCTTTCTATGGATGTGGTAACATATCGATTATGGCTACACTTGCATCACTTATAACGGTAAAATAGAATGTCCAAACATTGACCACCTTCATTTTTATTTTCTATTCAATGAATTTAATACAGACGCAAATTGAATCGATACGATGAAATGGGACTTTTATTGAGATGAAGCCACTCGCGAGAGCTTCATTTGAATTTATTTTAAATTATTTGAACTTCGAAGTTTCTTTATCGTCATTGGAATACGCGTACATACAGATTTCCAATGTGTATTGAAAGCCGAGAAAAAAATTTCTAGCAGATTGAGATATTTATTGTAAATATTGAGATTGAGAAATACTTTCCTATGATTTCTTCTGAAATATCTGATACGATGCAAGTGTATGGAGCAAAAAGGTTTTCGATCGTACCATCCTTCTCTGTATAGAACATCGGTGCTACACTTTACTCCAGTTACTTTTGTTACTGCCAATTGCAAAGAAAACGGAATCAATAAGAGAAAGGAGCACATAGTGTAAAATTCTTTTAAACACATACGATACAAATTTACCTTTGCAATTTTGTTATTGCTTTCAGTCACGGCGCAGAGATATTTTGTAAAGAAACGAAATATATAAGTTAGTAGAATTGCACATATTGTCCGTGAAAAAAAATTATAATTTGGTTTCAAAGGCGTTGATATTTTAGAGAATAAAGAATTTGAAAGAAAGTTAAGAATATTTTTAGATGGCAACGAAATAATTATTTGAATAGTAATATCATTATAATATATTATGTCTAATATAAAAGTTTACTCTTTTAAGATGCTAAGTCAAGTAATTAGCATGAAAGAGGGAAACAAATTTATATAAAAGGAATAAAAGTGAATTAAGGAAATATTGATCCTTAGGTGCTCTCAGCAGCATGTATTTTATTGAAATATTTAGGAAGCTTTTTTTTAATAACCGAGATCGGGAAAACCAATAAGTTACAAGGATTAGAAATACAATTCATCTCGGTGGCTTGGGGCTATGTTGAAACCGCAAATAATTTAAGCGCACATTTTACTTTTAGATTATCAATACACACTTTTTGTTATTTGCTTGTAGCTTAAGCATTAACACGGCGTTTGGAACGCTTAATATGTTACGCTGAAATTTACATTAACAATACCCTATAAACAGGAATATTCAAAGTGTGTTGAACAGTTAAAAACTACCCTTCAGAACTAATAACTTTGCATTAAATGAGCCGCGCGTCCGCAATTACAATTTTATTGGTAAATCTAAATCAACTTAACACGCGAGGCTAATATATTTTAACAGATGGAGGATATATTCTTTGAACGGTATAATTCGAGAACAAAGGATCTTCTTGATACAAAGGACGCTTGTACGACTAATTGATGAAAAGTTATTAGTTCCCCCACTTTGTTTTGTAAATTTTGTTGACAGCAGATGACACTAGACCATACTGGAACATTAGTTCGTAACTGTCATAAATACTGTGCAGACAAAATATTTTGAAATGTACGTGTATGTGGTACAATATTTTGTTCTTTGTAAAGTAATTCTTACGCATTTATACTTTCCACTCAATATCCAAATATATTGAAAGAAACTATAAATAAATATAGAAAATCATCTTACATGAAATATTTGTTATTTCATCATAGTGTCATTTACAATAAAAATGTGTACTTACACTGTAGATACCATACATCTTTAAAACTGTAACTATACTAAAATTATTAAAAAAAAAAGAAAAAAAAAGAAAAAAAAAGAAAGGAAAGAAAAACAATACGAAATTCTATTTTACGATTCGAAAGTGTCATAGTCTGTCTGATTACACTTTAAGCTTACAAGAAGATTAATTGCTTCGGGTACATCGGTGATGAATAAAAAGAGAATCGTTCTCGATACGTTTATACATTTTTATTAATTTTAGTATAGGAAGTTTGAGTTGTTTATTCATTATTAATTAATTCTGGAAAGATTTGGAGAACGGTGATAAGTACAGCGCCGCAATGTTGATTAAAAAGTGTGCTCAAGGCGATGCAAGAAAGAAGACATGACTCAAACTTGTAGAATCACATTTCTCTGCACTTCGACACGTTCCAAGTCTCGCGTGTTGCCTTTCCGTTGATCGATACCTCTTGGCAGTAACGAAAGGAAATATTATATATATACACACGCGCTGAGTTATCTTTCCCCCAGTTTGCTTTGTCGCAGTAAACGAGGCGAAGATGTTTATATAATTAAGTGAGAACATAGTCTCGAGTGGTTACAGTATTGTTTCCCTCTTAGCGAATTATGTTCGAACGAATTGACGAGAGATCGGCGCGCGTAAAGTTTAAGTTGCAAAGAGCCGCGTTGCATTGAGAAAAATAAAGTAAACGACAACCTCGGACCACGATTTTACTAATAGACTCTTTTTCTACATGACTAGAACATAAAACAACATAGCGTTGGTTGCAACTTGCATAAAACGTACGCGAAGTACCCGACGCATAGGAAGCGAATTGTACACATTAGAGGAATTAATCAAGAAACGATGCCGCGAACAAAGTGTACCCGCATCGATTGGCAAAGTTTCTTGAACGTTGGCGTGTATACGCCAGAAATGATAAAAAAAAACGGATCATATTGCACTGCACTCAACCTGCAATGGTACTGAATAATATACAATTTGTATTTTTCGACGAAACTTACGCGGTCCCGGCGTACGCGTCACTGCGAACGATTTTAAAACTGTTTTTAGTAAGGAAAATTCGTGTGTAATCGATCCTTTCCGATAAGGTACTAAAGCACACTAGCAGGTAAATTGAGACGGTGCATACGAGAAGCGCAATTCTAAGATCCGTGCAAGAAGCTTCACTTTTAAAGACAAAGAAAAAGAAGCCGGAACGCCTTCTCGTAAATATCCTCTGAACATTTACCGAGTTTTGTAAATAAATCATTCGAAACGTGTTAGATATTCTCAAATGTTTAAACTACATTTACAAAATTAGTGTGCCTGATCGCAGACCCGCAAGTCGAATAACAATTTTACAGATCCAAACTTTTATACCTCTATATAAATCTACAGACTTACGTTCGTACATCGTTGTAAAAACAATTGTCGCCAATAATCAAAACGCTATGCATAGAGGAATGTCGTATTTTTAAGATCGAATCGCACTTTTTATAAGAGCTATCATTTTCGAAGGCTATACGAATTTATATAGGGTCTGCGATTCAAATAAACAAAAATATAACGACGTACGATTTAACAGCTTAAAAGAAAAAAAAACGTTCCTTTCATTGACTAATACCATCGTGTCGTTCATTTGTGATTAAATCTGTCTTATCACATACGTGCTAGGAAACCGAGAGAACATATTATATTACGTTCGAACATCCGATTGCTTGACGTTCGGGCGCGACGAGCATGCAGGTTAATTTCTGAGCTGGTTAGTGCAATATCTTCCTGTTACGTTTTAGACATCATTGGACATCCGACTTAGGCGTCGAAGCCGTCTCCTCGAATCAGGGATGTCTCTGATAGCATTCGATTTAGTTGACCGAGAAATGCAAGAAGAAAAGTTCAGTTGCTGTTGATTAAAGCGCTGCTTCCGTAATTCCGAGGAGACCTTAAATAAGACAAAAAGAGGAGATACGCGTTTCTGTGTGTGATTCTATACTTCGAGTATCGTCATCGATCAGGCGTATCGATTTGCATAGGCGGTTTAGGAACGAGCAAAAACTTCCCAAGCGAATCGGCGAAAAAGTGATCCCGCGAATAAACTACCATATCGACACAGAAAGTACCGAACAGATTAAAAAGACAATATTCATGTACGCAAAAAGTCGACGTAAAAATTACTTATAGTAGTCAGTACGGATGTATCTATGTATAGAGAGCGAAGAACGGTATCTTCCAGATCATCCTCCTCCCTAAAGGAAAAACACCTGCGACCGCGAGAGTGCAAACGTCGATTGTGAAAGGAGTATCGAGAAGTTACCGATTTTTCGACCAATAGTCTCGTGAACGAAAACTGTGTACCTCTGATGAATACCTTTCGCGGAAAGTGCAACGTTTCTACACATCTCGATGTCATTGCCATAGTTTCGTTGCATGTGGTATATCGTGGGCACGCTCCACCTCACCCTTTCATTCAACGTGCATAAAAAGCACTCAACAAATGTGCTGTTTTAGCACAGCTGTCTCTGCTGTTAGTATACCGTTGATTGATCGGTCAATTAAATTACGTTCTGTTATAACAATACATCCCATCGATATCCATTACTGATAGGAATTGGAATGGTTTGTGTGAATTGGGTTAGACCAAAATCACTTTGGCCTTTTCAAAAAGTTTAAGCTTCTGTCTGCGGTGGCTACCACAATTAATTGAAATCTATGTTGATTCGAATTCTTTGAAATAGCACGGTCGTTGGTCGTGTCAAGCTAGGCGGAGCGTGTCCGTGCGTGCACGTATGAATTCAATTCGACGCATACAAATGTGCAGAACACCGGCGCAAGTACGACGTTCGCGGCGATAGATTATTTTTCGACGCTTAGCTGAAATGTTTCGCATCATCGGCGAACATCTGTCCGGTCGGATGTGGGAAGTAAACGTGGACGATCAATGTTCAGCGCGAGATGTAACCGTCTTGCGCGACAATGATACCGGTGCCGACGGATGTCTGGAGCACGTAGTATATTAAATTTCTCATATATTTTATTTTCGTTCGCGCGCAGGCAAGTTCGCTGCACGTGGGAGACGGAGCTGTAACGATGTCGATGCATAATTTCCGCACACACGATGGGGAATATTCGTTTATGATTTGTAGTTAATTCGCTCGTAAGGGGAGAGCGCCGCTATCGAGGCCCGTTCGTATCTCAATTTATACATTAAACGACTTTTATCGCCGACATCGTAATTCACCAATGTTCTTATCTCGTTTAAGATTGTACATTTGTTAGAAATTTGCGCGAGCAGATAGGGCGCGAGGGCTATAATGAGAACGAACCACACACAAACTATTTTCAGTTGTACACATCACAGAAAAGAAAGCGAATTATTGCGCTCGTCGAGATTAACTGTAACTTTGCGTAAAAATGTTTATCCCTTCTGTTTATTGAACCGTAAGCGGGAGAGCAAGCTTGAGAATTGTATACGTTGAAGTTACATACCTTGCCCCACTGGCAGGAATCAGGATTTATGGACCCGCATGCCTGTACGGTCTATTCTTATGTTATTCGTTATCAATGAATTAGTTGAACAGAGTTTCGATGTTTCTTCAACCAGTCATGATCTTTCGGTAAAATCGACGATCACCGTGGATCGAACGTCAAGGTTCCAATTAACGCGTCCGCTTACCGTTCGAGCCCATTCGCGTGATCGCGATACATTTCACTCTATTCAGCTATGAATTCTCTTCAATGGTACAGTGTTAAGTAAATATATATTATATATAATAAAGAGAACAGAATAAATGTGACTTTTGTACGTATGCATTCTTCATAAACGTCATCCTGTACTCCCGACTCCCGGGCGGTTTCTTTCAATCTTATAATTTAAAGAAACACTGAAAAAAAGTTAAATTAAACTACACGCTCGTTCCTCGCTCATTCGTTTCCAACTCGTAAAAAGCATACTTTGAATGTGGTAATCACCAGATACTAAAGCACTTTAACGCCTGTGCATAATATAGAGAATATAAGTACATAACGATACAGTGATGTGTTTACGAGCGGATTTTCCAACTGTGGGATGCAAGATAATATCAGATATTATCACAACAACATTCATGGTAAAGATAAAAAGGTAGTATCCTGTAGAAGTCGTATCTTCCCATGTATATACATATACTTTCGCTGCCTGCGTGCTCCTCGCTAAATGAATATGCACTTATGTGTATATACAGGGTGAGTCACATAACTCTACCATTTTAAGTTACTTTGCAAACTGTTTGTTATATGAAAAAATATTTCGAAGAAAGGTTATATGGTATCGAGGGGAGACGTACAATGTAACAATAATATCTTTGTTTGCCCCCGCAATTCGGGACATCAGCAAATGTTGTAATTCAATTTTACAAACAATTTAAGCTGGTGGCGTTATGTGGCTCACTCTGTATGTAGTAAATTATGTGCATGCGGCCTATCAGGTTATGCGTATATGTGCATGCATTCCGTTGCGTGTGTGGAGCCGCCGTGGCTAGTCCGTCAGCAGTCGTCACTCTTAGTTATTCTCAGCGCGATGAATCCGCTGCATTGATTTTTAAACCGTTTTTGCGCTAATATTCATATTGCCAATAAATAAACAAGCCTTCCACCACTGGTAAAAGATCCTGGCACGGTCAAGCGCATTGTGACTACTCGGTATCCCATATCGGAAAATACGTTCGCACCTCTATCGATACCGGCAGTGTGTATCAGAATACGCCCACGACACGTTACGCGCCTTTTCTTGCGTGAAAACCGCGTGAGAATCGTTTGAAACGAAGCTGCGGGCTTGAGAAAAAGATTGAAATTGTAGTGCCTGTTTCATTCTCACTGATCAATCACGAGTAATGTGCCGTGACAGTTGATAAAGGTCGCGTAGCTCTCCGGCTCGTATTATTTCGTGATAGAACGCGAGTGACGTACAGTGCGGATTGATCTTCTAATTCGCACACGTGAACGAACAGCACATGTGCATCTGGTAAATACAGGATCAAATAAACAAGGAATGGGAATTGACAGTATGAGGGTCGGAGGAGGCCGATGTCCTCCCCTCCTTGTCGGAGGACTTCTTGTTGTTTGTTTAATGCTCATCTGCAACTGGTGGACCCTGTCTTCCGAAAATATCGAGCTGGTTAGACAGATCGACGAGCTCAACGAGCAGCTCAAAATCAGGTATCGTTTTGTGTTATCATGCTACTCGTTTCGTGTTCTGTCATCCATTGTAATGTAAATATTCCACGTCCTGTCTTTTGTCACTTTCGAACTGTTCCTTCTATTTGCGATAATACTGTCCACCTTGTATAATTTCTGACAGGAATTTACTATCTTGAAGTTTGTAAAATGTTTATCAAACATGTTACAACTTGAAATGACTTTTATGTTAGCATGCCTAATTTGCCAGTTGCCAGAGAAATATCTCTATGCATGGTGGGTTGCAACAATATTTATAGAAAATGAAGACACTATAACTATGAAATTCATTCTGTCATGTTACACAGTGTACGATCTTGTAAAATCCTCATAGATTTTAGTTACAATGTGTATCTTTTGATAGTTTCTTCATATAATAATTTTCTAGCTTAACGATTTGCACATATTTTTCATTGAAAACGTGAAACGTTGGCGTGCGTTTTCAGTGCTGAAGAAAGAGATCAATGTGTCACATTGCGTGGAAATTTGGAGCAGAGGTATAAGCATGCAGAAGACGAGGTGGCATCTCTTCATGTCCGCTTGGAGCAGCAAGCGGATTTGAAGAAGAAGTACGATGAATTGGAGGATTCCGTTAATATATACAAAAGTGAACTAGACTCGTTAAATAAATTAGATGCCTCCAAGACTGCAACTCTAGACACGTTGAGGTTGGAGAAAGATACTTACAATACACAGTTGCACGTGAAACGAGATGAGAATAAAAAGTTACAGGAAGAAATGGATCAGGTATGAATTTTGGTTTTAAAAAGAATCGTGTATGTAATTTAATCTCTTAATTCTATGCGTAACACGAAACTCTTTTATAGTTGAAGGATGAGCTTGAAAAAGTGAGACTTTCGTGCAGTAAAATTCCTGGGAAAAAATCTGAATTCATCCAACAGCGTAAGTTACGATGTTACATATTTCTTCCTGATTTTATTTTACTTCATACTCTTATGTTCATTGATCCATATGTTTTCACAAAAGTATGAATGGAAATTTATATAATTAGAAATATTTGTCGGTTGTATTTAGAAACTATATATCGAACAATGTCCCATTTAATTTGAGTTGCTGATTTGACATTGCCTTTCCAAGATGGGAATTAGTTTTCGTTATTCGAATCGCAGCAACTTTCACGATAATTTCCTAAATAGTTCTAACATGTTTGGGGGTATCGATAGAAGCGTTAAACGTAACCATTCCTCCCATTTCTTAATCCTACCAACTGACTTAGCATTATAAGATATTCTGGGGGTTTGCCAATTTAGCTACAAGAACAGTCATTAACAAGACTCAGTTGGGCCTTGTTCCGGAGCCATCTGTGAAAGTATCTGTAGCGGGTCAACGTGGTTTGAAGTACCATGGAATCCCGATTCTTCCAACAGATCAACCTGGCGCTGTGCGTCTAAGTCCTCGCCTCTCAGTTACAATGCTGAAAGGTAGCGATACTTTTCTCCTACCTCAGGGGAAGAGAAGATTGCCAGAGAAATAAAATAACAGTCGTGCAGTTACTCTGTATAAAATCATTGTACTTTCTGTGCTTCTATTATCTGACTTCTGTTCATATCGATGGGGTAACATGTTTAATGAACATACTGCACAGCTTATTTATTTAACATATATAGAAATATATGATTTTGTTTCATATTAATTGTTCAAATATGGATGACGGAATATATATTCTCTATAGATGAATTAATTACATTAAATTGCAAATTTAATGTTTACGAAAGTTTCTGCCTTCCTTAGTTTAGCTACATTTCGTTATAGCAAATCTAACCGATATATCAACTTCATAGTCTGGTGTATAAAGTATAAGTTAAATCATAGATTTTACTCTATGTATAACGTATTAAGAAATAAATATGTGAATGTTGTAAATTTTAAGTATATTATACAATACTTTCGTGTACTGTGATTCTTTTCAATTGCATTAATATATTTTTATGTATCTTTAACCGACAAAGCTGTAATATAAGTGTACTAATAATTCTGTAATGTGGAGTTACACATTTGGTCAGGAGGGTGACTAACGGGTGAGGGCTATACTAATTGCAGGGACTACTAAAATGTTATTTAACAGTGACGGTTTGATTGTATTTAAAATGAACTGTAATTAAAATCTTTCAGAAACGTCTTCACTGTTTTATTTTAGAGTAGTAATTTAGTTTACATGACTTTCAGCTCAAGCAGGTCCGAAACAACGAAAGAATAATACTTCAAATGAGGGGGAGGACATTCTAGGATTAGGAGACTTGTATGGAGTTGGTAATTATGTATTATAGTTTAAACATAACTACGAGATCACCGTTATTAAAGCATCTGCTTTTGCCGAACGTGCACAATGAATTTTCATATTATTTACATTGATCTCAAGCGGAGATAATAAGGAATTGAAGTTGAAATTATTTTACTTTTTGTTTTAATTTATATAGACAATAGTAAACAAGGGAACGCAGGATCCACGGATGACAATGTTGTAGAGAGTGTCAGAGATCAAGAAATGAAAGCGGCAACCATCGGGGACGCATAATAAATAATACAAAAGGACTTCGAACGATACCAAGAGACTTGCTTTGAATATTAATTCACAACAGAATTACAATTTCTGGTAATGATTCGATGAGCTGTTATTAAACTATGCGTCGTTACATAGATAACTGTTAACATTATGTTTAAATCAATCGAATACATTTCTTTAACACTCTGGACTGATTTGTAATTATGAACCTACAGTAAAAGGAACATTTAATGATAATACGAAATGAGTACATATCAATAACAACTTTGATTTTTAGCGTAAAGTATGGAATCTATTGCAAACGCTAAAGTAATGACTGATATTTGAAACATATATTGCAACACACTATAACTGTAGATTAGGACCATGTATTTTAAATACTTTTATCGTCTGCATTTTCATATTTCCATATTATCGTGTCACATTTACAATCATATACGATATTAATTGTACACAGATTTATTCCAATCGTATTAAAATTTATTATCGAATATCAAAAGGAGCACGCGTACATACCGTGTGCGTTTTCATCGTAAAAATTTTTTTTTGAAGAGCACACTACGAACTTACATCTTGTCTACCATTTTATCGTATTGTCATTGTAAAATGTGTTTCTTCTGCGCTTATTTCGTTTAGTTATATTAATCCTAGTTCTTAATAGTTGCGTATCTAATTCGATTCACAATGTAATACCTATTACATGCCATACCGAGCAAACATGCTTTTACAAATTTCACTTCTTTCTTTTTTATATACGCATATTGTACTTCACACTGAGTTGTTCAGAATGCTGAAGAAAATAGTGATTCCATTATGCGGATGAAGCAATAATCGCTCCCTTCCATTGTTATAAATACTTGAAGACTAAACACATTTCACATAATACACGGACTTCGTGTTACATGTTCTGATTGCTACGTACAGCTTATGTTGTATTTTGTAATACTTTCTACTTTACCGGTACAAAGATATCGTTGACGTGTCATATTATCAATTTTGACAATAACACTTTATATTTATTCCATAAAATAAAAGTATTTCTGTTATCGTGGTTACTAATAAAGTGGATTAATATCAGTATTTACTAACAGTTTCTGTTTATGAAATGTTTGTAACGAATACAACACTAACACGTATAAATATTTATTATAGTATATGATAAACATATAAACGATCATGTTAAATTGTATCTCATCAAAATTTATAACTGCATATTTCAACCGTAAATTATTCTGTGTATAACGAAAATGCAGAATTTGACTAGGAAACATTAAGTAACGACTAGATACTTAGCGTATAAACATACGGTTAACCATTTTTTCCTTTTATGTTACAAATGACTATTTGCCATTATAAATATGCTGTATTATGTGGCAACTATTTAAACATATATTGCGATTCTATCAACACATTACTGAACTGTCGATTTACCTACAATTATGTGCTCCCCCGCATGCTTTTAAAAGCGCATTCGCGAAAATTGGGTGTTCTATATGATTTATAACGTTATTTAGGTCCACTTGGAATTGTTTTTTCTACTTAGGAGTAGGGCTGAGACTATTTGTCGATATATCCAAGTATTCGAATACTATTCTATTCGAATTACAAGTTTTTATTTAGTTTCAGTTGTGAGTTCGTTAGTTTGTTAGGGTGAAATCTTGTAAGCAAATAACATGATTTATAATTCACACCATGCTATTCGAATGGTATTCGAATACGTAAATATTCGTAAATATACTTGTAAAATATTCGAATATTAAATTATTCGAATAGTCCCAGCTCTACTTAGGAGCAAATTAAACGATCTCTACCAGTTCAGAAACAAGTGCTGAGTCACTACGACATCGCACACTGCTGTCAGTATTCGTTTAATTTTTTCAAATTAAACATATAAATATATTTGTGTAAATATTTCCTCCGATTGAAATTTTCTTTAAAAAGTCCTTACACTTTGTGCGATCCTTAAATATGTAACGTCTGTAAACTTTACAAATTATTGTAACTTTTATATACTCTATAAAGACTTACTTTTAACTCAATATAAAACCGTTCATAAATCTTGTTTCTCCAGAAATTAATTCAACGCAAATGAAACTCAACTTTTAACGCTATACCGTTAACTTGGACAAGATAACAATTAATATTGTAAAGCTTTCCATGCATCCCGCATTTACGAATTCTTTACATTTTATATTACTCCAACGTCGAACATTATTTCTTTGGTTATATGATGTAATAGTTGCATTCTCGTAATTAGAATTTAAATTGCCATGTAAAGAACGATACCATCCCAATGTGTCTATATTAATTTGAACAAAGCATACGCAAATTATCCATACAAGGATCTGGCATTAATTTTCAATTATCTATTATTTTGTTCGGCAAGGTATACCACAAATAACACTAACAGCCTTTTGAATAAATAATAATGGAAAAGCTAATGTATCAGAGTCAGAAAGATACTATTAATTCTATTTTTAAAACAGTACATACATTGTTAGATTTAATCTTTTATGTTTAGCTCCATTTTGAGCAACAAAGACAATTAAATCTAATTTGAGACAGTATTGTACGATCTATGATAAGGCAGTGAGATATTAGTGAAGCAATCCCTAAATAGGGAGACCGATATGAAATATAAAAGAATTATTCAAAATTTTGGCCGTTGTAATCTATAGAACCTGGAACTTTCTGCGTTGCCATGCTTCGTCAATTAAAAATGTACACCGTCGCAAAGGATCTCTACTACATTCAAGGAGAGTAGTGATGATTACTACTGTGCCTTTGTTTCCTTCTAAAAATAAAGGCGAAAATTGAACGGAGTCGCCACCACCTACTGTGTTTACGCACTGAATTCCGCGACCTTTCTTTAGCCCGAATTTGCCTGACTAACGAATAAAATGCATCGTCTATGAATTGTCTAAGCGCCGCGGAAGTTTCATAAAACGGGCAACCCAGCTGATTGGCAAGTGCCTTCCCCTCTTCTGTAGTTACCTACAATACGATTATCATACATGCAAAATCAATAGATCCAGATTATAAATAGGTGTTCTACCTTTCGTTGGTGTTGCAGATCAAACTTATTCCCAAGCAATACCAATGGTATGTCCTCGTTAGCCCTTACGCGTGATATTAACTTTCGGTACTCCAAAGCTTCCAGGAAGCTATGCCTATCCGTTACGGAATAACATATCATAAACCCCTCTCCGCATCTCATATACTGATCGCGCATAGCAGTAAATTCCACCTGTGTACAAAAAATACAATAGATATAACACGGCCCAAAGCATTTCCTCTTCGCGGTACAGAATAATTGATTTCATCACCAGACGCTCACCTGCCCGGCAGTATCCAGTATATCTAACAGTGCAGCCTCGCCGTCTATAACTACTTGTTGCTGATACGAATCCTCTGTCGATAACAAACAACATTAAATCGTGCGTTACTCCAAAGCCAAAGACGCTCGAAGAAATGCTACGATTTCTCCGAAATATTGGAAGCTCGCATCGCAGCACTCCATACCAGTAACAGACTCTTACCTATGGTCGGGTCATGATAGTCGAGGAAGCTATGACTGACAAACTGTAGAGTGACGGCTGAAAAATGATTTCAGTGATATACACGTGCAGCGTAACGGGCTCCGCGAGCGGTCGAGCGAACACGATTTGCAATACCTGATTTACCAACACCACCGTCGCCCAATACAACGATCTTGTATACCCTGAGTCCACCCCAGGTAGTGGGCTGCGAAACTACCGGTACGTCGTTCTTGCCGTTCAAGGCTACGCTCTTATCCTGGAGGATGTCAGCTGACATCGTTGGGGAATGCCCGTTTGCCGGTAACCTAATGCTTGCCACGGCTACGGTACACGTCGCACTTTTACGAACTGACTGACATACTTGGTCACGTATCGGAACACGCGCGTAGACACACCCGTATCGGCTGTCAGATCGGGAAAGATACGGCACATGTTTAATCGCGATTGCAAGCGATCGTTTTTCAGAGTGACCCTGAACCACGTCCAGCGACACTTAATGCCCACGATTTATTGCTTTTACAGTTACACGGAGCATGGCTGATGGGCACGGACTGACGACCGCGCTTGACAGAACGTGACAGCCGCGACCCGCGAGGATTAAGCACGCGCGCGATCGTGCACCCCGTGCACGCAGTGATGTGCAGCGATGCTAGAATCGTGGGGGTCACGTGGGGTGCACGCAGGCGGCATTGCCAGATTTGTCACAAATCTGCCAGATTTCGGAGCAATTAATCTACAGCGATGGAGAGGGAAACACCTACAGGAGCGGTGGTATTGCGTGCCCCCTTCATCACTGCAGATTAATCGGTCCTAACCCGAAAGAATCATTTGTGGAACGTGGGTCACATGGGTAGGGATCTGGGACGTGGGGCAAATGCTTACCCCCACCATGATCTACCGTCGCTCTCCCACTTTGTTCCCGTAGCACTGCTCACAATCATATATCATATCACTATTTCTGCGTGTGTGTGCCTCTACGGCTCTTTCCTTCAACCAGGTCTGGTATGGAATTCCTACTCGTAATGGAGGGGAAACACGCTACGCATGCGCGTGATGACGTTGTGACGTCATACCAACGACACCAAGGTTGGTTCCCTCTCTACTACTTACGAGAATGTAGGAATTCCATACCATCTCTGATCCCACGTCCCACGATTCTGTTTGATTCCGACATCACTGCACTCAGGGGCGTCTTCATCGACTCTATTGTCCGTATAATGGGACCGTTTACGTACTACATCCTCTAGCTATGTAATCATGTGGTTTACGTTCCGACTTATCCCAACAGAAATATTATATCCTGAAAATGATTCGATAATGGGATGAATCTTACCTTTGTTTAACGTATACTCTCGCCCGATATTTTGCAACCCCGTTAACAATCATAAATTATGATCAATATAAATTTCGCCGGCGCAATATGCATGCGTAAAGAGTAAGTGCACGGATTGGCAGGGATATCGATTAAGATTTCTTCGCTGGATAGTACAATATTTCGACTATATATTCTTCCGCGGTATTTTAAGATTTTAGAACGGACACACTAGAGATATAAACTGAATGATTAAAATTAATGTAATAAATATTAACATCGAAACAATAATCTCGATTTCTTCCGTGGCAATCATATTTCTAAGATACACTCCATTTATTACACCCCATTTTTTTTCGAAAATACATATCGCTTGTTCTGTTATTAGAAATATGAAACGTTTACTTTGCGAAAATCAGCTTCGTCCATCGGTACATATTTCGATACTTTAGCAAGAAAAGTATGAAAAACTATTTAGGAGAATAGTAAAAAGAGGAATATACGTCATGAATTGTTAGTTGGATTTGACTCGCAAGCGAAAAGATAACGATAAGGTATTGGTCCTGTAACTATTGCAATTTGCGTGGAGACAAGTGTTGGGATTCGAGAATTTCGTGAGAACAGCGTCAGTATACCGCGCTGGTTTAATGCCAGTGGTAGGGCGGTAGAGAAAACTTTCGCGAATAAATTATCAAACAAGATCGTGGTGATTCCGATAGAGATAGGATTCAGTGGGTCTTTGGATCAAGCGTTAGCCCGCAGGATCGACGTGCTTGATTAAACTGAATACCTCGGGATACATGTATGCTTGCTGTCGGAGGTTATAACTACTGTTACGTACAGCGAGCATTATGAAGACTTTCTCCGACGAAACGAGACTGAACGACCTGTGCCCGTATATACGCCAATGTATGCAACTGCTCTCGATAAAGAATACTGGTGCAAATGTTACTCATCAACATGCTCATTACCACGGTATCGTTTCGAGGATCCAACTGACATGTTTAGCAGATTATTATTATCAAGAAACGGAGAACACGTGGGCATTTTAACAGCCGTGTGTACATAGTAGATGATAATGAATTAAACATACGTGCAATGTCCTTCGTGTTTTTGATACTTGAGTTTTTTTGATTCTTGAATTAACATCTTCCCTCCCCCCCCCCATCGACTGTTTAATATTAGCAAACAGAGCGTGCATCGTGGATTAAACGATCTTAAATATCGTTGAACAGGGTAAAGATATATGTGTACGCAGAAGTTAAGAATTATGAGATTATCGATGCTAATGAGAACAATTCCTAGGCGACAGTTTTACTCTATATGTAAGAAACAATGTGTACCTTAAGCAAAGCCGTAAGTTTCTGTTAAATTTATGAAACTTAAAGCTGCTGCATCTCGTAATGTAAGTGGCATGCTAACAAACTTATATTTTCTATTTCAGATACTCAAATTCCTTTATAGAAGTTACTGTAGCATGTTAAGTTGTACATTGAATAGAAGTTCTTAAAACAGTCACTTGGCGTAATAACAAGCGACATGTTCTTTTATATACGCCTGTAATTACATTAGGGAAAGGTCCTTGTAAAAATGTCTGTTACCTCTTGTTCGAGAACTAAGGGAATGGATTGTATGAATAATAAAGAAGAGATGATGTATGAAAAATGGGAACGTTTCCATAATTGGGTACATTGTATATGCATTGTTACTTTTGATCTTGAATTGGGTCAAGCTATAGAGGTACATTACGTTTGTTACGCTTCGCAATTATGACATTTCTTTCGTATAATTCATATTCTTGAAAACGCACCGTCTTATTTCACAGGCTGTATATCCACATCATATCAAGTTATCCGAACAAGAGAGATCTAACGTCTGTTATCTTGCTTTTCCTGATTCTAACTCGGGCTGCATGGGGGATACGCAATACCATGTCAGGATAAGGCAAAATGGAGCTATAGTTCAGGAGACTAAAGCTTTAAAAGAATACGATAGAAGATCACCCACGTTTTTACAATGTGATAAGGACTATTACTGGGGTTATGTGTACTTCCGTCAAGTTAAAGACAAATCCCTTCCAAGAGGATATTTTCAAAAGGTTAGTATCGCCTAACGATTCAACAGAGACGCGAACCAATATTATCGATTTAGGGACCTATCCCTAATGTAATCTTTGTTCGTGCTTCAGAGTATTGTTATAATTACGAAACTGCCATTTGTGAATCTCTTTGGTGAATTATCTGCTTTAATCGCACCCGAGTTCTTCGAAATGGGTAATGCAGTAATGGAAGCTATCGTAAGAGAGATTGATCAATGGCCGCCCCCGATGCCTGGCCAGATAGTACATTTGCCGTTGATAGGTGTTTTGTTTCAGGTAAACGTTCGTGTACTTTAATTTTAATTTAGCGAGAGCTGACAGTAGGGAGAGCCCGTCGCTCATTACTTTTCATTTCTATTTCAGACATATATCCCAAATCAAAACTATAAAGCAACTGCACCCACAATTGCTGCCATGGATCATGCGCCAAATTTTCACGCAACTAGAAGACTAATTTTAACATCTGCCTATGAGGGAGATATGTTTAGAAGTTTAGCCAGCGTCGTAAGTTATGTACACCTACTATGGGAGTTGGTATTACTCAGCGAACCGATTGTCGTTATGGCTAGTTCTCCTACCGGTTGCTCGGAAATGGTTCAAGCACTCATCGCGTGAGTATTTTTATTTTGTGATTCGTGCAAACAGTTGGAGAAGAAAATTCACAACGAATTACTTTTTAGAATGATAGCGCCATTGAAATATTGCGCGGATCATCGACCTTATTTTACGATTCATGATTCTGAGTTCAAAGAGTACACTACGGACGCTCCATCGCCTCCTGCTGTAATACTAGGCGTAACTAATCCATTTTTCGCGAAGACTCTACAGCACTGGCCTCACATTATCCGAATAAGCAATGGAATTACTAATGGTAAGTCCGTCTTATGAAATGTCGCGCGAGTAGAGTGTCGAAGTTCCTTATGTTTTAGAGAATCAAAGGTACAAAATAAAGAAATCGGAGAATCTCAAAGTCCTGGACTCGAAACCGGGAGTTTATACGCAATATAAACCATTCCTTCACAAGGACAAAACTATATTGAAGAAATTATTCCGAGGCATTCAAACGAAAAGACCGGGCGAGGTGCAGACGGCACTTTTGAAGCGTCACTTGATAGAATTAACGGAAAGTTTTATGATACCTCTTGAGAGGTATATCGCGAGTCTCATGCCGCTACAAAAGGACATATCACCCTTTAAAGTAATTGCCTACCTTCGTTATTTAATACTTCGTAGAAATACAATAATGTTATACGAGTCATACGCGTTTCAGGCTACACCCATTCCCGAATTGTTTAACCCGGACGACTTCTTAGCTACTTTAAGCAGTGCGGGACCCCAGCTGACTACAGGTATTAAAGGCGATTGGGTCGGATTGTACAGGCGATTTTTTCGTTCGCCCAACTTCTCTGGGTGGTTTCACACTAGATACACCGAGCTGTCGCAAAAATTGCAAGTTATACAACTCGAGGCACTATCGAAAGCGGTGTGTGTTTTATATTATGATTCTGCACTTTCGTTACAGGGCGTGCCTATTCTTCTTTCGTTTCATAACAACCGCTTCTTTACAGGATTTAAAGACATGGGTGCAAGGGAAACAAGAGGTAGAACTAGTTGATATGATCCTCAGGATTCGACAGAAGTTAGAGAAGACATATATCGACGAAGTACCGATAGGCAATTCCGTTAGAGAGAAACTCCAGGAACGTATAAACGACATTACGCACACGTTGCCGGACGACTTGAAAGACATATTGAATCATGAATCTTGACATTACGTGTACTCTATTAATTTTAAAACGCGCTAAATGTCTCCGTTTAAATACAAAGCTGAACCTATAAGCATGTCAATGGAGGAACTAGATTAAAAATATGTCCAAACATTGCTCTCTGTGTTGATAAACGTAAACCAATGACGCGAACGAAATATCCAAAATACGTAGAGCACGCGAAAGGTGTAGAGAGATAAACTCTGTTGATGTACTTTGAAAGAAGTCATGTTTTCATTCTTCTTTACTATCGTTCTGTATGTTCTGTTTAAATACTCCAAAGTGGATATCTCTGGACCGTGCGTTCTTTTCATACGTAAGAGGGAGAAGTGATAGAGAAGTCAATACTGGTGCGTGAAATATTTCATAGGTGCAATTGAAGACTTACGTGCTCATCTTAATATTCCTGCAGTGACTAAATATCACGTATTAATCTGAATATCTTTTCCCGACTGAACATACTTGTCTTTTGATATTTTACAATTCATCTCTACGTTATGTAACTAAGTTTCTTCCTAACGTTATTTATACAAAGTAATTTATTAGTAACTTCCGATTATTTTCTCTTTCTTATATCCAGGAATGAAGTAATATTTTTATTACAATTGTAGTTCTGAATCCTAATCATTTGTAAATGTAACAGAAATGAAGAGCACTAACTGCTGTATGTATATACGTGTTTAACTTGAGATCTGTAAATACTGACGTGAATGGTAAATGTAATAAAGATTTATTTTAATAATGTTGGCGTACTATTTTTAAATTAAAAAATACACCTCGCCCGCGAAACAACCCATCCTTATGATAAAACTGATAACCACAGTCGTTTGCTCGTACTATGCGCTATATAATTAATAATTGTATTAAATTATGTTTTCAAAATATACTCGCAAAGCATAAAATATTTTTTTTCTGCCTGTAATAATTGATTTACAATTCAGAAAAAAAATATATGCGATACAGTTAATATGTAGCTATATTTTTGTTATTTTATTTCATTTATTTATGTAATTGAAAAAAAATAATAATAAAATTGAGGGCTTTTAACCCCCACGGGGGCCGTCCGCTGATGCTTACTCTGCTAGGCTCTTTACGAAAATACTTTCCCTGTGTAGGAATATGTAATTATAATGCTTCAGTTGTTAAACATGATTGAGTGAATTAGCGCGGTATTTAAATAGACACTGTGTTTTAAAGTGTACGACAGAATCGCTTAATGGGCGCGCTTAAATGATAGGATTACATATGTATAAACGAACGCACTCGGCGTCAAACTGTAGGTAAGTTTATCTCAAAACAATTTTTCACGTAATATCGCCACGATAAAAAATGCAATTTTTTACCGAATCTAAAAATTTAAACAGAATTCTAATCGTAAATGGCATTACACTGACTTCAGCGCTACCCTCTATTGCGAATTTTCATACATTCCATTTTTTTTACGAAACATTTTTCTGCGAAAAAACCAATGTTTCGGGACTCTATATATACCGTTTAATAAACATATGGCAATCAGTTGTTTATTAGCACTACCTGAGGATAGCGTGATAGTCACACATGTGTAATTAAATTTCTTTGTGTTTTTGATTTCGGATGATCCTGTCTAAAGTAATCGTGGCGATAGCCCAGGCCTGTTTGTTTTATAAACCAGGTCGCCAATCGGCAGGTTCCAAATATTATAGGATACATAATTTTCAAAAAAGTAAAAAATAAAAAAATAAAAGATTTTCATTTTTCCAAATCGGTGTATCTATACAGGCTCTAGAGCGTAACATGGACATACAAACATAGCCTGATAAACACAATACCTTCATTTGCGTGCCGCAGTCGGGTAAAAATTGTTACGAACCTTAAAACGCGCCCTTAAAACCGGCACGCGGGTGTGTTTCAACGTTCATTTTAGTTCGTACACATTCGCCCTACGGGCCGCTAGCATTTGCGTGTTCACAAACTGATTAAATATCGACATGCTTCTTTGCTTTTTCATTGGTCGCTTGAAAGCGTATTTAATTGTCATTGGTTATACGTTGAGAGCGGTGGTAATACGTCCAATGGAGATCCAGCTAATGCATTTGATCGTTTTTATGGCATAAATTCAAACTAAAGAATTAACCGTCTCTCACGCTATCGTGAACTTTACCGGAAAGAAATGCCGGTTACTGTTTATTTTGAATTGACTGTTGAAGATTTCGTTTAACACATAAGAGTAGCTGTTAGCTTATTATTTTTTAACTGTTCGTTAGAAGTTCGGCACAGAAGGTAAGTGCGCAAAGAGAATTATCGAAAAACTCGATTATTTCCTCGTAGTCAATACTGATATTTAAAACATGTAATAATTCGCTTTAGAGAATTCTGCAGTAATATTTGCCTTAGTGAAAGTTTTAACTGCATTTGCCGAATTTAAAACTCGTTCCTTTTCATCTTTATAGATGGATAATACATTGGACTCTGTTAGATCTTCTAATAATAGTCCACAACAAGACATGTCGTATTTATACGGAAGAGATCCAAGCATATTAGCGCACGGGCAAAGACCCTGCATCGCAGACGGCATCAAAAAGAACTTGTATTCCGTATACGATATCAAGGAATCCAACTCCTCGGAAGAGTATGGTTCCGTTATTTCGGAACCACACGATTTGCAGACCGTTAAAGTATATTTGCGGATGAAACCATTTCCCAGGAAGATGAAGCTGACACAGGAGCAACAGGATGCTTATAATATTATCGACCTGTCCACTTTGTTTACAAGGCTACCCACAATGGACAATAATACCAGTTGCCTGAAAAGATCAAATAGTACCAATATCGTATGTAGAAAGTTTACGTTCACCAGAACATTTGGTCCAGAAACCACTCAGCTAGAATTGTTTGAGCAAGCTGTGAAGCAGCAAATGGTAGAGTTTCTAAGTGGTCAAAACTGCACCATTATGACCTACGGTAAAGACATTGGATGCTGTATAAAACACATTTATGTCGTGTTCTTTATTTAATTACTTTTATTAATAAATCATAGGTACTACAACCTCTGGAAAATCATACACGCTGCAGGGAACCACCACGTCGCCAGGAATTATACCGAGGTGTTTGGAATTCGTGTTCTCCAATATTGCTCCGAAATCCACTCCCTCTTACAAGCCAATGAATCATTGCGACGTCATGTGCTTGAACCCTCTGGAACGTGCTCAGGAATTCGAGATAAAAACTAAGTTACTGACGTTAGCTTCTGTGGACAAGCATCGGTACATTAATGCCTACAAAGACATGCAGAAGATATTACAAGAGGAGTCGTCTAACAGGCCTAGCCAATGTATCGACGCACATTATTCTGTGTGGGTATCGTTTGCCGAAATTTACAATGAGATTGTATACGATCTGTTGTCAAATGAATATCAGAAGAAGAGAACGCCCCTTAAGTTAGCAACGGATGCCCACGGCAGGACGTTCGTTAAAGGCTTGAAGACTGTTTCCGTGAATTCTGGTACCGAGGCTTATCAGGTTTTAATGGCTGGGCAGTATAACTTGAGGGTGGCCGCGACTGCATTGAGTGCAAGGAGTTCAAGATCACACTGTATATTCACTATCAAATTATTGAAGTATTACGTAGAGAACGATACCGATGCCGTTGAAGTTAGCACGTTTACATTCTGCGATTTGGCCGGTTCAGAGCGTTTGAAGAAAACATTAAATATCGGGGATAGACTGAAGGAAGCGCAGAATATTAACACCAGTCTGTTGGTGCTGGGAAGATGTTTGAAAACAATTCACGACGTGCAGCTGTCGAAACAGAAAAGTGAACTCGTAGGCCCATTTAGAGAATCGAAGTTAACAAGGCTGTTTCAAAAAGCACTGTCCGGTAAAGAGCACTTGGCTCTGATAGTGAACATCAATCCTATACCAAACTTATATATAGAAACGCAGAACGTTCTCAACTTCTCCGCTATCGCGAAGCAGATAGTTTTGGAGCAAAAGGAGAATACGCGTAGGAAGAAGAGGTCAAGATTCTCACAAATAGTCACGCAAAGCATAAAAACGGTGACTGATTGGGATGCCACTGAATTAGAAAGCGAAGAGTGGCAAAATACAGTTGATGAAGATTCTACATCCGGTTACGTTCCAGTTGAGGATTACGAGGAGATATTAAGCGAGAACGAGAGACTCAAAAAAGAAATTATTAGTTTGAAGAACTCTACGTTAAGTCGCGATCTCCAAATACGCCAAGAAATGGCTGATACTTATACCGGTATACTGAAACAGTCTGAATTGGACTGGAAGAATCTTATAAAAGATGTGGAGGAACAGCAAGAAGATGTGCTCCAGTGGTCCGTGAAACAGGTTGAAGATTACTATAAACAAAAGTTGGACCAAGTTAGTAGCCGTAAGAGAAGTCGCTCGTCTCTCGTTGAGAACAATCTTGACGATGATTCAAAAAATATCGAGGAATTGGAAGCCGAAAATTCGCGTCTGACATCAAAGATTGTATTACTGAAAAGCAGCGCAAAGGAGCTTAAAGAAGCGAATCGGACTTTAACCGCGGAAAAGAATAAAGTAACTTTTGAACTGAGTGTGACGAAAGAGGATTTGAAAACCGTAAAGAAGCTATTGAATTCAGCACAAGAAGATGCTTGTTCCGACAAAGATGACAAAAGTTATATGGAAGAATTAAAAACTCAACTGTTTGCTAAGCAAGAACAAGTGAAGGTAATTTGTAATAATTTTTTAAATAATTTGTAACATTTTTATCTTCTTACATCAATCATTGTTTCAGAAACTTAAAGTATTCTTAAATGAAGCAAAAGAAGAATATATAGCGATTACCACGGTGGTAAGAGAGAAGGAATATTTTATTAAAGAGCAAGAAGAAGATTTATTAGAAAAGCAAGAAGCGATAGACTATTTAGAAGCGGATCTCGAGCATATCAATATTTGTTTATCAGAAAAGATCAAAGCTGTAGAGGTATTGGAGGAGACGCTGGAAAATCAAAATAAGAAAACAGCAGAATACACAAGTAACATGCAAGTTATGCAAGATCAAGTAAACGCATTGGAAAATGACAAATTATTACGATTAGACGAAATCGAGTTACTAAAAGAGAAGCTAGAAAGTCAAAATAAGAAAATGGCAGAGTACGCAAGTAACATACAAATTATGCAAGATCAAGTAAACACATTGGAAAGTGAAAAATTATTACGATTAGACGAAATCGAATTACTGAAAAAGACAACATTGAACAGACACAGTGTGAGAGATGTAAAAGTGAAGAATGAAGCGAGTGACACATCTCGTGATTTTCTGGAAGATGAGGAACCCGAGGAAATCATTCTGAAAGATGAAGTTTTTGCTGTTCCCGAGTTAGAAGTGTTACATAAGCCAGACGATAACAATGAAAGTCATACGGAAACAGGAAACCAACAACCTGATCCTCAAATGGCAGAAAAAATAATAACTATCGAAGCAGAAAATTCGGCATTAAAGGAAAAATTAACTCGAAGCATGACTGAAATACAGAGTGTAAAAGAAGACTTGGAAGCTGCTAAAGTCCAGTTACAGGATATGTCCGACCAAATATGTAATTTGCAAATTAATAGTGATAAGCCTAAGATTGAAAATGATGAGCCTGCCCTACCGATAGAAGTTGTAGAGACAGCGGAGATAGGTTGTCAAGTGGATATTCAATCTGAAGAACCACAGCCGGCTAACACTGAGCCTGATTTGCAAAATAGAAGTTGCCAAACGATTGAATATATAGGAGAGGAAGCGATGATTCAAACAAGTATTATCGGGGAGACAGGTGATCACGATATTATTCTGGACGAATTAGCGAGACGAATTGTGAAATATGATGATGAAAAATCTCAGCATAAAGAAAAATGTCGGGTGTGTAGACAGCTTGTCGGTAATGCATGTCTCTGAACTCTTATATAATAGTAATTTCATTGTTTCGCAGATGATTGCAAAATTGGACCAAGAAATACTATCTCTGAAAGAGCAAATAGAAACACTTACAGAAGAGAGCAACGCATATAATGTTATTGCAGAAGAATACAAAGAATCAATCGAATTACTGCAAAAGGAGCTTTCTGTCGTTTCAAAGGAAGAGGTAACGCGGCTTGAACAGGAGTTGCGAGATTGTGACATTATTAAGGTGTCTCTGGAGAAAAAAATCGAGGATTACGCCCAGCGTCTTAATGTAACCGAAAACGAATTATCTCTTGCTAAAAGTGACTACAGACAGTGTTCAGAAGTACGTAGCTTCTTCTTTTAATACCACGTTCCACGTAATATTTTGCAAGTTTGAAAAATCTCACTTTACATTTGCAGGAGTTAACCACCCAACAAGCAGACTTCGTTAGCCATACCTCAAAGGTAAGTACTATTTTTCAACACCTGCATGAAAATGTGTTTTACAGCAATGTTCTCTTGTATTCCAGTTGAGAAACGAATACGTGGAAACAATAACTAACTTGCAGAAGGAAGTTGCTAAATTAAAGAAGGATCTTTCTGTTGAAGCGGAAAAGAATGATATCAAGTCGCAGGTATTTAAATAATCTCTACAAATACGAAATCCCACAGAATATAACAATCTCCGCCTGAATTTTCCTACATTTAGTGTTTAGATGTTCACGCCTCAAAAATCATGGAATTGGAGCACAGCCTTGAGGGTATAAGTGAGCTTCACCAACAGATCGAGAAGTTGAACATGAATTTAGAAACGTGTCGAGTTGAGAAGGAACATCTGCAAAGATTGCTGGACGAGAATAGTGACAAGCTTCTGGATTTCAAAGACCGTTTAGAGGAGGCAGAGGAAAAGGAACGGGACAAAGATGCTGAAATAATCTCCCTTCAGAAAGGTTAGTTAAACATCTGTTGTGTCCGCGCAATGGATCATTGCCACAGAAATATCCATCGTTCTATGACTGTTGCAGAAATAAAGGATATGATACAGAGAAGCGAGGACGATCACAGAAGCGACAAGCTAATGGAGGTGGAGATGAAAAGCACGATCAAGGATTTAACCGAAACTAAATTGTTGCTTTCTCAGAGCGAGAAGCGCATTCAGGACTTAGAAATACTCGTGAAGGGTTCCGAGCAGAACGCCAAGATATTGGATCTGTTGCAGCAGAGCGCTCACGAAAGACAGGCGGATAATGAACGATTAAGGAATCTGAACAAGGAATTGAAATGTAGCCTAACCGAGAAGGAACGCGAAATGGAAGCGTTTATGAAGCATAGAGACGAGATGGTTGGCAAGTACGAAAATTTAGTCAAGGATCAACAACAAGAATTGGAGAAGCAGAAACGAGCGGTACTTCTTTCGTTTGATTGCTCGCTGAGGTGTTTAATTAACGAGTTAGATTTAATAATTATTCTTCCGCAGTTATCGAAAACCCGTAAAGACTATTGCGAAAATACGTCCGAGGACGAGGTGGTACAGAAAGAACGCAGAGTGAGGCGACTGCCAAAGAGATACGAGACATCCCCGAAACCTGTCGATTCATCGGTGATCGAGCTTTCTGGTTCTGACTCTAAGTACGTTCGTCGGTAAATATATCTGGCGTACGTCCGTGTAATTTGAGATTAGAAACTGAAACTGTACTTTTATTTTAGACGGAGCGGGAAGAAGGTCGCTTTGCCACCTCCCTTACCAGGGGCAACTACGGATAGGAAGAGAAATCCTCGTAAGAAGAAGTTGTATTTAACAGCAGACGAATCTTTCCAAGACATCGAGCCAATCGAAGTAAGTCCTCTTAATTTTCACATCGTTCGATATATAATATTTGAATATTTCAATACGCAGTATATTTCTTCCTCAGAGTTCTATAACAATTACGCCAGTAACAACGCCAACAACAACTTCTCGCAGCTTGAGAAGTAGACGAAAATAATGGAATGTAAATAGAACTTGCAAATTAGACGTAAATTATGAAGGAAGAAAGTATCACTGTCGAGAAGACCGGACGGAACAACCATAGCCGTCGACGGCTGTAATGTTTTATAAAAATATTACAATGCACGCCCAGTTTTCTGTGATATTTCGAAACAAAGCTATTCCCTATAATATAAGACATACGATAAGGTCATTAATTATAGAGCAGTATTTTTATATCTTTTAAACCGCCATTGCGTATTAAAATAACGTATTTTTGAACAAGGTGTTGTTCCTTCTCTCCCATGTCTGGTACTTATCCATCGGCAACTGTAGACTTGTTGGGATTGAAGGATATAAGTACGTACCGTGCGACGCATACACCTCGGGTCCTCGCGGAGAAAATCTTCGCAGGAAACAGATTGATGGATTACCGCTGTTATTGTTTTTTGTTCCAGTTTATTTTTCACGAGGTACACGACCCTTTATTGTTACATTCCGCAATTATAGTAGTTTCTTAATAGTTCCGTAAATTGAATGCTTGCCTCCTGATATACTCTCACATTAGTTACTCATATAATATATTATCATACTTTCAATGGAGTCAACAACATATATATTTTTTTTATTTATTTCCATATGTGTATATATGTATATCATTTTTATATATACGTATCGGGTGTATGTTCGCCAGTGAATATGCACTGTACCATAGGATAGCATTTTTTTTTGTTCCTTTTTCTCTTTAATTACACAATTCACAGAGTCGCTTTTGAAATAGGGGGGGGGGGGGGGGACTGCCGAAGTACACCATACGATGATGATTTCGTTAATTTTGCTTTGGCCATTGAATCCGTTTCGTCCCGAATTTTGCACAGAGGGAAAAGACGTTCGCTCGTCGACGCATTGCTTGTATTCGTTTTATTCCTTGATTCGCCGATCTCTCCCTCAGCCGTCGTCGGGCAGATGAAGGGCACAGTCGCAGAATGTACTTTCTCATGTCTGAATCGGAGGGGGGAGGGGGCAAGAGAACACCAAAAAACACGGAATAACGGGCACTCCGAAGTAACGCGGGTGGAGCGTCGCTCTCGGCGAAAGGAATCGTATAGATAACGTGTAACAGGCCGCCAACGAAAGAATCAACATCGCAATAGAATTCACATGTATTCAATATAGTGGCATAAGAAACGCACGTAGATTATCGCCTCGGGGAGAATGTCATTACCAAGCCGCGTGAAGCACACACTCGCCAATCCCATCGCGTGCACACGCGGCGCCCTTATCCTCCTGCTTATCTCGCTCGCAAACTCCCGCCAAACTTAGGCCCGAATAATTGTGGCATCTTAACATTAATATAATATGTATATGTATGTTTAATTTAATACGTATATATCCACCTAACGCGACTAGTCCGAATGAAACGCACCTTCGCAGCGAGCTGGGCGAAACACGCGCACGCGGCGAATCACCGCCGAGTTCAGAATTAGTCTCCCTTTCAACGAATCTCTCTAATTACACACAATTAGTCAAGTCTCAAAGAGGTGGGGTGGGAGGCAAGAATTGACGAAAAATCTGGACTCAACCCCCCGGCGCACGCAATTGTCGATTTTTTATGCATATCGCAGCCGTTCGCTTATGTTCGCGCGGTTATCAACTCTCCTTGACCCTCCTTCGTGTAATAAACGCACCCACCTCTTTGTACATGTCTCATTAATTGCTTATAGAATGCAACAGTCGAAGACTCTGCCGCCGATCGATTGTGCGGTGTCCACGCGGGAGGGGCTTCTCTATTTTGATGACGACGGAGCGTCGCGGCTGTGCAGGCCGGTGGGAGTTGCTCGGTGCTCGATCAAAATCGTTTCAGGCGGCGATCATCTGCACGCGCAGCGGCGACGCTTCATCGTCCGCGGCTTTCTCTTTATCCGCAAATTGTTGTTTTGCCCCAGTTCCATCGGGTGCAAGGAAATCATTTGGACGGCATGTCGCACACACGGAGAAAATCATGTCGAGGAGTTTGTTGCTGCGGTTCTACGCGACTAACGGCCGGGGCTCTATCGACTCTGTTACATTTTTGCTCGTTTTCTGCTGTACTCCGGGATCCGATCGGTTGCGAAGTGACTGATGCCCCCGTTCCCGTGGACACCGGGAATCGTCGGCTACGCTCTCAACATCATTACGCCAGCGCGATGGAAACGTTTTAACAAATATTTCGTCGAGTTTCAACATAAGATACAACGTCGTCTCTTGCAATGCAACATTAACAATGCGCCTCCTAGTCGATACAAATATAATCCGCGCATCTTTGCAAGCTCTCGTTCTATCCGTGTACCGCGACAGGCACGCGTGATATGATATCGTTGCGGAGCAGATCGCCAATGCTCGTCAAGCGGAGTTAACGATCGCTGGCATGCGAAGCCCGCGACAACGTACTAGCGAATAAAGGACCCTTTGCAAGGATAAAGCGTTCCATCGAGTACGTGCTCTTATTCCTCAAGGAAACGAAGCCGGCGATACGCGTCGATCTGTTCGAAACGGTGTCCTTCGGCACACGGCAGTGTAATAATAGAAGTTGGGAAAAGTCCTCGATCCTTCGAACCCGATGAAGAGCGTTCAAATTGAATTACTTCTTTCTCGCATATTTTCTCTCTCTTTTTTTTTTGTTAAATCGTATATATACTCCGTAGCACAGTGCAATTCAAGTTAACGTCGCGTAATATGTAGGCGTACTTTTATTTTTCGTCTGTGTCCTCTTTCTTTAAATAGTTTTAACGATCGATATTACAAACGAGAGGTGTTGAATTTTTTTTCTTCACATTTGTTTCCTTGAATCCTTAAAACGCCCCCGACGTAATCGAAGGCGAGTCGTCTAACAATTGACATGAGTGTGGCGTTAAGTGTCATCGTGTTGGTTTCGTGTGCACGCCCGTCCACCGTTCGCTAGATCCGCAGATCATCGATGGATGGAACCGACGGAGGTTCGGGAAGCGAGATCGATCGATCGGCAAAATAATTCACGAGCCTGTCCGTGGCGCTCGGACCGCTCTCCTACCCCAATCTCTCCCTTCCTCTTTGTCTGCGCCCCCCCATTTCTTAGTCACCTTCATCGTGCTCGAGGATTGCGAACGTACCTGTCGAGACAGATATCCAGGAATGTGAACTCTCTTTAGGGTTCTCTTTTCTCTTTCATATTAATTTTTACACCCTCTCCTTCGTTCCCCCATCATCCTTTATTCGTACATGGTACGATTTTGGCGATTTTTATCAGCCAAGTCGAAGGATATTGGTCACTCGTATCGCAAATATATGATTCTGATAATCTTCCCATGTTCCTTCTAGCCAGTCAAGAGACAAGCCGAGGAACTGGGGTAACTCGACGATATGACGGAGTGTAGCCGTTTTGACAAGCCAAGATCCTTCGCTCTGACTATATGCTTCGAATATTGGTGGCCTTACATATCAAGCTGAACCTCCACGAAGAAGAGATCCCGTCCACGACATCCTTTCGCACACATCTCGACAGGTGTACAGAGGAGAGAGAAAGAGAGAGAGAGAGAGAGATAGAGAGAATGAAGAGACAGAGAGAGAATGAAGAGAGAGAGAGAGAGAATGAAGAGAGAGAGAGAGAGAGAGAGAGAGAGAGAGAGAGAATGAGAATGAAGAGAAAGAGGGAGAAGAAAGGGGGAAAGGAAAGAAAAGGGTAAGGATCCTTCTGTCTCGGAGAAGCGATCCTCTGCGTGACTGTCGGAAGAAGGTCGATGGAAACAGAAAGACATAGTACCACCCAGCCGCCGATCTCTCACATTGTCCCCTCTAGGATCTCAATTGAAACGCGGCGGGACCGCCTGTTTAACCGGTCAGAAAGGGGATCCCCCGGCTCACTTGAGATCCTCGTCCTCGTTGGCTAGGAGCTCGTCGATCTGCTTCTCCCAATCGTCCTTATCCACCGTCGCGACGCCGCTTTTCCCCTCGCTGCCGGTCACTACTACCTCGTAATCCTTCAGCTCGGCCTCCAACTCGCGCTCCCAATCTTCTTCTGCGGAGATTCAGAAGCACCGTTGTACGTATATGCACCTAGTTTCGAGCGGGCCACGCGCCGGGATCCCGTAACGCGGTAGAATGCGCGCCCATCGTGCTAGTGTCCCGTTTCTGTCGCGTTTCATTGTGTTCCCTGTTACGATGGGTGTCCTGTGTGTGTATGTCTGGTGTGTCACCGTATACGCGCGGCGCAATACTCGCGCAGGCACTCGCGCGTACACGCGACGCGGAGATACGTGTGCGCGCGCGCGCGCGCCGGCGAGTTTTGCAGCCCGGTGTCCCTGTTTCTTGGCATCGATCTCGGGACTACGCGCCCCGCGTTCCGTGTGCTGGTGTGAGAGTTTAATCGTGTCCCTGTGTTAGTGTTAGCTGGGGTAAGCGGAAGGGTTTGGGGGCTGGGAGGGGGAGACAAAAACTCAAACCACGCAAGGACAGAGAAACCGTGGACAGGGGTGGCGCAAGACGGGGGTGGCGATTCTCCGGCGTCCCACGCGACGCTGTTTTCCACCCACTTTTAATCTACTACGGCGACGACATGCGTCGATACCCCGCAAGATTTTACGGATCCGCGAGCATCTTTCCCGCCCGACACCCGGCGAGCAGATTTATTCCACCGTACCTAGGGCACGGGCCCTCGTCGCGACGACTCCACCGCTGGGCTCGCGCGCACCGGTCCCGTTAAAACAATCGGAACTAAGATGATAAGCGCTCTCAGGGTCGATTGATCGGGCTGGGAAACCCTATTCTCCAGGAACGCGATTTAAGTAATTACCGTCCCTCCAGGCGCGGGATCAGGCTAAACGCATCTGAACAGCGACGGCTATATATCGAAGTCGGGTGAACTCGCCTGTTCGGAACGCCTACGACAAAAACCGATGAAACCGTATTCGCCACGGTTGGCTCGTTGCTCGTCTACTGACAGCTCGAGTGAATTATTTCGCCCGTGCCTCGCAGAAACCGAGCCAACCGACCAGATCGCCGATTTTTTTCCCCCCTTTTCCCAACTTTTTTCTTGCTCGCCAACAGCCCGATACCACACACTCGTCCCTCTCACCCTCTGCCATGCCCCGCGTGTATATCGATTCGACTTTACATGCGCTCTGCATGTCGGCCGACGTTCGATAGGCTCGTGGACGCCTATCGAAGCTCCGTTCGCACCTCTGTCGATTTATCACTCTTTCTTCCTCGCGCCTCTTTTGCTCGTTTTCTCTCATTTCATATTTCCTTCTTCTCGATGTCACCTTCATCTCTCCCTCTCTCTATCTCCCTCTCGATTTTTCTTCTTCCTTTTTTTTGGGGGGGGGGGGGGGGGGGAATTTTTTACGTCTTTAGAAACGCGCGCATCGGAGCGCGTTCTCCACCCTGCCCGTTTATTCGCTGCTTAAGCGTCCGTCCGCACGCGGAACGCGCCCGGCGCGTTAATTAATCTCATTCCCAACGCTTGCTCTCTCGCACCCTCTCAGTGTCCATCCCTGCCTCGACACTCCGAGCTCTCGATTTTTCATTTCATTCTTCTGCATCGCCACGAATTTCGCGCTGCTTTCGGGTGGACGGTCGTGTAAACGGATCGCCCTCGTCTGGCCGCTGTTCTTTTTTTTTGTTGTTGTTGTTCTATTAGTCTGTTTTGATGCAACTTGTACGATGGTTCTGTTTTCTTTTTATTCTGCGTTGTCGGAAGGGGATCACTACGAGGACAACACCCACGAGAGACGGGACGAATTTACAGCTCAATCCCAGTTATTTGTTAGTGTTCTTTTTCGTTTAGCTGTTTAAAACACGTATTGTCGTTTAACGAAGTGTTATCTTATTTTCTGCCTTAATTCTTTACGTAACATTTAGTAAATCACTTTCTCTTAAACCTCCTGCTTCCCTCTGTTCTATCCCCTCGTTTGGGAATCAATTATCGCATCGTCGTCCTCCTCCCTCTCTCCTCGGGGCTGCATTACCTCACCGTGGTTTCACATATATCGTCGTTCTCCATTTACTTAATTACTCTTAACGGTTTACAACACGGAGAATATCGACAAGAGATGGCTATTGATTAAGAACGAAGACAGACAGACGACAGACAGACAAACAGACAGACAGACAGACAGACAGACAGACAGACAGACAGACATGCAGTCAGACAGACAGACAGACAGACAGACATACAGACATACAGACATACAGCCAGCCAGACAGACAGACAGACATATAATTGAGTTTTTTATCTCTGCTTCGCGTAAGTCAAGATTTTTTTATCCCTTATCTCTCTCCTTCCCCTTCCTTTCCATCTTCATCTCCTTCATAAAAAGACTCCCTCTCGTTCTTCTTCTCCTCTAAGCCATCCCTCATTCTTCCCCTCTGACCTTCTCCCTCACGTACTCAAGCATACACAAACACACACAAGCACACGCACTCACGCTATCTCTTTCTCTCCCCCTCAACACCACGTGCTGCTATTCGCGCGAACCCGGGTTCTATCAGTTAACGCGCTTTAAATCCGACGTGTCCCTAAACGTTACTTCCTCTCAATGGTTGTTATTACCTTCTCCTATCTTTCACCCCTCCCCGCCCTCTCTCTCTCTCTCTCTCTCTCTCTCTCTCTCTCTCTCTCTCTCTCTCTCTCTCTCTCTCACTCTCTCTCTTTCTCTCACTGCCTCGGGTTTATCCCGCGATATCGATCGCGCGATCGACGAACGGCGACGCCGACGATCCGCGTGTTGCAAACGACGACAAACATCTACACAACGATGAAGATAACGATAATGTAAATTCTCACGGACTACCATTTTTTTTAAATCGCCGATCGTAACGCAAGTGTGTCGCGAGATCCAATCGACGTCGGGGGATGGACAAATCGAAACGAAAAACGTGGGAGGAGGGACGATGGAGAAAGTGGAACCGAAAGGTCGGTGGATTGGCGGGGTTAGTTGTACAGGGGGTGGTGAAAACACAAACAAACTGGACGATGGAACGCCCAAGGATCACTCAAACATTAATTGGCCCGGCGAAACAAGAAAGGAGACTGAAACTGAAGAGTGGGGGAGTGTTAGTAGTAATCGAAAAGAATAGAGGGGGTGGCGGGAGGGTTCGAGGAGATCATGGACGAGAACCGAGAAATCAACGTCGGCTTCCGAGATGGGGGGATAGAAGTTTGTTGTATTATTTGGAGGGGTGCTTTTTGGATAATGCTTTTATCGGGGGGATGTCTCCTCTTCTTTAAGCTGTTGACAGAATAGAATGAAAGCGGTCGTTTAGTCACATGAGGCAATCAATAGTGTCAGTTTCGAAACTAGCAAGGCTTGGAACACGAACGAGAAAGGTGGTATTGTGTGACAATAAAACTGAAGGCGGCGACCGCCGGCATACCCCTACTAATACAAGCACAGTGATAGGAGGTTGAGGAGAAGCCGCTCGGGCGAATGGACGAGCACACAGACTACGGTGTTGACAACGGCGCTAACGGCAGAAAAAAAAAATTGGTGGAACACATCGAGATCGAGTTTCACGATGACGTTGATTTGCGTATTGTACTCACGGGGGCGGGGGTGGGATGGTATTTCTTGGACACCCGGTATCGTGGGCATAGATCAGTCGATCCGAGGGAACCGTTCTTTCCTTCTGTTTGCCAGCAACCGTCGAAAACATAGGTATCTCTGCGCATTTTACGCGACTGTCACCTGTTCGCTTCTCCCTCGAACATTGAATATTCATCGTGCCGGCAAATTGGGAAGGAACGGAGCACCCACGAACCTTAATCTCTTGCTCGGGAAAATTTCGTTGGTGGTCGTAACGGAACAACGCGCGGACACCTCTTCGAATATTGGAATTTCGTTGACCCGTCAAGGCGTGCGCGTATAAAAGAATTTTATTCTTGCGATCAACGCGCACACGCGGGCTCATTTCAGGGGGTAGCGAATCGAGGACGCCGGGTAAGAGGCACCGACCAAGGGAACCATCTTGCTCGGTGACTATACCGCGGCCAATACTCTCCAATTGGATAAATTAGACCGAGGGAATACGTGCCAAGAGTTAGCACCGTCGTTCTTTATGCGTTCCGCGCAGTGGTCCCTCTTTAAGCAAGGTTGAACGACGACCAACGATCACTAACCTTTCGGTGGCTGCATCCCCAGCTTTTTCATGCCCTCTCGGACCTCTTGGAGGTCGGTGTCAGAGACCCTCATGCTATCGGACACGAATTCGTGGCCTGGCGAATCGGCCAATGCGCTGTTACTGCTGCTGGTCACGGTTCCGCTGCCTTCCTGGCCAGTGGTCACTTGAACTGTTCGCAAGACAACACTCACGGCTAAACTAGAAGGGTTGGGAGCTGCCTAACGCTAAGCACTATGCTCACTAGGGTCTCTTAGCTCTCTTATCGTTGAATTTATGCTCCCCATTTACTGTTCCGTGAAAGACGAGCATAACGAACCGCGGGCGACTCGCCGCAACTTCTTTCGACGTTATTTGAAAGATGAGTGATCAAACTGAAGTGACGTGAAATGCACAGAACAAGGTGTACTGTGTGTACTGGACCTTGGACGAGTATCTCGGTGTCTTCAGAAAGTTTGACTTCCTCAAGGATCTTTAACTAGCTCCCAACAAATCTAACTCGATAAGAATCATCAGATTTTAATCACGGACAGGGACGGTCAACGGCTCCGTTAACTGTCTCGTGAACTCATTAAACTTCCAGTGAAGCTCGTAGCAGCGCAGCGAGTCACCGGGATCGGATTCTCATTTAGCGAGATAGTAGAGAACCGGTTGAATGCCCTGGGACAGTCGGCGGGAGCGCAGAAGGGCGGGAAGCCTCTCCGGGAAGCTCGCGAAAATCATTTTCAGGATTCATGGATCGGACAGTATTTCAGGCATCGCCGTCGATCCGGTCGCCTTCCCCCCCCCCCCCCCGACTCGAGGGGTCCCGTTTTATCCGGCTGTTCATCTCTTCCCAAGGAAATCCCATTGTTCGCGGGCGACGCTTCCCGCTATCTTCTGACATCCACCGTCCCGCCATCGAACGTGGCCAACGATTCGCGTTTCTTCCAACGTACCGGAGTGCCCCGCTGATTTTCCAGCGTACGCGAGTCGATAATTCTATCGACGTGGGAGGGGGAGGATTATCGGTTCGCGCCTCCAATTAACTTTGCATTTATGATGCTGACGTGTACGAGATAATAGGCGGCACGACTTTAATCACTCCCCGAGCTCGATCATTCAGACTACGTTCATCCCCTGCGGAATTTTCACTGCCCCACGGTATCACCGATATAGCTAATCTTTATACAACTTTATCGGTGATATCGCTCATGGAAATTCAGCTGTATTCGGCGCGCTGCATAGAGAAGAGCGCGATCAATGATTGACGCGCAACGTTTAACAGCGAGTCAAGGGAACGCGAGTGAAAAACGGGCGACTGCCAATTCGAGCACGCCGGTACGTTGTTTAACCCTCGCGCGACGGATAGTTTGGCGCGCATCGGACGTTGGGCTGGCTTTCATCAGCGTCGATTTCGATGCGATTTTAAGTTCCCATGTTTTTGGACAAGTGATGCGTACGAGTTGATACGTTTAGGGCAGGTCCGAGTGGACCCCGTATCCGCCAGGCGAGGGTTGGTAGCGCGTCGATGAACAAGGGGCTCTACGACGCATTAGAAATTGTCAAATGTGCCATGCAAAAAGATTTCATCCCAGAGTTGCCGAACAGATCATAAATCAGGCGTGAACGGAGCACGACGCTTGTAAACGTCCCCTCCTCTCGATCACTCTTCCTCGATATCCACTCGCGTTCGATTCCCGAGGTACGTTTACCGGCGTCGTGCTTCGAGGGGCGAAAGGAGCTCGCCCCTCGGTGGAACGGATGTAAGGGGAGCAAGGGGTGTCGAGTGAAGCAGCTCGAAAACTGTAATGCAAACTAAGGGGCAGCAAGTACCAGAGAACAAGCGAGAAGGGCGTGTGCACGATGCGATGCTCCTCTGGGCCGACCTCGGCTAGCCGTCCTCGGGTCTCTCGCGTTACAGAGCTCGACAGGTATCCGTCAAATAGAAAAGAAGTGGGCGCCAGCCCTTAATTGAAGTCGAGGGGCACAGCGCACCGTGCAAACGCACTCAGTTAAGCGCGCAAAGTGTAGGTGGACCTCGAGTTACCTGCAGGTTCATTCACGGCTCCCGTGGAGCTCATGTTCTGGTTGTTTTCCGCCTGGCTGGCCATGGTGTTCAGCTCGTGGCTTTGGCGAAGCACCGAAACCCGGTAGAAGTAATTTCTCCAGAAATTCTCTTCCGACAAACTGCGGCGACAAGGGAATTAATCTCGGTGTGAACTTGAAGCTGACACAGAACGTTACACCGGTCCCGATTCGCCGTAATCAGACGCTGATTAATTGGCGATTTAATTTAGATCGGTAATTAATCGACCCGCAGCTATGTACATGACCTTCGCGGTTACCCCGAGAGAAGTGGATATCGAATTCGAATTCCCGGAGGTCTCGAGTTAAACCACTTCCATCAGGATAATTTCCTAGATACGCTTCCGTGGATGCTGTGACTTTACCGATCCCGAGTCTGGGCTCAGAGTCTACGATTATCCTAAAGTAACAGTTGACTCTAGGCACGTAGGACAATCTGATGGTGACTGACCCCAGACTCAACGGACACAGTAGCATACCCCCGAATATCGCTTGAAGGATATTCATCTTCTAAAGTGGCCGAAGGAAATGCCAGGTCGTTAATATCGGAAGGGCTGTGCGGAATTACGTACACTTTCGGCACCAGCTGGAACCTCATGTTTTCCAGATTCGGATCAAGAGCCAGCGTAGCTTGAGCCATCGGTTGCACGGCTTCGAAGTCCCATGCGAAATTTACGTCCTCGGGCGGGGACCTCAGGAAGTTTCGTTGATCCTAGAATCAATGCCCGCGTGAAATATGCACGACAAGTTCGTCAAGTTTCTCGGCTTCGCCGCGCGAGGACACGCGACCCCGATGGTATTTCCATTAATTCGCTCTACGGCGACTTTGCGACGGTTGGGATTTATCAACGGCAGAGTGTCCCCTTCAACGGGACACCTCCTCGGGGAGGCGCAATTACAGGACAATCGTTTAGATCCGCTTGCTTCCAAGGTTAACTTGACAAATGATTCGCGATGGTCGGAGGATTCAATTACGAGTTCGTTGATCGCTGCTAATTACGATGCTATCCTCTGAACATAATTGCAAGCGGCGACAAAAGAAACGGGAGAAGCGTGCACGAGAAAATCCTCGATATCGGCCCGTCCTCGGGTGTTAATCAATAAAGCAGACGTTACGCAAATTATCTTTACTAGGGCTAGGACTATTTGTCGAATTTTTCGATATTCTAATATGGGAATAGGGTAAACCAACCAGTAATTGACCGCATACCAGTGAACGCACATTAGGCAAAGAAATGTCAATTGTAAATTTAAAAATATTACATGTTTATAGGTATATGGAGTGTAGTTGCACTTTTAATATCCCATATTTTTAGTTACGCGTATAAAGTAAACATTAATAAGTACAATTCTTATTAAAAGTATGCGGTCATTTACTGGGCTTCTACAAGTTTTGCATTTTATAATCGTTTTTTTCTAATTACAATAAGAATAAGTAACTATTTTTATAGAAATTTCAAGAAAAATAAATAAGAATGCAATTTCAATAGTTGTTTTGTTGTTATACATAAATATATTCAAGTATTAATCTCAAAGGTCCATAAATTCAACAATTCGGTCATTCGCTGCTTGGTTTACCCTACTTCAGTTACTCAATTATTTCGCGAATATGATTCGAATATCCAAGTATCCAAATACTATTCGAATACTTAAATATTCGAATAATGACATTGGAATCCACAAATATTCTAAGTTTACTCGTAGAATTCGAGTACTAGTAAAATATTCGAATATTAAATTATTCGAATAGTCCCAGCCCTAGTATTTACTACGTAAAGTGGGAGGAGTACAGTGGGCTATATGTATTTCTTTCGAGCAAAGAGTGTGAAGACAGGGGGTTCTGTACAGTTTCTGAACATTATATTAGAGAGCAGCTTGGCAGGCGCACCCACTGATATTACCACCCTTCACTCAAGGCTACCTATTGGCACGCGACCGACTTTCCGTCGCCACTCGACAGTGTCCCTCAATTAAATGCAAGTCCTTAATTATTCTCATCGTTCAACGATACCCAAAACGTCTCCCATTGTCACGCAAAGAATGGCACCGCGTCGTGCAAAGAGTCTCGATAACAAAAATAGAAAAACACCCTTGCCATCACAAAAGGTATTAATCGCGAGTGGTACATTGAGAACCGCGTGAAAAGGCAGGTAAGCGAAGGTCTAGGTGGGAAGGTAAAGAAAGTCGCCTGGTCATAGATACCCCCTACGATGCTGCAACCCAGACGCGTCGTGAACCCGGACCACAAAGGTGAACCGATATATTTAAATCCCGGTAATGAACAGCTAAACACACGCTTCGTTGAGTCGTATCGTCAAGCATATTGCCTTACAGGCCGCTGGGCCGTGTTCCGAGCGCTTTGCTAGATCTCTTCCACTGTACAGCCTCCACTTTGCTAAGGAATCCAATTGCACACGCCCCTGCATCGTCCTTTTTCCAAGGATCCACGTGCGCGTCGGATGGGACCGTATTGCAGGGGCGCGTGTATGAACGCACAAGGCGGAACGTTTATTACTCACGGTTGATAGCGATAAACATTCCTCGCGCAGTACATCCTCGTTGGGTGCACCGACCCACGGGGCGACGGCCTCCCCTTTTTCAGCAAGTTTGTTTGCCGCAATGAGGGCCTCCTGCTCTTTGTTTAGCTCGGCGACCAATCTCTGAAATGCCATTAATTCCATATTACAGAGGGCCAGAAAGAGAGAGAGAGAGAGAGAGAGAGAGTGAGATAGAAATGCGGGGCGGCAGGTGTGAAGGGAAAGAGACGGAGGGTGGAAACAGCTGGTGCTGGTATTGGACAAGTGTCGCTGGGCTAGGAGATAGAGAGCAATTATCGATGTCATCGATGGCCTGGCGAGCAGGCACGGAAATAGCTACGAGGAGCTTGGTAAAAGCTGGAGAGCGACGCGACGGGACGTTCACCCCCGGTTAATTAGATCCTTATCGTATTTTTGTGGATACCACTGCTGCTTCCATCTCGCGGCCCGCTAAGATCGTATTGATCGCAGCGTGAATTTCGCTGATGCCAGATTTACATCGGCGGAGCTTCGGGCCCCCTTGGCTCGTGGAAATTCGGATTGCTTGCTGGCGACTGTTAACAGGGTCGCCGTCTACGACCGTAGGAATCCAGACTATAATATCACGGCTACTTGGATATGTATGAGATTAATTACCCCTCAGGTCAGGTCTGGAGCTGCCTCTCCCGACTTAACCCTTTAAGGCTCTTTTCTCGGCGGAAAGAAATGATTTCTTGCGATTAGTTAACTGACAAATGGCCCCAATACATGCACACCATCGTCGTTTTCCCAAAGAAGCCAGTCGAAATATGATTTTCTCGATGTGACATAAACATCAAACTGGGCGTGTACGGATTAAAAAAGCGATTTTTCTTCGTGAATCAAACTTTACAAGCAATTAATTTACACGCATCTACCAAATAAAATGTAAAAAAAAAATAATTTTACTCTTAACTGTTTTAAGGAAACCAGAGTAACGTTTACTGTAAACATTATTTGCATCTCTGAGCATCTCTGATCCATTTAGAGAACTGAACCGTTTTGGGACTCAAAATTATCGACTATCGATTTTTTTATACGTCTGAAAATGATGTGACGTATACGTCACACTGAGCGCTAAAGGGTTAACGATCCTATACACGGATCTGGAATCTTTCAATTATACAAATCCACCAGCGACGGGTACGCGACAATATTAGACTCCCCGTGCATACGTAAAGCCTGTCGATAAACTGTCAACTTTACAGACATCCCCACTTGGTGATCCAGTTAAAAGTGGTAGAACTGAATTACAGTAGCCGGCAAGCTTCCCGGAATTCCAAATTAATAGAACCTCCGTAGTTCCATCTCCGAAGTGTCGCAGATCTTGGCATCACATCTATCCATCATGGCTTTTTAATTCTCGCGCTGCGTTTATCTTTCAAACGCGCGAAATTAGACCAGCCAATGAGGATAACGCACGGGCTGAGAGGGAACTGTAGGCGACGCGGGGTACGACGAAACAAATGGCGAGGATTGTACCGGGAACGAAGAAAAATGAACGAACAGGGATCACGGGGTATACGAAGCATCTAAAAGGATTAAAGACGGGGAGTCCTGCGGCGCTCAGAGCTTAAGCTCGGATAACCGAGCCCCCCTTATTACCGCCCTCGTATTTGGGTCAACGAGCGTCTGGACTTGAACATCCCTTCCACTTTAATACGCTGTACAACTATTGACGATCAACTCTCGTTACGCCTGCACCATTCAACCGCGATAAACAAGCCTGGCGGGTAACGATATTTCGCGCGGCATCAACCTAATATCACCAGACAGGCCATCACGTGGCGGGGGTGTTGAAGCGCGCCTCGGCCAGCCTTCCTTATTATCGCATTTGGGTCAATCAAGTTCTCGACTTCGCGTAGACATTGAGTCACGGGGGGCACGCAACGCTAACGTTTACCTTCAACCATGAAACTTCCATCAGAGATCGATATTTTTATTCCAGAAGGGGGCCGGGCTCGCGGGGAACTTCGCAAGCAGAGATGGATAAGATCTTTAATTAAATAAAATCATTATACTTTGTCATTCGTTCGTTAACCCGAGTTATTCGAAATTTTATTTCAAATAAAACTTTTGATCGATCTCTGCCTCTAAGCCTCGTCAATCTCCGCGCCGAAGCTAACGGACTTCACCGATGGAAATTGCTTTCTGGGCCGAGTATTGCTCCTTCGTCCTCCTTTTTTCCAATACGGGATGGCCTAGGCTGATCATTGTTTCCCTCCCGGCGTAATTCATCCGATAGTTAAAGCAATTTCCAGCGCACCGTGTAATGAAATCCGTGTACAAATGTCTCGCGGTCCGAGCGAACCGGGGGAGGTGGAGGGGGGACATGGGCAAGAAATGCATCGCGAGGCTCGTCGATCGGGAAAATGAAAATATGCAGTTTAATTAAACGAAACTGGTCACCTCGTTGCTTTTTTGGCGAGTAATAGGATCTGTTTGGTAACAGATGAAATAGGTGGGACGTGGCAGAGAGGTGAACAGATACTAACGCAGATGGGGGAAAAGAGGGACAATGCGGATTAAGATCTTTTGTCTGGAAATTTCATTACGCGGGGGGACGACGTTGAAACATCGATTCTAGCCTGGACGGTGTACAGTATTCGCTTAACGAGCCTTTCCTCGCCACCGTGTAACGCGGGGGAAAAGCTCGCGGTAAAGTATCGCGGAAAATGTTGGAAACGTTCCGGGAGGAAAAACTGCCGGAACCCATTGTGAAGTTAAAAAACTCGGGTCACGTCCGCGAAAGTTCGCCAGCCTTTGTTCGATCGAGTGAAACTTTCCATGCGGTGGAACTTTTGCGAGCCTGTGTCCATAGCCTTGCGTTAACATACGCCAAAGTTTCCGCCGGCGGAGAAATTCTGTCTTACAGAAGTCCGGCTTGTCGATCACAGAACCGTACCACCCCTATTTTCGCGCCGCGGCGTTCGGTCCACCCTGCGCTGAGGTTTCTAGGAGCTTGTGCACCAGTGGCCCAGAAAGCCAGGTTTATTTTCGTTCCACCGCCACGTCGATGAGAGGCACGTCACTCGTTTACAACTGTGTACACGTCCCCGGCGGATTTTTACAACCGTTGGTCACGCGAATATATGACTCCGGCATTATACCGGGTCGCAGCTGAGGCCGTATTTTTTAACGGCAGAGACGTCGGCTTGACATGTCAATACGATCTCGAGGATTACAGCTAACCTCTGGATCGATACGCGAGATTGTAACTACGCAGCGCTCATAAATCAAGCGAATGGAGCTTGCGCGGACACGCGAGGCCGAAGAAGAATAAGAAGAAACGTCGCGGAATAAACGTATCGCATTGTTTGAAATATTAGAGTCACTCCACAGCTACATACATAGCTTCCAAAGAGAACTACCTCGGGCTCCTTTCAGAAACTTTTTAAAGTAATTTACCCCGGTGTGGCCGATTCGAAACTCGAGGAACCCTTTCAGCGGAAAGCATCTACTTCGTTCCATTTACCTGAGATATTGTAACCGCGGCGACGGAATCTTAGCCGGATTCCCTGGTATTCAGAGAACTCGGGGCGACACGTGAGCTCGCGCAGGGCTGGAGATAATAAGATAAGCACGGGACACGAAAGGGCACTTGGTGACTCGCGAGGGTTTCGATACTCGAGATGGGGAACCAGGGCTAATCTGCGAGTGGCCGATTTCGATTCAGCTTATTCCGTGCATGCCACGCTTTCCGGGCTTCGCTGTGAGATCGCCACGAATTTCATTTAGCGGTCGCCGTTGGATGCAAGAGGATGCTGACCCCCGGACGCGGCCAGCGTTGGGTGGAAGCTGGAAAAATACCTTCCGGCCCGACGGATCGGATTCGATAAATCGATGCCAGGCCGCGACATGCTGATAAATGGAACTCCGTCTGCGGACGGATTCAATAGCCTCCTCGGAACAGATACGTCCGATTCGCTTAGAATGCAGGGTGTGTAACTTCCTTTCCGTACCCATGAACCCATTGGACGACAGTGGAAACACGCGGCTCCGTCGAGCACGCATATGTGTGCTTACAACGGGGTTTTGTTTATTCGAATGTGCATAGACCCGAGAATAATGTGCACTTTAACAATGTGGCCGGTCTCGGAGCGATGCCGCAGCTTCAGGAACCCGTGCAAAAAGCGAGATAACATCGTTACGAGTACGTGTTTGACTTTTCCACTAGAGTCTGACGCTTAACAAGGGTAGTCAACCCTTTTTCTCTCTCCCTCCCTTGTCTGGGGAGGATGCGTCTGCGTTCATCCCTCGACGCCGTCAGACGTCCCTTTACGATCAACGCCACGCATTCGCCAGCACCGTAATTATTCTCCTGTGTGCTAATTATTTGCATTAAAGCTTGCTGAAAATATACCGCGTTACGGTGATAAACTTTCCGCGGCGGAATGGAATCTTCAGCGATTTAATTAAATTCATAATCCTACTGTTTCAAACAATGCCTCCGGGGTAGTTGTTTCTCAATCCTCTGGTATGAATATTCAAGGGGATTGCTGTTTGGCGACCGCCGTTCTCGAGATTCGTCTCAGATTACGGTTCAAGGGAGGTAAATTTTCCAAAGATTCAAAGAGGCCGAGTTTTGTGATATTGGGAGATTTTTTCTTCGTTTGGATAGCGATCCGTGAAACTTTATACATTTATAGAATGTAGGGGAGGGTTGCCAATATTGTACTGGTCACCTAAATCGTACCTCTTCAATTTCTCAGTAATTAATGAATGTAAACGACATCTGAATAAAAATATCAAGTAAATGCGAAATAAGAAATAGAAACAAACCCTTTTGAGCTTACACCCTATTTTGTGCGTGCTATAAATATTTAAAAACATCAGGTACGATTGATAACTTTTTACAGGTAACTTTTTACCAGTTTATTTTAGCTGATAATAATCAAACAATGCAATTTTGTGTTGTATCTTTGTACTTTTCTAGAAGCGGGTTTAATGTAGAATATTTTACATTCATTTTTAGAACATATAATATTCATTATAATTAATAGATATTAATTATATATATATATATATATATATATATATATATATATATATATATATAAGTGGTACGATATAGGCAACTCTCCCCTAATGGTTAGTAGGGAGCAAATATCTTCGAGATAGTTGGTGTATAGGAATCTGGGAGAGACCCAGTACTTATCTCCCTGATATACTTATCTGCCAAGGGGCTCGTCCCGACATCAGTAACACGTACACTTGCACACTTTGATTTTCCTCCAGGGTTTCACGAGCTCGCTGTATCCCCGCGTGGACCTCTCACACCGTTTCAGCAGATTCCCGTAGGAAATTTCATTTTGCATCTCAACAGATTTCCCGTGGCAAAATGATTTTAATCGAGAGCCAGCCCGTGTGAAAGGGCGCACGACGTCTTCGAGGACCGACCGGTATTACGGTCACGTGGAGGAGCGAAACGTGGCCCGAATGCGGGGATCCCTGCCTTCTTCCGCCAAGTCGTCTCGAATTACCGTCCGGGGATTAAAACCGCGGAAGGGAAAAGGATGGTGGGAAATAGGGCGATGTCTATCGACGGGCGTTTCGGTCCAGCGACGTGCGCGGCCTGCGGTTCCGGCGATTAATGGTGTCGCGCGTAATGAATGGGTGTAATGAAGGCGTGCATGGTTACGCGCCCTTGCGCCATGGTGGATGATGATTGAACATTGTTTCCTGAAGGCTACAGTGTATTGATACACTAGACAAGTGGAAACAGATGCTGTTCGTGTTACGAGGCACGGTCTAATTGTGGATACAGAATGAGGGGATGCAGTTACACTGTAACCGGAGAAAGGGCGTGGGCTTCTTGATTAAATTTTAAATTCCTTCGAGGCATTTATCGGCTTACTCGATTTTAAAGTAATTACTAAGCATTCCCACTAATGAGACTCCAAGTAGGATATCAATTATGAAATATTCTGATCATATAAGTAATTCAGAGTCTTAAACCTGTCTTATATAATTCCAAGTCTGTTCGTTTAAAGAAGATTTCGCAGTGGCAGAAGTGTTGTTGGTGCCATCGTTAGACCATTCCCCTCGACTATCTCTATTCCCGGCTTATCGTTGGAACGATCCACTTTTATTTATTGAGTTGAGTGAAAGCCCTTATTTTCGATAAGACATCCGCCACTCTGCGGCGTCCTTTCACCTCTCCGCCATCGACAGCCGTTCGATTGGAGTTGATGCTCTCTTTCGGGGAGACCGCGGCAGTGTCTGCCGCGATTCGATATCAAGACAGCCGTCAACTGGCGCGTGTTATTACCAGCGAGTCGCGAAGAAGCGTCGTTAAAAACGAGTGGTTCGAGGGAACGGGAGGGGGACGTTCCTAGAGTCTGTCCCTGGTACATCGACCCAATTTCCAGCGGAATGAAGCGATACGGTAGCGAGAGCGTGGCCGAAAAGCTCGGCAGCTGTGAAACAAAGACGCCTACCGTCACGTTCGCCAGTTGAGAAGATCGTGCCGTCCCCATCCCCCTCGCACGGATACGCTAAATGGTCGCGATAGATATTAGCCGGAATTCGGGTTACATCGTGACTTGGCAAACTCGAATTCGAACAATCGATACCCCTGCGGAAGCGGGCCGTCATATTTCAGCGTGACGCCTCGTTTTCCAGCGGAGTTCACAGAAATTTCTCCCCCTCGGGGCGCTGCGCGAGAACGAGAGTCAAGTTGCTCGCGGAGTTTAAGGGCGTTTTTAAAGATCCAGCTCGAGGGCAGGCAGTCGCGTATAATCTAGTTTCCTAAAGGCGAACAGCCCTGAATGGACGGGTAATAACGCAGGCGCGGCGTATCAGGAAGAAGATTGATCGAAGGTGATTACCGCTAATTCTAATTGCCGCCGGTGCATGGAGCTACATTATGATATAACGCAAGTGCTCTCTACTCCCCGAACAATCCCTCCGACCTTAACCCAAAACCTTTCGTCTATTGAATTCTGTTACAGATGCGTAATGACCTGTTTCTCATCCGCGGGATGGCTAATCTATCGAGCCACTCTTTACGTAATATATGCACTGCTATCGTGCCAGCGATGAAGTCAGTCTTCCCGTGTAATATTTACAGAAAAAAAAAACGGGGCACTCGAATATAGTCCCGCAAGCGGACTTAAATATCGCCCTCTGCAAACACGCTAATATTACTTCTTCCGTTAAAGCGGAACTGCATTTTTACCCCCAAGGGAAGCCCAGCGCTGGAAATATTTACCGCAACGCTAGAATATTTAACGGTTATCCACTTTCACCTCGTATAGTATTTCCGTTCGGAAAATACCTTCGCGCGATTGTCGAATAGGGGTACAGTGCCCGATACGTTGGTTAAAATAAGATGGATACCAGTGGCTTGCCGAGACGGGGGGCAAGGACCTTGGCACCTCGAAAGAAGGGGCGTTGTAGGAAAAGAAAAATTAATTTTATTCATTAAATAAGTGTTTATAATCACCTAATGAATTTTACTGAAATTGCATTAAAAATATTGTAATACCTTACTCGGCTCCCCCAAGATTAAATCCTGACTGCGTCATTGGTAGATACCAACTACTTTATCATCAGGGGAGTTACGAAGATTGTTTCTTAGGACCTAGATTCGGGGGCGATGCTATATTTGTAGCGCTGTACGTATGTTTACCGTTGTCCCGTGCATCCGGACGTATCGCCTCTCTCGATGAACAGATAACTTCAGAAGTCGAAGTCGAGTTGAAATGAGAGGACAAAGACGTGACACCAGAACGCGTAACAGGAGCAAGAAGAGCTTTTGTAGTCAAAGAACAATGCGTCGACGTGACTTTTACACAGGGATATCGAGAACGGAGGTCGGAGGCATATGGAGGGAGGGTTGCTCCACGGCTAGCGAATTAGTCCACCTTGAAGGAAATTCATTTACGTGATCAGGCGAGAGGATTTATACAGGTAACTGTTTGAAAGGGCTGCTAGAGGCGGGCCTGTTATCTTTCAAAGGGGCAAATTATGAGACGCCGGCACGGTAATTGCGTGCCGCTTGAAATATTAAGACGCGTTTCGATTCGCCAGCGTGAAAATAGACATCCTCTTTCGCCAGGGTGTGTCTCGTTCGTGCTGCAGTCGGAGCAGTCGGCGAAACGGTCGACGATTCATCACCCGCGACACTCGCCGCTCTGGACAATATTTTCCTTCAATCTTTCGCGCGCATTGCACTGGAGCAGTACGGTATCAAATTCGATTACGCAACGGAGAGTTGTCGACACGGCGTCTACATTTAAACGAACAATTTGCAGAAGACCTAAGAAATATTATATACCAAGCGACCAACAGCAAGGAATACTTATCGCGAACGGACCTTTTTTTCTTTCTAACAAAAGAAAATTCGAAGACGGATTTCCTTTCTGAAAAGGTTTCACGAACGCCCGAACGGTTCTCGAAAACCCTATTCACGTTTGTTGCCGAGAAACCGCGGGGCGTGAAAAACGAAGTTCCCGCGAAACGATTAACAGCGAAAGACTTTCACAAGTAAAAGCCGCTATTGATCCACGCGGGCCTTGACAGTAATGGACTCGGCGCATTACCGGGCCACCTTTAATCATTTCACGCCCGAGGTTCTTACAGGTCGTCGTTGTAGCCCGCTGAAATACGCTGTTTCCAGAAGGATCGCCGCAAAAACCAGCGAGCTAAGGGTGCGGATAAATTTTCGAAGACGGTCGAGGGGGAGGGACGGGGGTGGAGCGAAAGGTTCTGTGGCAGAACGAGGGACTTATTGATCCGTGACGGGCTCTGTCCGACTTCTCGCCCGAACTTTCGGGACGTTTCATTTGAACCCAGTACGAGTTAAATTTCAATATGCAGATTCGCGCTGTAAAAGTTGGCGGTCCTCGGGGAACGTTGGCAAACATGCGAGGGCGAAAAGTCCACGTCCGGGAGCCGTGAAAAATATCACCACCAGCGAGAAGGTGTCCCATGCGTCACGAGACTCGCTTCGATTCTACGAGCCCGGTGAATCTCCGCCGAATACCGCAAACTGTATTTCCGAGCGGACCATGGCAGTCGCTCCGGTGTAGAGCGGTTTAACGACGGCAGGGTGTGTTCTGGTTGACGAGAGACGTTTCCGAGTAGAAGAGGCCTATTGATCCGTGAACGAAGCGCCAAAGGGATGGCGGGTGCCTCGTCCCCGACGTAATATCTGTGTTGCTGATAGAGAAAGCTCCATTTACGATTTTCTCGCGTCTGCCCCCCTGGGAGGGCCACGGGAACCCGCCCCGTTTCTTATCTCCCTATCTAGCTGACATTCCGTTTTTCCTTGTCGCCGATGGACACCGTTGGCTCCGCAACCACCGTCGCAGATGCTTCGGCTTTCTTGCGCTTCCGTTGTTGGATAATTTTCTTCCTCCCCCGCGCGCTCTTAATTATTGATAGAGGCATCGCAGCTGCACCAGCGGGCGAATAAAATTACTCGTTTTATCGCGTCGCGGGTACGTGCCTCTTAGGTTTTAACGTTTCAACGGTCCTCATAATTGCGTCCTCTGGTCCGAGGGCTCTTTCCTCTGCCGGAAGCGCTCGTGAATAAGCAAGTAAGACTGGATTATTATAGACACGGTTGTTCCCTCGCCGGGGGATTACGAATTGATTAAGTCAGGATGTAAATTATTCGTCGCCTCCGTTGAAAATAGCAACGCCTGCCGATGGCCCGGCGGCTAACTTTCCGCGATTCAATTTCGAATCCTCCTGCCGCGGGAAAGCCCGTTAGTCCCTATTAGACAGGCCTAACGAGCCGTCTAATGAAACAGGACACATCACTCGTCATTAATGTACATCCTAGCGGCCGGCTTACACAAAGCAAGTTACGTCGCAGCTAGGGTAAATAGAATTCGCTGAACACGCGCCGGCCTTCCGGGAGTTTTAGCTACTTCTCTGGAAATTGGAGCGGCAGCCGTGCAACAACTTCTGTAATGAGACCCGACGGCGAGGCTCGCCGAATGGAATCAACAATGCCCCCGCGCAATTATATGGAATTAAATTAATCGCGCTCGAAAGACGGTGAGTAGGTGGCTGAGCGAAAGGCGCCAGTGGTTGAGACCGCCTATGGTCAGGCCGCCAGTCCGCCAGTGGAAAAATCAATGACTCGGCGCACCAGTGGTATAACACCTACGACTCCTGAAACCGTATTAATAATAAACTGCAGCTAGACGCTCCTACGTCCATAATGTTTTGCAAGTTGTTAGCTATTGTTTCGAAACTGAGACTAAAAGGTCGATGAGAGTAAACGAACCCTAGAATATTACTGCCACTAGTTCGCCATTACAAAAGGCACCTTTAACGTTGCGATGTCAAAGTCGCTGAATCGACTTCTCCTCCCGTGCGAATTGTACATGTGGAGGAGCTAAGAAAGTGCTGCGGAATGTTACTCCGGGGTCATTAGTTCGATTAATTTACTTGGAACCTTCGAGACGAGTGTCCGCTGTCCCTCGAGAAATTACGTTGTCTGCGTGAGCGGGTAACATGGGAACGGTGGTTTTAAGAACACTGCGCGCGGTTGGTTCCTTTGCCAAGCGAAACCGCGGTACGCCAGTAGTAATGAGCGTGATAGAGTTGGCAGTAGTCGATGAGCGGACATAGCCGGACAGCAGTTGCGAACTATGGCAGGAACGCGATCAGACAGTAGTTAAAGTTAAGGGATGGCTCGTAATGTCGACAATAGAGACGGAACGCTCGTGGTTCGGCATAGTTCCCGCGGCGATCTAGGTCGTTCAGCGAAGACGCGGCGCGCTCTCTTATCTCGTAAAACGTCCGCACAAAGAGGCTTTTGATAAAGTAATCGTTCCCTGGCAACTCGACGCGCTACCCAATTTATGCATAAAGGACGCCGAGCGCCAATCGCGTTTTAAGGACGCGGAGAAGCCGACACCGTGCTAGCGAATTCGATTCCGTGTTGCGTTTCAGCATTGATATCGGCGCAGTAACGGGACACTGTAATCACGCCTTTCAATTCGCAGCATCGAAGGACGAAACCTGAGCTTACCCAGCTTCCAGCGAGAGATCTCCGCGAGAGCGCAGCGACCGGTGGCGCGTCGTTTCGTTTTTACCCGCGAAGCTGCACGGAACGTGACCCTGTCAACTTCGAATTCGTTATTTGTCTACGTTCCAATCCACTTCCATCGTTCGTGGAGTATCCGCGGTTCGATCTAGCCGCGAGATTAACCTCGTTCGAGGGAAAAGGCGCATCGTAGCGGGCAATAAAATGGGAAATGCCAGGACATCCTGGCTGCCAAGGCGAACCTGAACTTCTCCGAGGAGAGGCGCCGGGCTTTTTGTCGTTGACTTTGCATCCCGACCAAGCGGGTCTAAGATGGAAGACCGGAGTAGAACTCGTTAGGTATCGGAGGATTTGTGCCTTCGCTCTCCCCCACCTTTGTTTAATTGGAAGTAAAAGAGGCCCGTCACGAAACTAGGTATAATGGGGTGACAAGGGACGGCGTTTGACGCTTTTCAACGTCGAATTAATTCTGTCCGGCGACGTAGAATATGCCCGGAGAAATTGCATCGGCCGCCGTCGTTAGCGGTATCGGCCGGCCATTATCCAAGCGCGGAAACTCGATTACTCTTCCAATTCAGCGGAACTTTCGGCAGTGAATCGCGACAGCGGGGTAACTTTGCAGACGTGTACGCGTCGCGTTCGATGCACCGGAAGTTCCCTATGTCTTCTCACCGTTCCCTCCTGGTCCTGGTCGTCTTGTGCTTCGCGTCATTCCGGGTCAGTGCCCCGACCAAAGCGAGCTTCCCGCCGTCCCTTCTCTGCCGGGGGACCAGGGGAAAAGAGATTGCTCCACTGATCAGGGAACGGGAAATACATTAGCGCGGTGATCGACTGTCGCGGGAAACCCGGTGGCGTTTCGCTCTAATGGACACTGGACCACGCGAGGCGCGCATATTTTACTGTTTATTAGCGTCGCTGACGGTGGTAACGAACGCAGCGAATTGTTATAATTTAAGAAGCAGGTTTAAGCTTCGCGTATTCCGTCTATGCAATCGTATCGAGTGTTCTAAAAGTAGCCTGGGTAAATTGTACAAGATGTGTCGTAACACTGAGGAAGTTTCTTCGAGGGTATAGCCCGAGGTATAAGCTTCGCGGGGGCGCGTTCACTGAATTATGTCAACGTCTATCTAACCAAAGGGATCGGGTGGAGAAATTCCCGAGGAGTGGTCAAACATTTCTCAGAGCATCTCGCGTGGGAAGTCTTTCAAGTATCCTGGCGAGCTTCCTATGCACAAGTTTCTACAATCTCGAAGTAAGCTGAGCGACGATTCGCGACGTTGAGCATAAGCACGCGCGGAGCTAAACTGTGTCGCCAGGTTGTTATCGAGATGGGAAAGAGAAATCGCCAATCAGACTCTCCCTCGATGTATCGTCTGAAGGGGAGGGTGCGGGTTTCTCGAAATCCACTTAAGCGAGTTCTTGAGCAGAATTTCCTTCTGCTCGATTCAAAAACTTCAGAGCCACGATAATAAGACGACCTACTTTCCCCCAGCGAGCAGATCCCTCTTTCTCACGGTCTTATATAAACCGCACGCACCGTGCACCCGCTGAAAGAATCCCCGCTTGGCCACCCCTCCTGCCACACAATATCCTTCGCTCCCCAACCCCTGCCTGCATAAATCTCTCGCGGCAATTGAATGTTTATTTGCGAGTCCACAAGCGACTATACATCCTCTCTAATCGAATATCTCTTCGCGGCGATACGCCCCGATCGTGTCAAGGTTGAATCGGAATTGCTAGAGCTCCGCGTCCCGTTTCAGCGATGCGAAACATTTCGAAAGGGCCAACGAAGCTTATTACGAGCGCCAACCATCCTCTGTCTGGGTCGGGGGGTGATATAACGACACGCAGTTTCAGGCCAGTAATTATAGGCACGCTTCGCGAGCACCAGCTAACGAGGAACTCTGCGTTTACGGAGAAACTTCCTCGAGCCTGTAAGAAATATAACGCGCGCCGACGCTCGGCTTCCTTGGGACCCCTGTCTTCCTCGGTATAAAGATTCCCCACCCTAAAAGCTGAAAATATTGCCCGGGGGCAGGAATTAAGGTAGAGATATCCATCCCTTTCGCGGAGCCACACTCTTCTTGCACAGACTTCGCGGACGTCTCGGGAAAGACACTTGTTAGTAACTTTAGAGGTTGTTTGAGTTCTAATGGAAGCTGCGTCCGCGTGAACAGTGGGGTATCAGATAGAACTGAAAGATTCGAAGGCAAACAGAGGACTGTCGGTGGCGCGACACGCCTCCTTTCTAATTGGAACGTTTAATGAGCGAGTGAAAAGAAGTTCGGGAAAGCAACGGCGTAATTAAGAGAATTTTATCTCGATAGGGCTAATTGGCCGCTGGCGCTACATTTTAATGAACGCGCACACCCCGAAAGCGAGGGAACTTCCGGCCGATAGAAGCGGGGAGGAGGGGCGGGCGCGAGAACGCGGTCGCTTCCAGGGTACCCAACTTTCGGATATCTGTTTTACTTGAACTCGACGAAAGCGAGCGAGCTCTTCCTTGGAGGTCTGCATTAAAACGCTCCGCGAAGCCACTTCGCGGGAAGGAGTTTCGCGGAGATGGAATAAGGAGCGGAGGGAAAAGAAAGGGGCTGGCGACACGGGGGGATGGGGACCGCGTTTGGGAAACTTTTGAATTCGCTTAAGCAGGGGATAACCCTTGCTCCCGTTTCGAAATGGAAACAGGCATGGCCGACTTTGATCACTCAGGCCCGTCCAATAAATTGTCGCTGGCTCGGTGATTGTAGGAAACGGGGCGCGGGAGCACAGTGGGCGAACGGGCCGGGAAGGGCTGGCAATGAAAGGGTGGGACGGGAGAAAGTACGATCGAAGGCGCACTCCACTCGGCCGAGGACGAATCGATGGATGACCGCATCATTGTAAAACACGTCGACTTGTAGTTCGCGTCAAGACGCTATCATGCGTTATTGGATCAAGGAGATCGATGTAGCAGCCGATCGATCAGCCTATCCTCGATCATCGTCAAACCCTTCCGACCAAGGCTCCGACGGAACGTTATTATTACGAAATCGCCATCTACCTCGGAAAGTCTCTCTGCCGAATGGAGGTCGATCAACGAGATGGCCGGACAGCCGTTCTCTACATTCACGCTATTTCAACGAGCAGGTATTTCGTAAAGATTCCACTCCTTCTTGTCCCTCGAATTTCAATTCATCGTTGGCCACGTATGGATACCATCGGAACACTCGTCCCATACAGGAGTAAAAATTCGTAAAAGGGATTCTCGAGGGTAAATGGAAAAGCCGAGAGCAAAAAGAGAGCAGGAATTGTTCAATATCAGCGCTAGATGAAATTCCTGTCAACGTTCCGCACCCATCGCCCAAGACGATGCGCTAAACAATGAAAAGCAATTAACTGGGCGTGGGCGCCCATCGGGGGACTATTAAGCGCACACGTTATGAATCACAGTCGATGGTCAGGATAGTAGACCAACAATTAACGTGAACAAGCGTCTGAAGCGCGCGAGCGGCGAGCGTGTACAAAGCGAGTGGTTCAAAGGAATTCCGCGAATTCAATTTCCCGTGGAAACGACAGGGAAATCTCGCCTCTGTATCCCGTCCCGTTTCTCGACGCGTGGACGGTCGGCTCCAGAGCCCACGAAGTGCGGCATGCAAAACTTGCGTGCGCGTGTACGCGGGCCGCGCTTTGGCTTTGCCTCCGGGCTATCTAGGTCACAGCCTGTCCTGACCCAGATGACTGTTCGTGTGACGTCACCGGCCCAACTCCCTTCATCTTCTCCTCTCGGTGGTTAGTAGCATCGTCAAGGTGCCGACTAAGTATCTTGCGGTCCCACCCACCCTCCAGCTCCGATCTCTCATTCTCGCTGGGCCTTCGAGATGCTTCGACTTCTGCCGGCCTTGTTATACTCCCTTTATAAAACGGTAAAGACACTTGGAACTGAGTTACGGCCAGCGGGTAGTTTATGAGCGAGGGTAGCGTGCAAACACGGTCTTTAACGCGTCGTTACAAGTTCGTGGGCAGTCGAAACTAGTATCGCGCTCTTGCCCTTGGGAGGCAAGGCTTCCGATTCAGCAGTTCCCTTCCCTGGTACGTATTTCCTCCTGTATCTTCCTCACGTCGAATGTTTCCTGGACAAATTGAAAACTGAATTTTTCAGCCGCGGGTAGGTATTCTGCTTTTCCTCGAGAAGAAACCAATCAGTTTACCACATACGTATGTAGCGAATCGTTCACATTATTTTCTCATCGAGGAAAACACTTTTGAGAAAAAACTGTGAAAACTTTTATTACAATCTGCTCCGGTGTCCCCTACTTTCAGCTGAATTTATTTCCATAGGTAAACGCATTTTCCGCCCGGGTGTTTCCTAAGACCGCGGCTTAGGCCACCCACCGCGGGTCTTTGTGCGGCGTAGCTGTGGGTTTAGAGGTAACGTTTTCGAGACTATTTTCCAAGTTAATTAAGCGGTGGCAGGTGGAAGCTGTGCGTGTAGTTTCAGACAGAGACGGACAGAAACCCGAAGTTCGTAACATCGTCAAACGGTCCGAAGCTTGCGCCCAAAGGCGCCGCAATTTCGGCAGCGCTACGCGCGCAAGTCCGTGCGCTGAACGGCAAAGCGTCCTCGCAACTGCAGGCAGAATTCATTTAAACACAGTCTACGGGAACGACGTGAATGCCAGAGGCGTGATGCACAGCCGATAGAACGTCCTCCGACTGGCGCGCAGTTTAATTGATGTAGGTAATCTGAATTAACAATCGGAAGATCGATCTTCCGTAAGTCAAGACAATTTGCTTCGACCGTCTATCGGCGACACCGCGGGATTCAATTACATCCCGCCGTGTTCCAGTTAGCTCTACAAGGGACGACATTGTGCCCGATACCTCGTGGCGGAACATGTGTTCGATCCACAGAGAAGCTCTGTTGACTTGGTCTCGCCGAATCGAACCGAGGATAAAGATGCCCCGAAGTCTCGGCGATTTAATGCACCGTGCACTCGACGCTATCCCATTGGGAATCCTTCGTATCGACGATTGCGCTGTGTGCTTCAAGAATCAATACTCCACGATGTTAGAAGTTGCTCGATCAAACTTCTATCGATATATATGGAACAGATAACTGAAAATCCTAAGTCCGCTGAGTGTTGCGAAGGTAGTTTAAAGTTTTCGACGTTACAAATGCTGTTCGACGTATAGCTTGTCACGCGCGTAGCCAAGTTTCGCTGCAAAAATGGTACACCCCCATCGGAGGTGGACGCGCGTCGAGTTATGTAGGCGCGTGGATATCTGGCATGGTTTCGAGCGTGCAGGTGACGATAGCGGTTAAAGTGGGCTCTGGCTGGCTGAGCGCTATAGATCCGCGTGTATGTTTGCGTCGGTTAGCTGGCAGTAGAGCGGCGCTAGGAAATGTATCGCTCAACCCCTCGCTCGCCTTCGCCTTTATTTCGTCGTAGCGAGAACTGGTAAATCGAGCGCAGTAATTCTGGCGGTCCGGTCGATACCGTTATTGCTCCTTCTTCCTGCTGACACCTGAATTTCAGGAGCAATTTTTATCAACATCCTCGAATGGAGTTTGCTCCTCCCCTCTGGACAGCCATGCTCCGCGTCGAAAGTAGATTGGTCATAATATCGCGGATCAAAACGGAAGATTGGTTTGTATGTACAACGTTCGCTCCTTCCGTCCCCGGTTTCCCGGAAAACATGCGCTCCTTTCAATTCCAACGACGGACCCACCGAGTTCTCGGGATCGAAACAGGACTGGCGCGACAGGCTCCTTGCTATGCAGATTCCATTCTGCACCTCGTTAACGCGTTGACGAGGGTGTTTTGTATGCAAGGGGACGTCAGGATCAAGGCGAGCGGTTTTTCCGAACGAGCCGGGGGTTGGGGGAGCGGCGAGTATCCGCGAGACAGACAGAGTATTACGTTACGGAGGGGACGTCTGCGTCGATAATCCACGGTCGGAGGTGCGGGAGTAGATACCTAGGTATCAGAAAAACAGCTGTCCTTGTGCCCGTTTCCTTATTCGCCCATCCGTCTCTTATCTCCGACGCGCTCTATCCCCTTTTCCACGAAAGTTCCGTGTACGCTTATCCCCCAATAAGCGCGAGCCCGGAGGAACCGTTCCATCGAGATCCTGTTAACGCGTCCTACCTTGAAACATATCGGGACCGACCTTGCCGAAGTTTGGGAAGCTCCTGGCCGGCCCGCGCCACCGCGTTACTTTTCCCTCTATATATTCTCGAATTCCAATTCCCCGTGTCTCGGCTGGCGCCCCGCTCAGAGGGATTTGATTAACGTCAAAGGAACTGCGGTAACGAGCATCGCGGGGAGCACAATAACTAAACTAAACAGAGCGCAGCAGGCGTAAGTATTTTTGCGCACAAGCTGACTCCAAGTTCAAGGTGATCACCTGCCGCTGCTCTGGAAGCCCGAGCCCCTGCTGTCGATCGCCAGGCTGTTATTCATTAACCAGGGACACCTGTCGCGAGACGCCAGACCGTGCCTGGGCGCTGTTGGTCAGCGCAAAAAGTGAGCTACTCGTAAATTCGTGTTATATCGGTCACGGGAACTGGGCCACGCTTGTGTTTGCTGTCAGCGCCGTTTGTGGACGAGCCCAAAGCAAGAACGGGTCGGCGAGAGGAGCTTAAAACTGGGAAAGGGTGGAAAGAAGAATTTTTCCTCTTTTTTTTTTTGTTATAAACGGCAAATGTGATTAGAGGATTTCGATGGGTCGGAGAACAGACGGGACGCCCCGACACGGTATTTCGTTGTTTTCTGCCATTAAATTTTGACCCCGGGCGCATAATTTGGTGCCCGAAGGAGAGACCAGAAGCGGATCAACGGGTCCATTAAAATCGAATTGGGGAGATTTGCAGACTATTTTACCGAGAATGCGAGCACCGTTTATGCGTCTGAATGCATCCTGGCCAGGTTAAGCGAGTAGAAACTCTTATAATGGGGATTTGATAAAGCGGATAACACGGATTAAAAATCCTGTGGGTTATTAGCGGCGAGGAAACCGAGCGAGTAGTCCGTTTCGTTTAAGGCTGGAATTGTTTCAAGGATTCCAAGGAACATCTCACCACAGAAGTAGGGGAGACCGAGGCTGGTTGTCCCAAGGGGTTGAATCTACTGCGGAAAGATTCACTGTAGAAAGTAGTCACGTCTACTATGCCTTGAATTTATGTTCGAAAAATTTGACTATGTAAGTAAATATATTTTCCTAAAGATTTTAATTTTTCAAGTTTTATATAGTTACTTACAATAGAATAAATGTTAAGGGACTATTTTAAAGTTTGTTTATTAGATCAAAAACTGAAAAACTGGCCTACCAGCCCAGCTATATTTCCCAGGAATTACCCGCAGATAACTCGTGGAACGTTGTAATATCATAGAATCTTGAATTTTGAGACTTGACCAACGGCAAGTTTACGGTAGAGAAAGAAGAAGCGAAAGCGATTCAGAGACAGAATCACGGAATGCGAAGTTTTGCAAATTAATTAGCGAACTAATTTCACCCACCGGGCGAAAGGGGAACTACCGTTGGGCTACGTTTAATTGGAATCATGTGGACCAGGTATGTGCGCGGCTAAGTAGTTTGTTGTTGTTGTTCCGTTATTAAATAGCTGTACGCCTTCATTAGCATGTTCACGATATTCATGGACGCAATGAAATTCCATGGAGATCGTTGCCGTCCAACGATCCCACGCAGTCTGTGACTTCATCGCCCTGTCGCCAGCGACGGACAACCGAATTCTCGGATGCAAATCGGCCGTCGCACGATACTGACCTTTGCCGAGAAGAGAGATTTGGCTTGCAGATAGCCCGAGAGCTTGCAGTTTGCGGTGTATCGATCGCGCCTGGCACGGATACACGATTACCCGCTAATCGGGAATTAATTAAGTTCACACTCCCGCAATCGGTGTCTGCGCACGAGTAGCTCCCGACTTAAGCCTCGCGTAGCAAGGATCCGTTCTTCAGACCCGCCTCACGGCCGAAGAAATTGGGACACGGACTCGAAATAGGAACTCTTATCGACGGATACCGCTCCTAGCCGAAAGGGCCAACAGCGTCGACGCGTAATCGCGTCGAGTTTACACGGAGCACAGGGCGAGGAGAGTGGTAATTTCATCCAGTTAGGTATCAAGAGTTTAATACCGTTCTGTAACGACTTCAGCCGTTTCAAGCTCCCCCAATCAACCCTTTCACGTTCGTCGTTGTACGATTATCCTCTTTGAAACGGAGAGCCGGCAGAATGAAACGAAAAAGAGAAGCGCACAGAGGGGATAAGCGGCGGCACGGTGTGCCCGCGGGGTTGAAAGAGCAAACGGCGGGTGCAAAAAGCGCGAAGGAGAAAAGGTAGGTAAGTGAGCCAGGTCTGAAGAGGCTGGGAGACGCCGTGGATTCTCAGATTGTCTTCAAGGTAACGAGAAAACTTTCGATCTCGATTAACGATCGGTTAAACGAGAACCGAAGGCAGGCTTGGTTGCTCGAGGGTGCATAATTGAAATTACGCTAATCCCCGCGACTTCGTTCCGCTCTCGTTAAGAATATACAGAGGGATGGGGGGGGGGGGGGGGGGGGAGCGTCAGAGCTTATCCCTTTACATCTACCCGCGCTTTTCGCGACCTTGAAGCATTCAAACGCTGCATCGGCTGCTAATGAGGAAACTTCCGCGCGAAATGGCACACGATCCCACGACATTTTCCCGTTTCGTCGTAGCGGGGCTAATTAAAGGTTAATTAACACGCGGTCGCGGAAATCCGACATGTGGAGCGAGAAGGGGCGATCAGCTTCCCGACGCGATTCAATTTCCAACGCTCATCGGCCGTGACGCGGGGGGGCTCGTTAGGCGGACAGATATTGCTCCCCCCTCGCCGGCGTGAAAAACACCCTCGCCGTTGTCGGCGCTTTCGACTCGTTCCGCTTCACGTTTGCCGCACGAGCAACAGTTTAGTCGCTTTTCATCGCGACGATCGCGATAACAGGATCCGCCCGGTCTCCCTGGCCAGGCTGATTCCGTATTCAGCGCGACCGACGCCGTGAGGCCCGACACGTGCCTTTCATTCATTACCGTCCAACGGCGCGCGTTTAATTAGGGGCAACAGCTGGCCGAAGCTCCGCGAGACGCTTTCACCGCGATAACGTTAAAAACACCTATCGACAACCATTTGACAGACAGATTTGACCGCGGGCAATCCGCGCTGCTGCGGTTTCAAACGTATCAATAGGGGATGACGGGCGAACGCCGCCGGCCTATAAAAGTGCCCGTCACTCAATTTGTTTTTGAGAAGGCTTCATTTGGTTTGACCACACGATTGGTAAATGTTCAGAGTTATATGAGCCACGCTTCCTCGCCGATATTCGTTAATAGCTCGTGAACAGGAGGTGACGGAATAAACGCGATAAATACGACTGTCTGGTTGATCGGTATCGTTGTTGAATGTAGCTCAAAATAACGGTGTCAATGGTAGATTCGTTCGATCTGGAATTGCAAGTAATTTCGGTGGCTTCTGTGCCTTCAAATTTCCCAGTAATTTGGGGCGAGTAATGTCGTTAAATGAAACGTCCAAGCAATTCCGAGTACAGACTTGCCCGGCGCCTCGCTATCGGATCAAAGTCCGACAACAAGAGCCGTGAGATGAATTTAGGAGCAGCGCATTTCGAATGCACTCGGCGATGACGGATAGTCGATACGTGACGTGATCGCCTATTGCTCGCGAAATCCGTTTGCACGGAGATCGGATTTTAACATCGTCGGGGCGCATTTTGCAGCGTGCTAGTGCATAAAAATTCTGCCGTCATTTTAATCCGCGCGAGGCAAAGAGTACGACGTCACGCGCCCGTCGCCGCCGTTTTTCAGCCGCATTTACCCCCCTCGGGGGCAAGCGATTTTTCGCGAAATTGTAAACACGCTTGTCCGTCTCGGGTGTCACGTGCACTACGCAGCCTTTGAAACGCGATTCTACCGAGCGATAAAGGAATATGCCGCGTTATTCCACGGAACGGCTTTTCGGTGTTCCGGGCAACTTTCGGCTTATTCGGGACAATGGAAACTTCGAGGGGTGCTGACCTGTAGATCAAAAGCTGCTGCCTGGGGCAGCATAAGGAAATATTTTACGGGGCAATTAACCCGGTCAGTTTGATCAAGCGCGAACAAAAGATGGGCAGCTTGGATATTGGAAACAGAAAGTTAGGAGTAAACAGTGAATTAGAGTGAAGAGAAGATTAAGATCGAGGTCGATGAAGTTGAAGAAGGAAAGGGAAAGGAAGGGGAATAAATTTCCCTCGTGCCGAGAATTATTCACCTCAGAACAAATAAATTTGCAGCGTTCCGATGAACGCATCAGAGCGGAACGAAACGAAAATAACAAATTAATTTGGTCCCAGATAAGTAGCTCCGATTTTCCAGTAGGGATTGCGATACCGGTAAATCCGCTTTCCCGGTAAATGACGAGACATACCCTCAAATTTTTATCGGTAATTCGCCAAATTTTTACCGGTAATTCGATAAATTACGTATAACAGTATAGCGCATATATGCGGTGATTAATTCCATCGGCATCTACTACGTTATCAGTGAAAGAAATCTTGAATTACTAATAAAGAAGAAACCCGACGTATTGCATGAAGCTCCAACTCTGATCCAAAAGATCAGGACACCAAAATTAGTAAAATTTAATTATGTATATAAGTTAATGTTTTTCATTGTTTTCGTGATGACAATCCATATTAATAAATATTGTCAATAGTTATAAAAATATATATATTTTGTGTTGTATCAATTTATATTTTATGTTCAGCATAGTTTTATTTACATTCATTTTTTATAATGCTTGATTCGAGTTCAAAAAATGTTTTTTCTGTTATATTTACTTTTATATTTTTAATACCTTAAAAAAAGTACCAGTAAGCTGGTTTTAATTGAAATTTTTCCAATAAAAAAATTAGCTGTAGGTACTGTGTTCGACAGCCTTGGAATTCGCATTTATCGCGCGATAATATCAGCTGGTTGTTTCGAAACAATGAAATTTAAAAGGAATTGTAAATGAACGATGCATTCACGGAAATACGCACAAAGGAACGACGATGTTCTTTTACCTGGTAATTTGTATTCATTGCGCGACAGCAGCGTGGAAATCAAAAAGCGGGCGGACCAGATAAAAATGCGAGGGAAAAGACGAGCTGGGGGGAAAGAGAAACGGAGCGTAATACCTCCAATCCACTTCGTAATTCGTATTTATTATGCCATGGAACTGTTTGCAGATATCAAACGAAAAGAAGAGACAAACAAACGATTTTAAAGCGACAGGAAATAAGACGCGGCCATTCGCAGTCACTGGAAATCAGGGCATCATTGTTTATCCTCCTTGCGTTTCGCATATATTGCACAGCGACTGTATAGAAGCATCGAGTGCGTCAAGCGTAAATGGAAAATAAATAAGCGGAGCGAATGGCAATGAATAGCAAATTTGCAGGACACAAGGAACAAGGCTACCAACGAACGCGTAAAAATATGGGGGAGAAAAACACGCTACCCAGAAATATCGCTGGGGAAAACCAGTGAAAAGTAACGCCGAAGCGAAATCCAACTAGATATGACAAATCACCCTGTATACAGCGATATTAATCTACCCGTCGTAGAGTCTCCTATCTAGCATCAGCATTGATCTACAAAAGGGGAATGGAACAATTGCGATAACGATTCGACGTACGAATCCGTGAGAAAGAATAGAAGCGGAGTTTAAAAAAGAAGAGTTAAGACTGATCCACTGTCCAACTTCTGCTGATAGGTATTTAAAAGTGGTCCACAAGAGGGGGGCAGAATTTGGACACCAGTGGTGAACGGAAATGCTAGCCAGCGGATATTTATCCGCGAGATCTGGCGCTTGGAAGCCGGTATGCCTTGAGCGATGCACCAGGGGCAGCCCTACGAAGGTCAAGGCTCGTTATCGATTACTCCCCCGAATGTCTGCTCTCTCGCAGGGCTGGAGCGCTCGTCCGCGGCTCCAAGGGGCAAGACCGACCGACTACCGCCCTGTATAATATCCACCACCGTATTACTCGATCCACCGACGAAGCATTGCAAATTGATTTACGAACCGATCGCCGAACAACCGCCGCGTCACGCCCTCTTCTCTCAGCCAACAAACGGGCCCTCGTCGTCGTGGCGAACGTCCGAAATTCAATACCACAGATATCAACCGCTCGCACAGGCAGATAAATTGCGGCGTCTTCTGAACGGCCGCGCGGCGCAGCGCCTAGCACAGCCACAATCGACCCTTTGAGCAACCAGATACCTTTGACCGTCCACGATTCGCGAGCATTCCTGCCTCTAATCCAGCAACAGAGCCGAGCGTGGACATTCCCATGGGGCCTCGTTGGACTGCCTCGCGCAAAGGGTTACTTGGAGCAGAAATAAGCTTCGGTGGAAACGCGGGGACCTATGCATTCGCGCGACGATTCGCGAGACTACAATCGGAACGCAGGTTTTCATTCTGCGAGATCGATGACCCAGCGGGAGACGCTTTTTTTCACGTCGATTCCGTGGGCCGAGTAGATCTTTACTCCAATAATACGAGCTTCTCGTGCGGAACCGTGGACCTCTCTCTGTATCCGTGCGAACAGCCGTTCGTTTTATCACGCCCCAGCCGGCAATCGCTTTTTTGCGAGAGCGATCGCCTGTTAAGTCGAAAAACTCGATCCCGAACAATGAGAGTGATATTCGCCCGTTTTGTTTATCGTTCGTACGACGACTCCGAGGGCCTCCCTTTTTTTTGGTATTTATCTGGATTCGTAGAGACGGAGGTTGTTCGCGATGCAGGCTGCCGGACAATTAAAGAGATAGGTATTTGCTCGTTTTTGTTTTCGTGCAACGGCCGGATCCCTTGTGTTTATCAAGCGTACGGTGACACCGGCGGTCTCTGTTTTTTGGTATTTATCTGGATTCGCAGAGATGAAGCTCGCTCGCGACGCGCAGCTGCGACGGTTCCAGAGTAACGGGGGGAATGGCACTTAAATTCCGGATAAATGGGAATGGAAGAGTGGCTTTTCTTATGATTGACGTCCGATAAGATGATGTTGAATTAATACTGAAACACTAGTACCTTCAATCTGTTATTTAATCCTCTGGCTTCGAGAATGAAATGGGTAAGGCACAGATTTAATACTATTTTCGAAAGCCCGTAGGGAAACAAAATGAATAAAAGCATCGATACATGAAACGGGTAAACGAGGTGTTGGATATGAAAGTTTAAAACGCGTTGCCTCTGGTATATTCGTAACAAAGCAATAAACTACACCATGCACGATTTCCGATAGAAGTTCCTAGGCACCTACTACATAGAAATTTGTGGAAGCGGTTAAACGCGGTACACGCTGAGGGGTTGGATAAACGATCGAAGCTACCCTGGCTTGGCACAGCAACGATGTTTGACCAGGTGGCATTCCCGCAGTATTTTCGCGCGGTGGCCATCAGGGTCTCTTTGATCTCGGCGTGAAAACTCTATTCCGGTCTGCGGCCAGATATCGATGTAACTAGTCCGCGACTACGCTACTTCCAGATTGCGGAATTTTCGCGCCGCCGACGACCGGAGTTTACCACAACAAAGGGAACCGGGTGGTGATCGCGGAAATAATGGAAATTGAGCGACATCGATGGGCGCTTTGACCCCCCGTTGCACACGGCAAACAAACACGTACCTGCAGTTCACGGCACGATCGGCTCTAGGCTGAAAAAGAGCACGTTGTCTCCGCCGTTCTAACGATAAGCAGACAAATCGAGTCGAAAACGCCGGGTACGCTTTGCCTCTGACGACCGGTGACGTTGGCATCGCGAGAGGAGGACAACGAGATTCCCATTTCCCGCGGAATAATTGATCTGGATTAAATCGAATGGCCGGCTCCAGTATCTCTCTATTAATTTACGTAGAAATTGACCTTCGCGCGCATCCCGAGCCGGAGCCAGCTGGTACGCGCCCCGACAAAAAGCCGGGCGCGGAGGGTGACGGGGACGCAGGCACTGGTGGGCCAATGAAAAATCGATAGGGAGCTGCGCGGAATGGCAAAAGCTTTTACGCTATCCTGACAAATTCGACGGTAATGACAGAGACCGGGAGCGTTCCCGGCGAGCCGCGAATCGTCGAAACCGTTTTCCCGGGGCATCAGCTGTTCGGGAAACCTTGGCCTGTCAAGCGGCTGAAATTCACAGGCGGATTAAAATCGACATTCGATATACGCAGTATCAAATCCGCGCAAACAGGCGGTCAGAGGGACGGTGGTGCAGAGGGGGAGGAGGGACCGAGAGAAACTAGCGACATGCGAGGGGGGGGGGGGCTAGGGGTGGAGAATCTAGGGGGAATTAGAGACGGAAAGCTGGTGTGCGTAGTGTGGTGAGGCCGGAGAAAGTTCAAGGCTGAAGGCATCGATTCTCGGTCGACAAGAGGCAGACAGAGAGCGGGTGAAATGCGCTTTGGAGGAAAAAGAGAGAGAGAGAGAGAGAGTGTCAGAGAGAGAAAGAGAGCGAGGGGACGGGGAAAACGCGACCGGAACACGGACAGAGATTTTGCGGGCAAACAAATCGGAGCAAGAGGATTAAAGTGAGATGGGGACTGGAAAAACGAGGAACACGAACAACATCGAAGCAGAACAGGGACACGAGTGTCGTCGATGTGTCGGGATGGATCGACTGTTGCCTTATTGCCATTTTTTTTCTCCACCCAGAAGTCGATGCACGGACTAGAAGATGCTCGACGGTGTGAGTTGGCCCGCGCTCGTGTAGTTGGGCCTCGGATGAAGAGGCTGCCGCTTGGATCAATACCAACTGCCTCTATTCTTTACTTGTGTATGCACACAGCGTAGTTTTCGTCGCGAGACGTGCATACAGGCTTGGCAGTGGTGACAACAACAGCGGAGCAGACAGGCACGCGTGTAAACAGGCGAATATGTATGCGAAAAATACGTGTACACGTTGCACGGTGGCGTTTCGCGACTGTAACCACCGAGGAAATCAGCGCCGGGGCTTTGCGATACGTATGTAGTACATAGTAATCGTCTTTGCGGCGAAGCGCGTCTGACCCAAGCACGGGCTCGACTACTGTGGCCGCGCTCGGCCAGGCTGACTTGCACGGTTGCTTCCACTTGTTGGTCGATACCGATCATTATGGTCGTATTACAGTAATTCTCGTTATAATTCCGTTTTTATCATGCGTAGTATGCCCGCTGACTACCCCCACCATTTCTTGGAATCCTCGACACCGAAAGAACGAAATTGTCGACTTCAACTTCTTGTCAACTGTTTCGTTCCTCTCGCTCGCTCTCCGGTTTTCTCGCAAGCTGTCCGACAGCCCCGTTCGTCGGGTTTAATACGAGTGTTTGTAGTATCGCCATATCATCGTTGCAATTTAACGGTCCGTCGGCACCAAGTTACTCGAATTTGCTGATTTACAGCTGAACCTCGAGCAGCGCCGAGCGTAGATTTTGGGGGTTGAATGGATCCTAATTAACGTCTCGCGTTTGACCTAAACCAGCCGTGAAACTTCGCGTGACCGATCCCCCGCTGGAGATTCAAATCTCCAATTTGTTTTACGACCATTCCACGCCGATTAGCACGCCGTCACGAACGTTCACGGCTAGCTCACGCAAATTTCGTATTCCCCTGGTAAGTGATGCCCGAAGGCGTGAGAATATTTACACGAGGGTGAATGATGCTCGGCTACACCCGCCGTGCAGATTACACGGATTTATTGGCTTCCAGGGCGATCAGGCGCTCTTTATAATTCATGGAATTTAATATTGCCACTGTGCGCCGGGGTTACAAGGTGCGTTACTTGACTGGAAGAATTCTCACACGTCGAGTGACACCGTGAAAAGTATTGCCTGCATTAATCGGAGCTTCTCGACCCCGTCGACTGCTTGATAGATTCTGCCGGGATCGTTGGTCATACATCATAAGGGAAACGTCGAGCGGCGGAGAACTCGCGCGTTAATACGACGCGCATATATCGTCAGGCGTTATTAGGGACGACACTTGTCAGATAGTCAGACGTGCGGCGGAACCGTGACACGTCCTTTCATCGGGCTCCCGCGCCAGACGGCCAATGAACGCCCGTCGGGGAGACCTTCTTTCTCCGCGTTTAATGCGAATATTTTTCAGCAAGTTAGCAAGCTCAATTTTACCTTCAGGTTAAGACTATACGATACGACCCACTTTTAAAGAAACATCTATAAAACCAATACTTTTTAATAATTCTTTAAATGTTTTGCGTAAACACATTAAGTGTTCATTACGCTTCACAACTACGCCGGAATTGTGAAGAAAACATAACTGGAAATAACTGGAAATAATAATTTTCCTGAACCTTGCGTGGGGCGTTTTGTAACACAGTCGCCCCACTTATGTGACAAAACGCCCCGACATAAATACCTAATTAATTTCTACTATTTTTATCAAAATGTTATAGAATGTATATTACAAAAGATATTATTAACAAAAATAGAACAATCCCGAATAAAATTACATTATTTTTTATTTACATTTTCTCTTCTGACTTTTCTGCAGGAAGGTTTACATAGGCCTACTTTTAACCTTCTCCATCGCTTCATTAAGATCGTTTTCGGACCATGATGCTAGTAATGTACACCTTATATATTTACGTGACATTACTCGTCAACAATACGATTTTGAGGTGAGGCATATTGTAAATTCTTTGCTGGGGCATATTGTAAATTTTGGAGTACAAAACGTCTCGGCTTGAATTTAGCAACAACGTAGTGAAAAAGGTTGGGCAATAACGATTCAAAGAGGTTAGTTTGTCTACTTTCGAAACGTATGTGTGAATTTATCGCAAAAACAATAGTGACTTAGAAAATTGGAGGCAGAAAATATAAATTTTTGTATATTTTTATAAAAGACGTAATATTAGCTCGTATTGCCTATTATTGCGGCAGTTGTGGATGACCGAGACAATTTCGAAATTAATAATCGCGTCGAAGCAACCTTGTTTGTGTGCGTAAAATAATGATGAGGCGTATTGTATAGTTTTACCCCAAACGATTCAACGCCTACTCCGCACGGAGAGAAATATGTACCTGGCTATTCGCTTGCCACTCCATTCTCCCCCTGATATTTAATATGCGCCAACAACTGGCATTCGGCGCTCCAGCATGCTTAATCGATAAATTTCATCGTCGATCTACCACGCTGGCTTCGATTTCCCCTAAAAGCCGCGTCTCCCCCGGAATTCCTGTTCCTGAATTTTTTCCGCGTTTCAGGCGTGCTCAACATCCCCTAACTTCATTATGCGCGCGACGAATCGCCGGCCCACGCCGTTCGAATGCAATTCATTCGATCGTCGAGCAGAAGTGGCTGGCCCGAATTTGCCCGCGGCGTAGGCGCTTGCGAAATTTAATTCCGATCTGCATCGCGTTACCTATTCATCGACCGACGGCGCCAATAATGAATCGGCAACAATGCGCGGACGTTAACCGTTGGACGTGTCCACGAAATGACGTGTCACTCGCAGACGGCTAATTTCACTCATCGCTTTTCACTCGTATTACACCAAGCGGAACTGAAAATTACAATTACGCAAATCGACCCTTAGACGAAGCGGATGTTGCCAGTCCACGGTAAAATCGGTGGAACATCAGGGCTTCTCCTGAGAAATTACACGTCACTTGCACGCGCGGTGCACGTCTTGTCAGAAGACAGCGAACTTGCGGTGAAGATGCCCAGCCAGGGGGGTGTTACGCATAACAGGAAGAATCTCGTGTCCCACGGGATTGCCAAGGATTTGTAACGATCAACAGTGATGGCGGAAAATTGAATTCCACCAGATTCATTAAGATTTGTCCGGTCGTCCGACTCGTTCTTCAGCGGTGGCGGTTGTGACCGCACCGCGGAAAATCGAGAGAAAGAATGTCCGTAACCAAATGAGAAGCAAGGACGGGACTGATGAATTTCGCTTTATCAAAGCTCCCGTTTCGTAGAGCGGCGCGTATAAAAACGAAGGACGTGTGCTTTTCTTTAGAGGGAGAAATGTAAATCGAGAGGGCGGTTGTTTTTATACGGCGCGTCTACATAAATCGTTGCGTGATAGAGCACGTATCGACTAAATCGTTCAATGCCGTTTGTCGTGCGAAGATTCCCCAGTGACCCTTCGCAGCGCTTCAATCTGCCGCGAATAAAAGCTGTGGAAACGTCCGTCGCGCGAGTACCTAAGATCGAAATCGAAAATTGCGACCGACTGCAGGTCACTCTGCTGTATAGCTTTTAATGAGCCCAGTGTTTTTCGTCCGAGCATATCATTCCCGCGATATATTAAATTCTCCAATTTATGAATTCCAGGAAGGTATTTTCGCTGAAATAATTAGTTGTGTAATTTCACCACGGAATTTGCTCATCCGCCGGTCTACATATAAATAACCTTCGATATATCAAAGGTAGACTCTGAATATCATGAAAAGCCGGGCACGATCCGGGTTGATGTATTGAAATAAATGAATTGCATACGACACTGAATTCCGCACAATTAAAGTGGGCGATGTTTTACAGCAGCACTTGGTACACACTGCCTGTTTTCCGAAGGCTGCGAGGTATTTAAAAAAAGAGCACGTTAAAAGCAGAGTTTGTTGCTTCGCAAGGAATAAGTCGCAGGTAAATATTATTGCCCCGTTACGCATTCAGGTCTCGTTTTATCGTCCGTGGATCAACTACCTCGCTGGAAAAGCATGCATATGGCAAAAAGGTCGACGACCTTTAAAGTGATAAATTGAAGCTGTAGAACGCGATACAAGATAGTGATGAGTACGATTCGAGGAATCCTATTCAAGTTCGCTTCGAAGGCGGGCGATCATTGGCGCCGTGAGATTAGAGGAGGTCGACGGAAGTCGACGAATGCGGGTGTCGGCAATGCGTGAAACGCGGAAAAATCCTCGAGATATCGAGCGCGGAATGAAAGGGATGCTTAGGAAAATGTTCAATGATTTCCATTCGGCAGAAAATATCCCGGGTCTCCGTGTTGCCGAGCGCATTATACGCGTCAAAATGATGTTCCCATTCGCCGGGCGAAATTCTGGAATATTCGCGCCTCTCCGGCGCACGTATCTAAATATTGATAAATCGAGGGTGATAGAGGTGGAGTTGACACGGGGATCTTGAACGCGATGGGAAATCGACGCGATGATATTCGTTTCGACGAGAGACACGCTTACTTCTGTTCTCCTGCTTAACGGCGCCTACGATTCAACTATAAACTTACCGACAGGCATTCCTCGAGAGATTTCACTGCACCCCCAAAGCAATACTTCTGATTCCAAGCTTGAGATTTTATCCATTCTCCTATTCGTTTCGGAGGAAAGAAATATCCTTCCCTTATTCAGTGACTACTCTATCAACTGAATTATTCAGTGATCAGGTAGAACCGAGGTATCGTGAATTGAAATTGCATAGTGCTGAATTGGGTGATAAGATAATATGCGACAGGCACCTGTCAATTCTGACATATTCCTTTTCCGGAATTACCGCCATGGCGCACTATCCATTCTACCAATTGCGATGTAACGAAATCGACGTTGTTCTAAATGTGAATATAATTGACGAACGAAGCAGATCTGTTAATTTCATCCCATTATAGGCGCGCGTGCACGTAACGCAGCAGATATAAATAAATTAATACTACGCATAATCGTGGAACATTCAGCGCTGATCCCGCGATTCCACTGTGTTTTATCAGGCTCGTTAGCGATGGATTAATCATCCGATAACCGGATCACGATTCTTGAATGCAAGCACATTTAACGCTCCCATCCGTGATCCACTTCAGTTGGAATACCGACTGAGGAGTAGCGAAACGATCCGGCCACTTCTTCGCTCCGAACTTTTTTTCAAACATCACGATATTCGGAAGTTATTTTCTATTTTCTCGGAAGGAGACCCGTTCACCAGGCGGAAATGAGGCGGAACGCCTTTTCCAATTACCATGGTTCGACGACGGAGCCCGTGGAAGTTTCGCGGAGTTCAATCTAAATGCCGATGGGGGACGAGTGGAAAAGAGCGGCGCGCCCCCGACGACGCGACCATTTTTTCACCGCAATAATACCATACCGCGCGAGCACAATTATCGGGAGATTTCATTTTATACTTGGAAAGCTACGAGAGGTAAACTCGTAATATCCGATTCGCAGTGAATACAATTGGAAAGCCGCGCAGTCGCGTTTCCGTTAGATAAACAAACACGCCTCGGCTTGGCCGTATTTTTTTTTTTTAACAATAACAACCTGTAGTACCTCTGGGTACGTATACAAATTTTTCGTGGACGGCTCGGATGGAAATTCGTCGAGTCTGCCGTGAAAGGTATCATCGAGCTTTTATACCGCGAGAAATCTCGATACGGTTCTCTATAGACAACTGTAATGGGCCCGGTCATCGAAGGTCGGCTCCATTCGATTCACTAAAATCCCATTCACGGATGACTTTCGAATGGTTCACGAATCGCGTATCTGTTAGGTCGTTTTCCGCGTGGGCAATGCAGACGAACACGGTGCTTTCATAAATCACAGCTTGCGATCGCGCTGACTATAGTACTACAAGTTAGGTAGATCACAGAATAATGGGATAAGGTGTAGAAAGAGTTACTTACATTTTCTTCCACGGTCTTCTTTATCTTTACTCCAGCTTCTACGACGGTTTTCCCGGCTTTATTCACGGCGCTGTACAAAAATCCGCCCAGGGACTTGGCACCTTCCAAGGCCTTCGTAGAGACTGCACAAGAGAGACGAGGGATAATGAGAACGAATGATACGCTATCCAGGTATCTGGAATTTAATGGGGCGAGGGAGGGGGGTCGCGGAAGAACATCAGAGCCGGCCAGAGAATCGCGAAAAGTAGCTTTTCCCCGTGGAACACGTTGGAACAACCCAAATACGTCACTCGGATCCCTCGCTGGGGGGGGATCTTTCCTGGGGATCCCGCCAATTTATCAGGATCGCCCGACAAAATCTAACCGCCCCAGCAGCGAGGGAAATTTCACCCTCTATACCTTCTGGCCGGGAAACGGCTGATGGTTTCACGTTCCCCGATCGCCAAGCGGAATTGGTAAGAGCTACAGAAGCACGGGTCAGCCGTGCCATTCTTGCAACTCTTCGCCTCCCGCTTGTTCGATCCGCGAAACAGAATTCTCCCGCCGGCATAGCCGAGATGCTCAGAACGCTACAGAGGAACGTGCATGCTCGGTGATGGTTTATGAAATGAGGGAAGCTTAAAATTGCACCTCTTCTGGCAAGCCCAGCGCGAGATTTCCTTTCGTCAAGCTTGCACGTCGTGCATCCGAGTTGCCACCTGACGGAATAGCTGACGGTACGCAGGATCATATTACCTTAATCTTCGCGTCGCTGCAGGGGGGACGTCAAAGCGAGAAGGGAGTGGAGGTTTTTAATAAATCGTCGAGCCCAGCGGAGCGATATTTGGACGGGCGTATCTTGACGGTGGGTGGCGTGACGCCGCGGAGGTTTAGTATACGACACTCGGTAAACGGGACAGTTGTTTTAGGACCGAAACATTTGTTCAAACTGTCGAGGAAAAAATCAACTCGCGAAGGAGCTGGCTGAGCATCAACACGCGCGAACCATGGTATAGTGGTGTGCCACGGTAACTCGCTTCTCGACGTAAACCGAGGCCAATTTAATCAACCAAATTGAACCACTTCGATTCGCGTGGCTTCATCTCCCTCTTCTCGGCCGTCCTATCCGTCTCTCTCTCTATCTCTTTCTCTATAGCACAGTAACTGGTCTCAGAGAAAAGCCGCTGCGAGATTCTGGATCGAAGTGCCGCCAACAACCGCATTCCTACAAGTTCGGCAGCGCTACGGTGGCTACGCTCATGGTCCGACGGACAGATGGCGGGAATAAAACACAGAGGGTCTCGTGGTCACCGTTGAACTTTGATCGCCGCTGGCACGCCAGCAAACAGAGCCAAACAGGTGCCAAATATCGTACGGGCCCTCCTGTAAATGTTTCTAGGTCGCAATTTGTTACACCCGACAAGGTCGGACCCACCGTGGAATTTACCGCCGCCACGTACCTACGCGCGTGGAATAATAAGAAATATCGCGACACTGTAACCTCCGATTTATCGACGGTAAATCGATAAAACGGGGCAGCCAGTTCACCCCGGGTGGCTCGAGGTCTACTTCTGGAATGGACCTGAAATTGGATTCGCCTGCGATATCGGAGGGAGTCCCGGTACGTTAATACGCACGACACTTTGCAGGTTTTATCGGTGCGCGTGTTCCTCGAGGAGACTACGTTGCACGACCACCATTTGCCTCGTAACGAAATCGTCCCCCGAGATTCCGCCCGCGGACCACGGCGCCGAATAGGTTTAAGGCGGAAACGAGCGGCGGTTCCACGAGGGAGAACCTTTCCCCGAATGAAATTCTGTCGGCGGACGGAAGAATTCAAGGGGGAAGTCGTTCAATCGCGGAAACTCGGTCGCGGGAATGTGACGGGCAATCTGACGCAACGCTACTCGACTGCGCTTTCGAGCGAGTGGCAGCTCGTAGAGAGCTGCCGCGAGAACGGAGGAGGCACGTGAAGGATGACGATACAGCGTGGCGTAATCGGTTCGCGATAACTCCCGTTAACGTCGCTCGCATTCGCCGACAGCGTGGACCATTTCAAGATCGTTCGCGAGAAGAGACAGGCGCTGATCGATTCCGGAGATTTTGGACAAAATCGAATCGCAGGCGTTTTTCTATTAGTAGAGTTCTCTACGAGTATGCGTGAGGTTGATGTTCCTTGATAATGATTTTTAACCGACTTCAAAAAGCAGGAGATTATAGATTCGACCCGTTAAACTTTTTTTTATATTTGTCCGTGGATAACTCTTCAGCATATGGATATTTTTATTCGAAAGAGGGCGATGCCCCGAAGTCCCCATCTACACTGCATCAATATTGGCTCGATATATTGCCAGTACTGGTTAATTCAAACTTCGCCTCGTTACATAATTTGTATTTCATTAACAGACCTCTGTTTACTCGCATTTTAAAGTATTTCCGCGCGTTGAGTTGTAGACCCCATATTAACGAATTTGAGATATCCTTATTCTCACTGTAGGCTTGCCCATATTCTTTTAAATAAATGTAGCTATATAGGTAACTTAAATAACTAAAAAGTAAAAAATAAAAAAATTAACACCGATTTCACAAAAATAAAAATGCAGTAAAAAGTAAAAAATAACTCTTTCCCTATTTAATCTACGAGTCTCAATTTTTTTTAAGTCGGCGCCAGATTTACCTACACAGTGTAAATAATGACGCGTCGACGTACAGAAAATGAGAGTCGTAGATTAAATAGGGGAAAAAATTATTTTTCAAGTGCATTTTTATTTCTTTAAACTCGGTTTTAATTTTTTTTTTCAACTGGAAATGTAATAATCGCTAAAGTATTCCCTCTGCTAACTATCCACCCTCTTCCTAGGAGCCGTATCGTACGAAATGATCGTTTAGAGTTTTCTTGAGGCTACGCGCATTAAACGTAAATATAGAAGTCAAGCTAATGATCCTAACTATGGCCCGCGATAACTACCCCTTATTAGTGAACGACTACCCTTATCTTCTTACATTCCCTTCGAACTCTCATTTAAACTGCTCGTACTTTTACGTGGACCATTACTACATTCGCTAGAATAATAATCTACTTAGTTGTTAACCATTAAGGTTCCTACTTTAATATTACATCCATGCTGAGTAGTAAAACAACCTCAAGTTAAAATGATTCTCTCATTCGGGAAAAACGTAAACAATATATGGCCCGTTGTCTCGCACCTCTTCCATTCAAGCCTCGTACATTTTATCCCGCTGCACCATAGAAACTCGAGGCTCTTACAGAATAACGCAAGGCCAGATGCTCCGCAAGGAACCCTTCGATCCTCTCGGTGGCTCGGGGAAATGTACATGCATCTCGGTGGGTAGCGAATGCAACGGTAAATAAGGTTAGCAGTTTCTTCCCACCTTCTCGAAATGATTTAATAATCTCACGTACAGCCTTCAGCCGGGTCGTAGAAATGGACTTAGCGTTTGTCTGCAGCCGGAGAAATCCACTCCAGGCTCCTTCTTCCTGCTCCATCGTCTTCGATTTATTATCAGGGAGCCGGCGCTCCCGGCGACGGTGCATTGAACTTCGAGGACGACAGCCGAGGCAGAAAATCTCCGAAGCATTCTTGTGAAAAGCGAGTGCACACGGGGAGAGGAGGGCCGTAATAGGAGTACGTATTTGTTGTTCTCCAACGACCTCGGGACTGCTCAGGAAGCTCTCTCCGCGATCAGGTTAAACGGAAGGTCTTTCAAGCGGAAAAGTGGAAATGTGATACAGGAATTTAGCGATTCTTAAATCTCGATCACTTTCGCCCGCGGGGTGCAAAGATCCGATCCGCGAAGTCAAAGAACCCTCGGGGCTCATAAACTTCCCCGTGTCGTCGAACTCCGGGGAGGTGGGGCTGTCTTCCGGGACGTCGGTCAAAGAGCCCCGAGACCTCCCCGAGGACGACAGAGGACATATCCACGGATCACCCGAAGACCCGGTAACGAGGGCAAAGTTCTTTTCTTTCGTTCCTTCGTTCGCCCGTTCCACCCACGATATTGTGGAGTCCCCTTTGTGGTCTACCCTTCGTTTCCATTCCCTTGGATTTCGTATATACTCCGGCGACTGAATAGCCATGACCAGCGACAAAATAGCCGCGGAAAAGTGAGGAACGAGACTTCCTAGCTCCGGGGCCCCGTAATTAATTCTAATGTCAAGCGCCAGCCCGTTCGCCGGCGCACTTCGATTGGCTCGTTTGCATCTTCGATCTGGCCACTAAACTCTGCGGTAATCTCTTAAGGCAGAGCGCAAAGAGGATTCAGACGCCACGTTGTAAATTAAGCCCCCGCGATTCTTCGTTAGGTGCATCGACGGCTCGACCGGGAAAAATCTTCACCTCGGAGATGGAAATAAATTCTTATAGCGGTGCCGCCAGTGAAATGGAGTTATCGATACTCGGGGATGAAGGAATGTTCGGTGAATACCGCTTCCCAAGCTGTTCCTTTTATTTCTTCCACCCAGGACGCTTCGCGACGAGAGACGTGCATTTTCGAAAATTTTATTCGCAGTAAAAGGGAACAACGCCGCGAAGCAATACCTCCCTCGATAGTTAAACCTCCGAGCGACTCGTTAGGCGTGGCAGAATAAAGTTGCAGGAGGAAAGAAATGATCGCCTAGTACTTCGGTGCACGTTTTGCAAGAGTTTTGCAAGCTCGGCTCCGACGCCTAAGGTTGTAGTACCTAAGTACGGTGGTCAATGTCGAGTCTGGTATAATGAAAAACGGCGCGGCGGAGAATTAATGGAATTCCACGGGAAGCTGCGAGAGACGGCCGCGCAACACCGGAGAGTGGAGTTGATTAAAACCGAGACTCGGTCTCACCTACGGAATAATTAGTGCGTGCAATTAGGCGACGAGGGGGCCATTAAATTCGCATGATTTAAGGGCTGTTTGTCAGAGGCCAACAGAATTTTCTCCGTCTCGGGATTAACGTCTCTTCGAAGATCTCGCTCAAGAATGCAGCCCCTCCATTATAGAGAAGGATCGATGGGAGGCGAGTCCTAGAGCAGCTTGGCCTGATTAAAAACTCATGAAATTCCCCGAGAAACCCTTCAAACTCCTGGATTTGCGCGAGGCGTCGTTAAAACGCTGGAATTCCAAATTTCCCCGTGCAACCGGTGACTCTGCGAGTAATCGTACACTCGGGGGCGTTTATAATTAACCGAAAGGGAGGATCGAAAAACTGTAATCGGATTATGGTTTCGCGCGGATATGGTTCTATCCTTTTAAAAAAGAAGGGGGAGAGTGAGAGCTAGAGAGACAGAGACAGCAGGTGGGAAACCGCGGAAAAAGTTACGTTGGAGCGGCGCGGAACGGCATTCATTATATTCGGGTGGCATCAGTCAACCTAGATTCCCCGTTGAAACGCACTAGCCGGGTAACCTTGACCCACCTTGAATACTGGCTGGAAAAATTTCGCGAAAGCTCGGTCGGCTGTTCCCCGCGAATAATTCCATGCGCGGCGAATGCGTACGCTTTAAAAACAGAACACGCCTCCAGCTAGCGCGTGGCGTCTGACTGACATTCGGGATTCGAATTTCACTATCGATATTCTCTCGTTTCCACTGCCCCGTGCCTGTTCTCTTTCACCACGAAAAACACCGATAGCCTTGACCGTTTGTTAGGTCAGCGCGCCGCGCTGCAAAACTCCCCCTCGAAAAATCCCGAGTGCGAAAGGTGACCACGTAAGCTAATGCCGCGAAAAAGAAACGCGAGACGAAAACAGAGAGGGTGATGGCGCGCACAGAGATATCGAGGAAGCGAAAAGGCAAGCGGAAGAATTTTTTCCCCAACGTCGCGGCGTCGAGTTGCATGTGCACGTCGTGCCCGCTGATTTTCCGGAGAAGAGTCGCTCGGGGTGGTCGTTCGTATTGATCGACGAAGATGGGGGTCCAACCCCTCGACGCGAAGGACGGTTACTTGCTGACTGGATCTGGTTATGCTCGGGGAAATTCGTGGCAAACGTTTCAGTAAGCGGATCGTCCCACCCACGCGACCCCTCTCGCCCAAGCGTACGACAGATATAGCGATTTATACGTATGTACGCGGTCATCGAGGACCTCTAGCGACGCACGGCGTACCCCAGCGGATCGTGGTGGCCGTTCTCCGTCGCTTTATCAAGGATCGACGGTGTCCGACCACGTATCTGGGTGCCCCAAGGCCTCGGGCCAAGGACGAATCTGTCCTCCGCCACCCTTGTCCCTCTCCATTTCCAAGTAACCATTCACTCTCGTCCCATTCCCGCAGTTTCCCTTCATTTTTTAGCTCTCGGAACTCGTTAATCCTCGGTTCGCTTTGAGCTACAAACAGGGCACCCTGGGATATTACGGGGAATTTAATAACTACATAATCCAGCATTAAAAAGCGGAGATTCTACGTCGTAGCGGTTCGCGTTAAACCGAAGTTGCGGAATGGGGCCATTATTGGCACGCGCCACAGCCCCAAGGAACCTTTTATGCGGTCGGGTACGACTTATTTGCGGTGGTCGCGGGTAACTTCTCAATTCTGTCCGATGGAGTGCTTTCCTTTCTTTCCCGGGGACTACGGAGCCACCCGGCTGCGGTGACGACCCGGAGGAGACTCAAGTTCTCACCGGGCATTGGGGAGCGAGCGGCGGCATTATGCGACGATTGTTTCATTTCACCGTAGCGAGAAGTTTCTTCCTCCTCCAGAAGCCAATGACGTTAGGGAGATTGCTTCCACTCTATCGCGTCTCCCGCGGCCAGGCAAACAAGAAGGCGTCCTGATTGACGTAGCGAGTGATGCTCAGCCAGTGACTTAGGAACACGAGGCCGACTTAGGCGAAAGACGTTGGTGGTCCCATCCCCTAGCTCGCTCTCGGAGTGATTAAATAGGGGAGACTGGGTATGGTTGTCTCATTTTCTTATTTTGATTTTTTTACGGGTCATAGCTGCAGGGAAGTTTGTTCAAGCTTAGATCAATATAAACTATGTACATGTGACAACTAATCCCGCATAAATCTTATATCACATAAATGTTCTGTGACAACTTGCTCCAAACCGTTCGCCTCTCTATTCATGTATTAAAAAGTTTAAAAAATGCAAAAAAAATCATTACAATAAGTTAGACCAAACTCTAAACTACGAGAATAATGCAACAATGGTATAGTCAATACTAAGAAACAACTCATACTTATTTTATAGAAAATACGACAAAATTTACTTCGAGCGCACGAAAACAAACAATGGTACATTGTGTCTCCATGCGACTCCACAACGACTTGTGTGATGGAGGGGGAGGCGGCGATATGCCTACGCATCGCCATGGATTATTAGTACATTCCTATTGTTTATAGTTTCTTTATTATAACGATTGTGACAACCTACCCGTGTGACAACCAGACCCGGTCTTCTCTACGTTCGATTAATTTCAAGACTCCCCCGGCCCCGCCTAGCTAGCCACGAAAAAGAACAGGAGAACGGGGGGAACGGGCTTTCAGTTTCGAGGAAAACACCCCTCCCCGTCCAACCCTCCGCGACCTAGTCTGCGTCCACTTGGTCGATCGTGGGCTCGAGGGTGACGCGACTGTGCCGGCGACTTCCACGAGTGCGCCTCTCGCGTGTCCCCGACGAAAAATGCACGACAGCGTGGCTTTAATATTAATTATGCCCTGACAGCTGGGATTGAATGCGCTGGCGAGAAGTCGACTTGCTTAGGCGCCCCGCAACGCGCGGACGACGCTACGAGTGGCGGACTTCAGACAGCGAATTCGTTTCGCTTTCGAGATTATCTTTCCTTTATTTTCTGATGCAACGGCTGATGAAAGCAACGCGTACAGACGAATTCCTTTGAACAATAACGTCGCCGGAAACACGATTAACTTTTATCTGTTGCTCAAAGGGGAGCAAACGATCCGGGCGGAAAAGCATCTCGCGCGGCGCACCCATAGTTTCAAAGTTCCGTGCCGTTGCTGGAAGATACGGGGAGCAGAATGGCACGGAGATAGAGAAAGGGCCGGCGAGATAAATGGATACCAACGATCGATACGAAAGCCGTCCCCGAGAAAATTCCTACGCAGCGACGCCTGCGAATTCGTCGAGAGCGAAAACAAGCAATCTGCGGGGTTGTAAACAACGACACATCTCCCCCCCCGACGGAATTGCTGTTACGCAGAATTAATTAGTAAATGGCGATTCGAATTAATCAGCGGGTCAGTCGGTACTGGAGGCAGTGAGATTGCAATGTTCTGATTCGGTATAACAATCGCGTGTAAAACCGTACTAGCCGCGGCCCAATGGCTTTTAAATGTTTCCACGGTAATGGCTGGATGGAGGGTCCTGTAAAAGCAGAACACGAACCACTTACGCGCGCTGGAATAATAATTACGGAAATGCTATTGTTTTTAAGGCAGACGCTTAACTAGGATACCTCGGCGTTATAATCGACTATCTTAATTTCAACAACCGGGACCACCATTGCCGCTAGAGAGGAAACAACCATTTTCGGAAATCTCACCGCGAGAGATTCGTCATTTCGTGGCTTAATAATGCTACGGAATCCTTGAACTCCTGACATTAAAATCGGACCGTGGCATTTGTTCCACGGCTGATTTTAATTTCAATACTGCACGCGGAGTTTTAATTTGGACGTCTCTGGAGAACGAACGCAACAAACTACTTAATTATCTAGACTTCATAGAAAAAATTTCATCGCCAGCGACAGGTGCATCGGACAGATTGAAAAATAAAGTCTCTCGGGCTGGAATATTCTCGCGAAATTCTGTACGAACGGCCGGCGGTAAATTTGATTCCAAATCGACTAAATCGAGTCCGTTTCGAGTTGATGTTCGAGTGTCTCGTGTTCCACTTAGGGAGAGAAAGATGTTACGTAACGCGGGGTTTAAGCTAATCGAAAATTTTTCCGACCGTTGCAACTGAGCCAACCGCGTCGCCAATTTCTCTCTCCTTCACCGCGCGACTCACGCGGGAACGCTTTGTATATACAGGTGTTCTCAGCGATGAAATATGTATACGGGCGACGGTTCCCCGACAAGAAAGGATAAAGAACGCCAGGCATATCTCGCGTTCCGGAAAATGTTATTGATGGGATCGGGCGGCCGCAAGAAGTTTTCCGCGGCGAGCCGTTATCCGCGCATCCGGAGAGAAAAAATCGCGACGCTACGTCCCTGGCGCGGAGAAATGAATTCCGCTGAATATACGAGCGTCGGGGATATGGTTTCATCGCGCGGAATAAACTACGAGGGTGAGGAGAGTGAGAGGGAATGGAGGAGGGAAAAAGAAGAATGAGAACGTAGAGTCCGACTAGGGCGAACATTCGCGGGAAAGATCTGCTATGAAAGTTAATTTAATGGCTCGATACATCGATATCGGCGCTGCCGGTATCAGATGGTTTAAACATTATTGACGCCGAGTTACATCGTTAATCAGGACGTGCTAACCGTGGGGGAGGTAGGAGTGCACAGGGCGAGCTGACGTTGAATCTTTCACCTCCAGCGGCCACGCAATTGCTGTGCATTTCGCGGAATATGCCCGTCGAAATATGATCGTTCGGGAAAATCAAATCCCCATTGTATGCACGAGCATCAGTTATGGAGCAGCGAGAGCTATATACAAAGCGGTATACAGCGCACGCGGATATGCGAGGGAAGGCTTTTCCTCCAGCACCCTGCGCGGCCGATTCTCGTTAAGATTGCACAGCACCAAGAGCGAGCAGCGTGAAAAATGAATCAGTCCTCATCCCTAAAGATACGGAAGTCGAAGACTGTTTCCGTTTTTTGCCTGATCCGCTTACTTTCGCGGACTCCACTCCCGTTAAGTGATAAAATAACGAAACCAACCGGCGACGGTGTGGATTTATAGGGAACGAGCTATAGCCTACCTACGACGGGAAAGTCTCGCGATAAAGTGAATTAAACCTGCGGATCAATTCTAAATGGTCGACTTTTAATAAGGGACTTTCGAGCAACGGGATAATATTTACACTTCCAGCGACTTTTAATAGCCGATTTGCTTCTATCGAGAGACGCGAGAAGATAAACGAAATTTCTTCGTTCGTTTCTTTTTTATGTCAAAGGAGGAATAGCTTCGCCGCTCATAACGAATAGCAGTGGCAGCAAAGCGCCACGGTCTTTTAGAGAGCCTCGAACTCTTTCATCTACGCGGACTTGGATCTAATTAAAACTTTGCTCTACAGTTTTCCAGCGTTCGCCGAGCTAAAATGATTAACCGGCGCGGGAAAGTAAATCTGCAGGTGGGGATGAACACCCCCGTTAAAAATAATCAACGTCGCAACGCTAAAAAATCTGCGTTAAACTCGCTGACATTCAGTCTCAGGGTGCATTCACCGTATCGGGACAACGAATTGCATCGAGATCGAGGAATCCTGCGTTCAATCGATTTTTCCAAACGCTATAACAGCCACTGGCATTATACACATACTATCCATAAGTTTTAACTGCAACGTTATGGAAATACAAAGGAAAGGGGAAAACGATTAGCTGCCACTGGTGCTCGTTCGTGATTGCAGTAGTTTAAAAATGCTACAAACTCACCGGCGCCGAATGGTTGATGTCCGTCTTTATTGCCGTCCATGGGCGTGCCTTCTAAACTCGCTGGTCCGCTATCGGCGCCGCCAGTGGCGCTGTAAAAGCAGAAAAGCATAAATTAGTCGGCGACTTTATCAGCCAGTAAATTAACTGAAAGTTTGAATGCTCTAACAAGGTGTACATATAAACCGAATACGTGTAACTGCGTCGAGATTCTGCCTCGCGCAGTTGATAGTATAAACAACGCGTTTAGATCGAGCTAAAGGAAAGGCGTGTAGGATTAAGGCGACATCGAAGTTGCCTCGAGAAGGGATTACAAAGGGTTAGCCGCCCTCGAGGAAAATTCGCGTCAATATATTCGAAGCCGTTACCTGCTCGCGTCGTCATCCTTGAGCTCAGCAGAGCCCTGAGTACTTTGCGGCGCTGGATTCTCGGTCGGTCCTGCCTGTTGAGGTTCGCCTTCGTTTGCAAGAGCAGCACCGCCGCGGCTTAATCCTGGTATTCCGCCGCTTAACCATCCGGTCATTTGCGACTTCACGCCAGTCAACATTTCAAACTTGCTGCTGCCCCCTTTGGTGGGGCTACGAACAATCAAGAAAATACTTGCTCAATTTACGTGGGCATTTATCATATAAAAAATACACTTCTAAAGTCAATCTGACTGGCAATTCGCAACCGTTTCGCCGTTCCTTCGATCCCCAAGTAAAGTGATTTAAATAGGGAACTGCTTCGCAGCGATCGGACGCCCGCCTATTCCTCGCGGAATATGTTGCGAGCAGAAACAGGTCAATGTTGTCCGCGTCGAATGCCAGCGACACACTCACGCAACCATAATTTAACTTAAGGGCACCAGGGCGTTGTAAACAGTTTATCGGTGGTAAACAAGTAGCCCATTAAACCGGGTCCCTACCTCCACATAGGGAAAAATATTAAAAAATAAAAAATGTTTTCAGGACGTGCCTCGCGTCCCTCTTTTCATACTCGAGCAAGCGTAGACGACGGGTTTAGGAAATTATACTCAAGAAATTAGACTCAAGGAAATAAACATAGAATATGACTAACTTTTTGCGAATTCAATGTTTGAACGATTTAATTAACGATCGTAGAAGGGAAATGCAAGATTGGTAGTCGGACAATATTGCGTGACTCTAGTGGAAAGTTTAATTTAAACTGCTTTCCTTTCGTGCGATCTATTAATCAGCTGGATTTGTATCTAGAATTCTGATACACCCCGTTATACGTACAGGCGTCAGATAATGAGTAATAACGGCGCCTCGAGATCCAGTAACTGATATTAGATCCGCGTTGGGAACAATTATTCTGAATTACTCTCTATCGCCGTACGATTATCATGCACGCGATATGACCGTTCGATAACTCGCTTCTAATTGGTACTATAACGGATATTTATGGGGCTGCTGAATATTTAAAGATTTTTGGAATCACCGTTCCGCACGTGCGAGGATCGGGGATTAAAGGAAAAAACAGTTACCCTCGTTACCATTACACCGAAATTCAACGGTTTCGCGGGAGGGCGAGCGAGATATCGATTGCGACCTATATAAAAGATTACGACCGACATCCCCCGTCGCCCCTCGTTGTGGTAATATCGGTGCAAGCTGTCTTCGGCATTCTTCTCGTGCGCGGGTGGAGCCGGGAATGTTCGAAAGCAACATCATCGTTCAATCACCAAGTCGATCGGTTATGCCTTCGACTCCTTAAAAAACATTGCTGCCCCCGCAGGAAACAATCTTCCTTTCCCTCTTTTCTTTTCTCCACCCACGAACGTCACGCGAAAGAAGACTGACGTTCGATATATCCTGTGAAATTTTTATGGAATCAGCGGTAACAGTTGACCGAAAGATTACTGAATTATGCAGGAACTTTAGCGTACTCGTCGGCAGTTGTTCTCGCCCCGATACGGGACAGTAAGGTACTTACTTTTCGTTTTCTTTCCTTTTTATCCCCCTTTTGTTCTTTGTACCGGCCGCAGATGAGGCAGGCGCGAATTAAAAGCCTGCCTTATAACGTAGCTCGCTGCGAAGGCGGGGCGCGGGCACGTCGGTTCGCCAGAGTGTCAACCCGTTTCCATTTTTTTCCCACCGCGGCCCGTATAAATAAGAATACCTCGATGCGACCGAATAAAGGGGATTAAATTAACGGGCACTGAGGCGGAGTTCTATCTACAAAATCTGCGAGCCTGTTTTGAAATACAAAAGACGCCCCGGAGCCGTCGCAGGAGGCGAAAATATGAATCGAAAATGGCGAGAAGGAAATGAAGGAACGAACCTGTGGTGCAAGGCGTCTATCTGTTTCGTTTTGTGAATTAATTAACTCCGCAAGAAATCCGCTCGCAATTATAACAATACCTTCCTTTGTGCATAAAGCTACTGAACTATATCATAATCGAAAAGTGTGAGAGTGTTAAATGGGAATACCATTTGCTAATTAATTACTTCGCTACTGGGTGTTTTATAATAGAAGCAGCAAACAAACGTCAAGAGTACTAATTCGATTAAAACTATATTTCGCGCGTGAGACAAGCGGCTGCTTCGTACCTTTGTTAATTGCATCGAGTCATTCGAACTTTGCGGTGGCAAAAATATCCGTGGATTAAGTATGAGAGTCGATTGTTTCGCAACGTTTCAACAAAGGGGCAAGGCACGCTTGAACGTGTATACATAGCCCGATATGCGACTTTGCATATCGTAATGGCGTTCTCCTACGCTACCAGGATATATTATTTTCGAAATCCATTGTGCGCGATGTAGCTCCCCAAGAATTGCCTCGTAAATGTCATATTTCGTGTACAAAATCAGCCGGTAACGCCTATAAACTAGTTCACGCTTTGCATCTAAGGAGCGGAAAATGTGAAATGCTGCGCCATCAAAAATCCACGAGACCGAGGGAGACACGATGGAATATTCAAGTGCTTGAGACGTTTAATGTCCAGGTTCGTAACACAGAAATGGAGCCGGAGAATATACCTCGCGAATATTTTACACAATGCACGAAGCTTCCAAGGGGGGAACAAGAAGAACCATCATTCGTTGTTTTCCTGTTACGTCATCTTGACAGTCAAACGTTTATACGACAGAAAAATACTTGCCAACGGTACATTGAAGAACGTGTCTTTAGATACGGGATTTTCGACCGGGGCTCCGAGTGCATCTCGAATATTTTTATTACATGCAATCGGTCTGGCAGATCAAGATAATGTTCTTATCTCCAGATGCTGTCGGCGATTTGTCAAGCACGAAAAACTGCCGTACGAAAAGGTTAAGTGGGAAAAGATGTCGGTGTCTGTCTTAACCTCATTCCGATTCATGGAAACGTCGTGTAACATTGTCGCCGCGAGTAATACTTTACGTAAGTACACGGACGGATGTTATCGATCTAATTTGAAAATTCCACCGGACGGTGCTCCGAAAGTTTCGACGCATGGCACAGATGCGCAAAATGATCGTGCACTTGTTTGTCGACTGAACCGTGAGTAGAACGAACTGCGCGGTGTAAAAACCAGCCGTTCCCGTTTGGCAGGCGAGAAACACGATCGCTGAAATGCAATACACTATCTACTGGTGCACGGAAGAACGAGGACAAGTGTGCTGCCGCGTACCATAAACAAGATTAAGCCCGTGCAGAATGCGTCGGAATATCGTAAAGCAGATCTCTATGTCAGACGGGTTACGAAGCTTGATATTCAAACTACTGCTTGTATAGGTTAAAAGTGTGATATTCACCTATCCGTTCCTCGGGACTCGGCTTCCTCGCCTGTAGGCGATGTAAGTTTTTTATTAACCGGCACCTCGCTGGTACCATCTTCGTTCTTTTTGCCTATCCACGTAGACATCTGATTCGTGAATTCCGTGAACATCTTCGATGCTAGTGGGCGACTGTTTCTTGACGCTTAAATGTGCGTGATAGGGGCTACTTCTCGGCACCTTCCCAGTCTTGGAGCAGCAGAAACGTTACTCGAACCCTTACGGGACGGGAATGACGGGAATGACGACGGAGGACAGAGCTTGTCCGTTTGGATAGTCGCGCAACCACGAACTGCGTGAATGCTGCGTGCGGCGGCGCGTTTCACACTGCGCATCGTAACTCGGCTGCCGACAGCGCCACTGACCTCCGACGGAAACGCTTGAAAAGCATTAATAAACTGTCATAATCGATATCCACGAGGAGGAGCGTCGTACGCAATCTAGAGATTTATAGTTTACATACGTGCAGAGTGCCATCTACAACGATTGCGAATCGCTAAATGTTATAGGGACATTCTGTTTTCTGTCGGCCATGCTCTTCGCCCGCCATAATTTAAATTGAGTAACCATCGAACTTTCTAGATACAACGCAAATGGCATTGAGCTTATCTTATCAGTTGCGGTTACTCCTTAAGAATTTTACTGTGAACGAAAAAGAGGATACTAATTGATTCATTGTTTTTTAGAAAAATATATTATTCTATTACATCTATACAAGGCAGTTATAATATTATCGAACACGGTATACAATTTGTACATTTCCTACTCCTTCGAATTGTTCAGCGTCAGTGGTGCGAATCGTTATAACGAGCAGTGTACGTTATTCTTTCGAGGTAGATTTGTACATGAACACATGTACCTAAATCTAAGATATTATACCTACAGATTGGTGTACTATCATTGGTGTTACAGTTTACAATATATGCCATTGGATGTTGTACTGGATTCTGGAAGCATGCTATGTATTCTAACGGTATTTGTACTTATTCTAGGATTTAGAATTTATACATTGCTTGCGGCATAAAGATACGAACAGCACCTTACGTTCGATATCACAGTTTGTCATGAACATTTTTGTTACATCTTGAGGTCTGAATTTTCATAACATTGGTGTTGTGTTCCTTGGTGTTGGGAGTTTTCTTAATCATAATGTCTGACCTTAATGCTGGCTACGTTCTGATTGTTAAAACTTTAAGCTTCTTAAACCTCGATGTCCTACTATTGGTGTTTCATGTTTCCTGAGTGCTGATGACCTATTTGCGGCGTTTCGCACTTCCTGAGTATCGATATTCTATTTTTGGTGTCTAAAGCATCCTGAATGCCGGTGATTGAAATTTACTTAACATTAATCGCCATATTTTCTTTTTTTTTTATTCCTGATTTACAATTGCTTACGATTCGTATTCTCCGATTGCTTGCTTTTGGTGCTTTCCCGATTGCTTGCTTTTAGAATTCTCCTGATTCGCATGCTTTTTTGGTGTTTTCCTGATTGCTTGCTTCTAGTACGCTTGCTTATATTTGGTATTTGATGAACTTTCCCTTAACGTAACGATGTATTTGCGTGAATCGAAATATTTACAATTTTGCTGTTCAAATGTTTCGAAACCGTCGAATGTATTACAAAGTTGCGCAATTTTGTTGAATTTGCCTTTGCTCGAAATTACGCAATGATTTGATATATATTGCATGTCAATGAAATAATCCTAATATTCTAATTATATACATCAAGTATTTTTATCCCTAGGAATGTGTATTATTCTAATATAGCCTATTTACTTTCCGTCGCCGTGACAGCGACTTCTTGCAAAGCTGCCTGGTCACGTTGATACCTAAAAAAAGATTGTATAACTTAACACGAATTTTTCCTCGAATAATAGGGACACTTTACAGTTACAAAAGCACGAGAGATTATACATATTTCGAAGCCGTTGGAAACCAAGTATTTCAGCAACAAATCTGAGCGAGCGAATGCAAAAGAAATTGTTAAACTGTTAGGGTCAAATTGCTTAGTTACTTCGCAACTAAGGCTTTATGACGTAACGCGAGTAACAGCTTATCATTTTCATGCTAATGCCTCGTACTATCGTACTATCTTGAATAATTTAAGGTCAAACTTCAAATGTTCTCTTTATACATTCGTTGAGAAAAAAGAACTTACTTCATTGCTCTACCAACTTGGTATATCGATGTTATCGCGACGAAAAGGTTTACGCTAAAAAGGCTCCAATTTTTCGGAGTGATCGCTAAGGAATACCTGGTCCAGATCAAACCGGTCATGCCCAAGGCAGATGATTGGCTAACGGAGAGTTGATTCGCTGGCCTGTGCAGATCACTGAGGCCAGCTATCACAAGCCCCTGCAATGGTCAAATGTCATTTAACGAGGAAAAATACAACCTGGAGTCTATTTCTTATGCGAGAAACGAATAATGGGAGTGTCGGAAATGTGGGTCGCATCGTAATTGTTTACTTTTGGGTTGACCTATTTCCAGCTAGATCGACCGTGATTTGATGAACACATGCGCACGAGCGACCGATTTTCGAGATGCGAGATTCTGTATTCGTTAAATTGAATATTATGCAAACGGTGTTATCAGCAGACATTAATACCGTATCTACTTCTATTTGTTAATACTAGCAAACGTAAAATCGTTACGGAATTATCAAGCACGATATAAAATAACGGCGATATTGACTTCATTCGTAAGATATAAGACGACACGTGTCAGCATCGCACTTGGATCGGGTCCACGCGGATGCAATCTCTTCATAGTTAAAGAAATATTTCTGTAACATGTTTATTGGCCAGCGACGTCCGCGTGCGTTAACTACCTTGGAACAAAATTGACTCGCTTATATTAGCCACGGATTACATGCAAACAACAATAGACAATTTTAACGCGTAATTATCGATTCGTTTCTCTTATAATTAATGTTTAGAGCGGGGCTGCTTATTACGAGACGTATATAAAACACGTATAACACACAGCGAAACGTAACAACCTCAAAGTTATTACTGACCCATTTGAAAGCTGGTGCCCAGAAGAAAATAGTCTGCGGACCTGAAAGCGGAAAATAGGGTAATACTGTCGTTACGCTCTTCCTTCTATGATCTCAGTATAATATCACTAAACGGTAGCCGAAATGAATTATTCATGCCACAGCGATCCCTATCCTCGACGACTTTTCAAATTCGCTCAAACCTTAAGTATCGTATGTTAGAGCACGAAACATTTCATGACAATACGTAGTCGTCATTCGATGTCGTTCGAGCTTAAATATCAAGTCCCTAAAACGATACATAAACCAGAATCAAACCCTCGCACTATATCAGTCGTAGGTATATCAATCTATTATCGTACGAGTCCTTGAACCCGTTGATATTACTAAGATTCACTGAAAGACGCGGTCCAACGTACATAAACTACATGTCCTGGAATATAGGGCAAACGAGTCATGGGATGACATTGATTTATGTGCACGCATCGCGACGGTCAAGTCCATCCCTCGTTTAACCGTGTACCGCACAGTGAAAAATAAAAGACGCATGACACTGATAAGATACACAGTAGCGATGGGTTGCTTCCTCTTTTCCCTCGCCCAGTCACCGAATACGTACAGCACGATGGCTGCAACACGATCCGTGGCACGTGTCGCGATTCTTGAAAAAACCGTACAATCATTGACGAACTTACTAACCAGCTGGGTGATTCCACAGTGGCAGGAGCTTCTCGGGCACGAACTTGCCAATCGTTTTCATCGAGTTCTTATAAATAACCGACATTGCTTTTCACGCGTTCACACGCCGATAATGCCGAACAGAAAGTAGAAATATGGAGGAGAACTCAATCGTTGAAGATCTGCTACGGGGAACGGGTGAACGTGGAAATGACAAGCGGCACCACGATCCGCACACTGAGACTGAATATCGCGAAGTGCAACGATTGGGTAGCTGTGCCGTCCGCTCCGCACGGGTGGTCGGCCCCCGTTCCTTTCCCCGCACAGATTTCCGGGACCTAAAGCTCTACGCCTATGTGCATACGTTCCACATTGGCTGTGTGCATACCCGCGTACGTTGGAATATTTAGGGACTCGTTAAATATACATGCTATTCTATCGATCGTTATTGACGAATAATAATAATATATGTATATATATATAATATATATATATATATATATATAGTAATTAAACGTGGTATTATTCGAGCTTGAACTGCATACGACGATTATCGCGAAATATGCAGCACGCGTGAAAAAAAAAACGTTGGTACATACTTACGTTTTAATAACCACACTCGAGTACGGGAGCAGAGTCTACAGTTCATACAAAGGACGTATGTAGACTTAATTGAAGGTTACTTAGCGCTATCACCTTTATCGCGGAATTACATATCTGATACGGTGATATTTGATCGGTATACTATCAAATGAGTCGCGATAGGAGTGGATGCCTGTAGATAAAGATGATCGAGCATCGGAATTTAAGAGTAATACCGATTACACTTGTCATCGACATTATCTGCGATTAGAAGTATTCTAATTACATTCCAATCATGATAATGGGCCATGTAGTTTCGAAAGTGAATTATTATATCGATACGCTTCTGATTCATGAAATGAATTCGTATTAGCGATATTACTTCCTCAACTTTGCCGATAATGTGTTATCAATACAAAAGCTGTAAAGCACTAACCGACATTGGCCTAGAGTACAGAATTGGATAGTTTGTACAGTGCCAAGTCGTGCATCGCATGGTCAGTCTGCTCTATTAATATATTAACCACGTGCAGCCGTTATACATCACGATGCGGCAATGGAGTCCGTAAATTCGTTTCCGGCTGTAGTCCGTTGATCTCGTGGGAACGAGGCGTAAAAGCTGTATTTGTATAGCTTTATTTACGTTAAAATGCGTACACTTTTTCCATTTTTTTTTTTTTCATAACATCGAGTAAAATACGGAAGTTCGCAAATAATAGGATAAATGCTATAAAAATTGAGCTCGACAAGAGAATGCAAACATTGTTCTTTACCGACCAAATATTATGGTTGCCCTACTGCTCGCAAGCGCTAGAATCTATTTGCACCTCTCATACATTGCACCACAGTTAAAAACAAATACATCGATTGTATGTATTACTATATCACAATATTGATAAACACTTCGACGTATACGGCCACGTTTGATTACATGCATAAAGTACGCTTCGATAAATATGCAATATTTCATGATATAACTAATTGCGGCGCAGACATATCGTTTCTTATACATCATTGTTTGTTTTGTATTTCATCAAGTATTTATCGATTACTGGAGCATTCGGTAATAGTGTAGTAATATGAGATCAGATAGGTTCAGGCAAATTTAAATGAAATTGAGCGATTGTATTCATAAAAATGTCTTAACAGAATGTCATGGGAATACGTAGAAACGAATTGTCGCAAAGCGGGCGAGTGATTTTAACTGGTACGACTGTAACTTATATATGGCAAAATTCTTTATAATTTTTTTTTGTTTTTTATATGTAGCATATAAAATAAATATATAACATAAATGTCACGCGAATCTTCACACAAATTTATACCTAAGGGGAGCTTCATCGTATATCGATATTTAAACATACAATTCGAATATATAAATATATTAAAGATCCAACATAATTTATGAAGAAATTATATTACTCCCCTTTGAATATCTGTATGTGTATAGATATAATATTAATTAAGGCACGTAGTAAAAAATAGTGGTAGAAAATATTATCGATTTAAATATTATAGTTTAAAAAACGGACGAAATTTAAAGATATGGAATTTCCTCGCAATTTTTGAAACATCAACAACTAGTAATTGTTCTAAAATTGTTTGCAAATTTCGAGTTGACCCAACATTAAAATTTGTTACATCTGTTTAAGAAGTAAATAAAATGATTACAGTTAACGTAAATAATACTTGTTTCATCAAATGAAAGAGACTTTATTTAGATATTCCAAATATTATCTAAAACACGCGAGAATTGAAAGTCTTCCATATCGGTAACCACACTTACGTTTGAATTTTTTTATCAGCTAATGTAAAATAGAATAGTAGCAAAACTTGATAATTATAAAGCTTGTTCTTTATGCAATTCAAATACCTTATCGATTTATAGCACTTAGAATAAAACTTCTAATCACAAAAATCATAAGATAACTGATGTTTTTGTGGCAATTTTCAGAGTAAACTGCAAATTCCTGGTATTTACAATAATTAAGTAGATATAATACTAAAATGTACTCTATATTGCGATACTTATAAATTAAATATATAGTCATGTTTGTGTATAGATCCTATACGGTTAGACTATAATTAAAATTGAATTATTTAACATAAACTAATGAAAAAGAACGAACGTGTAGTTATACATCGTACAATACTTCCACAAAGTCTTGCAATTTTTAAGGTATGATATAAAAAGAATGGTAAAAAAAAATGGAACTATGCTGATTTATGTAGGTTGTAAAAATAAGAGATCCTTTCGTTTTCTGATAAATGCAAGTGGCAGTGGTAGTAGGATTATTGTGAGCAAGTTTTCGTGCTCAATATGTAGTCTTGAGCATCAGTCAATGGAAGTTGTACAAAGATTCACTTATACTTTAATGCAATCTGCATAATAACCACCAGCTATTGGGAACCATTCGAATTCCCTATCCATGAGCGTTCTTTCATATTTGCATACTAATAGTCATATCTACCATCCATAAAACACAAGTTAAAAGTAATTTCTGTTTAATTAGGAATAAGAAATCTCGCGGAAGAAATTACTTGTTCTTGACAGTGTCTATGGTTATTGCACCTTCGTAGTATCAAGATTCGAAATCGAATAAATAGAAATGCTACGTTGAAGTAGTTATCATTAATTATATCCGTATAACGCGAAAGTGCTAATTGATCCATATATGTCGACTGTAACGAACTTTGTGAAATCGGTAGATATGCATACTTTTGCAAGGAAATTCGAGGGCAATTCAACGACAGCTAATAATGCTGGCCTCTCAGGATCTTTGCCCTCTTTGGATTTCCAATACTTACTTGAATTCAGTGTATCGGTCTCGGTAGTTTTATCGTCGAACTGGCCCTGTGTACCCTGTACATTGGAGTCTATACTTTGACTAGTAGATATATGCAAAGTATTAGTTGCATTGTTGCTAACGGCAGGGGAACTAACGCTACGCTTAATTCCCTTTCGCCATCTTGTCTTTTGTTTCTCTGCGCGCTTAGCTAAAGCAATATTCCACCAAACGAGCTCGTCGGAATTTACAGAGAGCAGAATTGGAGCATCGATCGCAGAAGGTGCCCAATATAATTGAGTGACAGAAGTTGCATGAAAACAGAGCTTATGTATTTCGTCACGTAGCGATGTATCGATGACCTGAAAGTTAACGACAGCATGATATGCTTAATAATACCATCAGTCTCCTTATAATAATGGCAAAACGATGGCAACTTACAGAAATATCACCGTTCTCAAAACCGACAGCTAAATACTGTTCGTCCTGCGAAATTTCACAACACGTCATCCTCTGAGAATACTTCTTCCTAAAATATTCCGTTATTTTTATACACGCCGGCAATACTATCGTATTCTTCTGTAGCTTATACAAGACTACATCCCCGTTTCCATTTAGCACTGTTAGAATAGCTTTCCAACAACTCAAGCAACTGAAAATAGTAAATGCATCTGTATTACTGACGGTTACCCTGTCCGTTCGTAACCAATTTGTCCCATGGATATTCCACAGTGTAATCACACCATTTCTGGTCACAGTCAGTACAGATTTCTCATTTACTTCATGAATTGAAATAACGTATCCTGCGTTCTCCACTAAGTACGATAGCTCTACGTTCTGCCATACCTGCAAGTAAAGCAGCATATATATATTGATTGCTCAGAAAATAAAAGCACTCTGAGACTTACCCTTAAGCTATCGTCTGCCTCCCTACAAACGATTATACTGCAATTTTGCACGTTTAGAATCTTTATTAATTCTATATTTCGCGAAACTTTTAATATAGGGGTGGCCTCTTTCTTATCTACGTCAAATAATGTAACCAGACCTTCGTCTGTACCGTAGATTATTTTCTTTGCATCAGAAGACAGAATTAAATTATTTATCTTCCCATTAATCGGTTTAGATTCTGCTATTATCTTATCGCCAACTAATGTGACAATAGTATTTGAAACAGTTTCCGTGACGATAGTGTCCGCTTTACCAAATTCCTGCAATACTGCGTCAAATAGAGGCTTTCTTATTGACTTCGAGATCCCTTCTACTGGTAGCTTCCATTTATGAAGCAACTGGTTCTCACTGCCACAAATAATGTGGTATCTTTCCTCTTTCACCCAGTACGTATCCAAAGAAGAGACACGACTTTTGTATGTGGCTATTGGCTGATGACCGACCTGATCTGCATTCCATATATTTATGAAGCCTTTAGAATCGGCTAAAACCAAATACTGGCCGTCACAAGTCAACGCAGCGCACACATAAACCGTGTGTCTGTTTTCAACGTTCGCTCTTATTTGTTTATTGTAGCTATGCATAAGGTCGTTGCTTGACCTGACCCATTTTATATACACAGCTTTGTCTTCGGTAACAATAATTAGCGAATCATTTTGTTCCGGTACATTACGGAAGAATATAATCTTCCTTGTTTGCAAGTCTGGATTGTACTGCGACAGATATTTATACTCTGTACGGTCTGTACTGTACCTACAGTACGATATTAAAACACCATGTACTTCATCCATTATATGGAGCAGGTTGTTTCCCATTGAAAATGCTACATTCTTCAGATAACTGCTACTGCAAGAATTTCCAAACTGTCAATTCGAAAACTACTGACGGTTGGTAGAAAGCGGAATGAAACTTAGAGACACTAACCTTTGCGGATTGTGACTGTGATCCCATAACATCGTTCCATTAAAATTCCACACCTAAAATAGAAAACTACTGTACCTGATTTTCTCAATTGAAATACTTTCATAAAAATTTGTCCACATCCATACCCTTATCGTGCCCCTATTCGTACAAGCTGCGATACAACTGTTGTCGTGTGCAAATGTCATATCCAATATGATTTCGCCAGGAACAAAAAACTTTACTGAACTGTCGTCGTGAGGAAACTTGCTCGTAAAAATTCCGCTCCAGGAGGATTGCTTTTGTCTTGGACTTAACGCAATACGATTCTGCTCATAATTCTCATCTTCGGAAAGCCTAAAAAGTTTTACAATACCACAATCGTCCAGCGATAGAAAATAATCGCCAGCTGTAGATACGACAATCTTCTTTATAATACAATTTTTATTATGCCCGCAGAAAACTTGCTGTGTCCTATTGAAACTATCCCACAGAAATATTTCGCCTACTCCGTTGCCAATTAGAATTAGATCCGGGTCACGTGCGAAGCACGATGTGCGAATATCAGTTGACATTTCCTCGCTCCATAATCGATCCATTTGTCTGACTTGCTTATCATGCGACATGTACAATTTCTGAGATCTTTCGTTTGCTAGTTTAATAGCAGTGTCTTTGATAAAACCCTGGTTAGGGTGATTCATAGCTATTTGTACTATATCCAGACAATTTTTACGTCTGTGCTCGGCTATGGTACCTGCCTGCTCTTCTAAGAACGTTTCCAAATCGTCAAAGTAGGTCTCGTACACAGAATTATAGTTCTGCGTGATATGTTTCTTATAGTTACTTAGATCAATTAACAAATTGCTTAAGCCACTGTGGACTATTGCGGCTTGAATGAAATCGAAATTCAAGTATATATTTGGAAATTCATCGAATAGTTGGGCTTGCTCCAGGTGATGCCCGATATATGAATAGCTATAGTTGTCTGCTGGCAGCTTTGAAAAATCACCTTTACAGTATTTCCGATATTTTTCAATTAATGATTTATGCATTTCTACCAATTCGTTCTGTGAGAATTTCTTTCGGAGGTGGCAAAGCAATAAATCGTGAACGCCATAAATGTAGCTGTGCAATTCGTCATTCCATTGTTTGGCAGCAAGTGACTTATGGCACAAATCTAGCATCATTTCTTCAACTTGAAACGGAGACCCGCCCCAAAGAATTTCCAAAGTCTATAAAATTACATTAGATAAATCATGATATACACTTCGAATACAACCCAATTTAAATTAACATAATACAGTTTCAGATATCGTGCTCCTTACCTGTGGTGTTATATTGACGTCTTCTCTAAAAATGACTAATTGTTCGTAATGCTCTTTCATTTCGATAGGCAATTGTTCTATGCACATATTAAAAATTGCTTCTTGTTTCGTCAGAAATTTTTTTATCACTCTGAAAAACGTATAAGATTATATATCATTTATAAAATTAATCGAAATATATATGTATATAATTATTCATAATATTACTGATTGTTTTCATCTTTTTGTCTCAGAGAATTTAGATAGTATCTCCATCTATCTGGACGTAATCTCATGTCGTGTTTAAACTCTTCAAACCGGGCGGAAAACATAGCTATTAGTAAAGGCATTCCTTTACATTCGTCATGAATTCGTTTTGCTTCTAATGGAAGTTTATCTACTTCAGTCTCCAACACTTTGGCAAACAGACCTAAAGTTTCTGCTTCGGTGAACCCTTTGTTCATCTGTAAAAGCCAATTTTTCTGTCGCATATATACAATGAAAAATGAAAATCATCAGAATATATATTCGATGCTTGTGGCGTAAAGAGAAGAATGTGAACGAAGAATGAATAATATACCTCGATTACAGAAGGTCTCTTTTCCAATACAAGTTCGAGATTAGCAGTGATTACTAATGCTTTACATTCGAAATCAAATGCTTCAACTATTTTACTATCGCAAACATCGTCCAATATTAATAAAGCATTGCAATGTTCTTCCCTACTGAAATGATGTTGCAAAAAATGAATCAATGAGTCTTTTAATGGTTCCAGTTTCAATGGTTCCGGTTTCAGTTCTAAATTTTTAACGAGGTGATACAGTCTATTCAATTGTATTAATATTTCTTCCTCAATCGGACGCTTGTACCCAAATTTTATCCAATATACTTTGTTCTGAAACAGATGGAATGAACACCCCATATTCTTCGTGCGGGCATAATTTTTCATACAAAAACATACATTAGTTATAAAAACTTACACGAAATAAATTTCGTACGAATTTCGTGTCCTTTAATGTACTGGCCGTTAAACAGGATTTACCAAAACCTTTCATTCCATGAAGTACGACGTATCCGTTCGGTTGCAATTGTTCCAAATAATGCTTTAACTGCGTTATCTGCAATTGTTGAACGTTAGTCTACTTTTATGCAACATTAATAGGATACGAGTGTCGTAGAGCAATCTCTTTTAAACTTACACGATTCATTTCCATCAGAATGCATATAAAACATGTATATTATAGTAATATAATCTGTATATATTCTTATCGCTTCTAATACTATATAATCTTTCACGGAATTGTAGTAATTTATACCTTCGATAATTTATTATCTGTACGTTCCATACCTTTTCTTCCCTAATAACAGTCAATGGAGAAATTGGAGGGAGCGACGGTGTACTGGCAAATTTTATATTCTCAAAACATTTCCCGCTTTCTTCGTGTTTATCCATGTCGTCGCTGAGCCATTCATAATGGTGCCTTAAAGCTTGGCGAAAATTATCAAATGCATATGGCCCTCGGCTAAGAAAATTCAAAATGACAATGTTTCACATACATAATACTTATACCTGTACTTAAAAGGAATAATTGTTATTGCGAGAGAAAATGAATTTGTATGTAGTCTCCGAAAATATTTCTCTATATGCATATAAATCGACTATCCAAAATTTATACCCTGGCAGTGTATCCAATAAGATTTCAGCTTTCTCTTGTTTGGAAGCACCCTTCTCAATATTTGCTACATCCTGATCCGTTAATATGTACTCCGACTTTAATAATTGTATCACACCATTGTATATATCCAGATCGGCGACTATATTCGATCTCATAGCTAACAGGATATTCTGATGTAAAATATCCATCTTTCTCATTGTAATTACATATGTCTGGTCATATTAGTTGTATCTATTTTTCAATAATAATATCTACAAAGGAAGAATAGAAATCTTTATTATAATAAGACGACACTCTGGTATGAAACAGATGTGAAGAACACTGCTTTTTGTAACCAAGTGTACTGTTTCAAGGACCCAATGAGTAATAAACCCTGACACAAATGTTCAGACTTTTTAACTATGCTTGTGTTTCATTCGTTGATTAATCTATAAACGTCATTAAACAATAAAAAAATAGTCAGAACTGAAATGCAGTTTCTAATAAACATGCCACGAGAATATAGCCTGGAAATATTATTAAGGGGCTATCCTAAGCTCACATCAATGAGGACATACATTCTTAATCAAGTTTTGTCTCAAGTTCAGATTCCGATGCTACTAGTTTTCCCGAAATGCGTAGTAGAGATAATGCATCGATTCTTTTACATACAGTACATAATATATCCCAAGATTAAGTTAAAAAGCAAAGAAGTACCGCGGTCATTGACTCCGAAATAAAGTCTAAATGTATGTCCCGTAGATGTTCGACAAACGTTTAGGAGAAGGGTTCAAAGAGAGCCTTACATTATTGACGCCGTTCACAGAAACTGAGCAGCTTATCTACGTTTTACACGGTCTTTGTTAGAAAAACTGATCAATCGCTTCCCTATCCACCTATAACACTACACCCTCGCGCCCATGAAGCGCAACTGACACAAGTGCCATTGCCGCGTGCCTGTGTCAAGCAACACCGTTGCCAGTGTTGCCAAATCGATTGATCAAACTCGCATCTGATTGGCTACAAATATCGCATGATATTCCCGCCATTTTGGTCGGTTCTTGAAATGCTCGTATTCTAAATTCAAACGCATTATAAACATTCACAAATATACAATAAAATGAAACGGTTGGAAACGTTAAAATAATAAACTTATATCTAGTACATTTTTTGGAAGAAAATGATCGCATGGGAACATTTTTAAAATTACGTACGCAAAAGTCACAATGTCCGATATCGTTTAATGGTTCGGATACTTCTAACGCACACGGTAAGCGTAAGCTAATATCCGTTTTTTTTTGTGTTGGAATATTCGTATCTGATCGGATTAAGCAATGTCCATTTACTCGGCTGTGACCGACCTCCTACTTTGTTTACTGCACAAACCTCGAGACTGATGTATAGTTTTAGTACCTTTCTATACTATATCTACGCACATTCTGGGAGATCAATTACTTATTAGATCAAAAGTATAAAACATAAGCTTCATAAATACTTAATGTTTACCAAAGTTCGCACCAAAGCTAAACGTGCAATTTACCATGTGTCTTAAAAAGGCTGTGCGTATCCCATGAGGATCTTTAGTCCTATTTTCATAAGTAAACGACTGTAATCCTTTTTACGTTTAAGGATCGAAACCGCCCCATTGTAATTTCTTTTTCTGGTACTAATAAACGTATATTTTATAAAAAAGAAAAAAGAAAAGAAAGTGGTTAGGATACCTGGCTCTCACCCAGGAGACTCGGGTTCGATTCCCGGTATCGGAAATTCTTTTTTTTCTACACTATACATGCGATTAACGTAAAGTTTTTATAAGTGAAGGTAAATTATTTTTTCGTATAACAATTTTGATACAAAAAAATTAAATATGAAATTATTAAATACATATTCGTTGAAAATAAGAAAAAAATAAATTCACTGCGATGGCCGGGAATCGAACCCGGATCAACTGCTTGGAAGGCAACTATGCTGACCATTACACCACCATCGCAGTTGAGATTTTCTAGCTCTTAAAGAGGAATGCTAGAATATAGGTATAGATTAACTAGAGTATAAAAGTATGAATTCCAGAAGGGGAAAAATAAAATCACTGCGATGGCCGGGAATCGAACCCGGATCAACTGCTTGGAAGGCAACTATGCTGACCATTACACCACCATCGCAGTTGAAGTGTCCTGTTTCCAAAGGAAAATACAAGTACTATATCGATTAACTGGAGCGTAAAATCACGAAATCTGCGAAGATAAAGTAAATCCTGCGACGGCCGGAAATTGAACCCGAATCAGCTGCTTGGGAGGCTAAACATTATAGGATATTTCATGTATCCCAAAAAGGCATATATTGTGTAACACATATATGCGTGAAAATTACATATTTTCCATTGACCGTACAGCTACCCCGTTATATTATACATACAGGAAACACGAAAAGGTACACAGAAAGGAATACAAAATTACTCCATGTGGATTATGTAACTGCAGCACGCAGCCTTGTTAAAAAAAGGCAAAAGTTGTTTTTGAAACACAAAGTCAAGAGCAATGACGACGCGACGGTCGGTTGCTATAAGCTAATGAGCACACGTGAAGCATTGTTTCCTGCTTGCCAATTAAACAGCATTATCCTCTGGAAACGGTGCATATTGTGCTTAAAGCCCGGGGCAAACTATGCTTTATCCCTAAAAATGAAAAAAGTTTAAAAGCTGCCAATACCCAGTGTACTAAAATCCCTTTAGTCGTACTAGCGCCGCTGCCATTACTCGACTTTTTCGGATACCTAGGTTTCATTATGCGTTGTTCGTATAAAACTGTTTCGCGTGAAATTGTACCGTTAATCGATAATGAATATTTATCCAGAAAAATGTCCACAATTTCTGTCACATACAGGTACACTGGTCGGATTATTCAACGTTTCGATGACATTTCC